>OZ018392.1:50417997-50608606 GCA_963969525.1 Ontholestes murinus | reverse complement strand
GTAGTTGTTTCAAAAGTGATTTGTTCTTGTAGTCTTAATAAGACTCATTTGTTGTAGATTTTACGAATATATTTTCGTGTTTTTTCTATTTATTAGTGAATTATCTACAACGTAAAGGACTTATATATTTTATTATTAACAATGGTTAAATTTTAAAATCTAGAATCAGCTTGTAAATTTTATAATTCAAGGTATTTAATACGTTCCATGTTATAGAAACGTAGCAAGTTTGTTGATCATTCCCTTTAAATGGCCCAAGAGGGGTAAGTCTAGTCATAGGACGTCGTTGGCCAATTGATGTCATCCCTTTGAGAGGTAACATTACCAGGAAAATTGGTTTGAAGTACAGTGGCTGTTCCATGTGCTGTTTGACGTATGACTCTATCTTGTTATACCACATAATATTTACGTTCAAGAAGAAGAAAAAGTTGTTTAGTATTTTCCGAAAGCCTACATCGTTGATTGTACTAGCGGTACCGGCTTCGTCCTCAAAAACCAATGATTCCTTCAGCCCATACTGCACACCAATCAGTTCAGTTTTCTGGATACATTCGTTTTTCTTGAGTAGCATGCGAATTTTTACTACCCCAGATACGATAGTTTAAATGAAAATGGACCTTTTCGCTCCATACAATTTTTTTTATTGAAAATCAGCACCCATTATTAGTTTTATGAAACCCAGTTTACAAATATACAGCATTTATGGTAGAACGTTGGTTTAAGTTTTTGGGTTAGTTGAGTTTTATACACCTTTAATTGCAGGTTGATTTTTTTCTAAATCGTTGAGTAGTGCCATATGAATGAATCAATTGCTCTGAATGATGATGGATTCAAGTGATTGTTTCTTATTGCACACTATTAAGGATACGAGGAATATTTTCATCTGAATGACTTCTTCGCAGATATTCAACTATTGGTGTATTAACGGCTATACCCGTTCGAATTGCAGCTCACTTGGAACATTTTTGCGTCCAAACAGTGTTTTCGAAGTTTTTTTTGTATTATCGCAAGTGATAGCCTGTTTTCATAATAAACCTTTCAATAATCACTCGTTGCTAAATTTTCCATGTATTTTAACTTGCAAAATTGTAACAATTATAGAACAAAATTGGCGCGGAATTCAAATCCTAAATTCTAATCTGATTTACATTTTATAAACTAGGTTATACACATAGAATTTGTATACATATAGTGTTTATTAGAATCAGTAAAAAACTCATTTTCACATTAAATACACAACCCAAAAAGAATAATACGATTGATGTGAAACTTGGTGAAAATAATTGTTTATTCATTAGTACACAATGATTAAACTCTCAATAAAACAAGTTGAAACGTTGAGGTTTTTCCGTCATATATATCTTAAAATTCCACAACTTTTCATATGGGCATTGAATAATATTTACTTAGAATTTATCATCAGTTTTATTCTGAAGTTGTCGCAGTAACAGTTTATAATGCCCAAAGTAAGACAATATAGTTTGAAAGGAGTCGAATTATCGGCATGGAAGAAGCAGGTGTATCGATCCCCGAAATTGGCAGAAAAATTAATCAAGATCACAAAACTGTGGCGAGAATATGGTCTTCTTGGTCAGAAGAAAGTATAAATAAATAAAAAATAAGAGAGTTGCAATACAGACTTTAAATTATTGTTATCTGTTAATATCAGCCACTGATTCATTTCGATTAGTTTTGTATATCATCAGCATATCACAGTTTAAGACAGGGAAGCGGAGTTTTACTTTGATGCCTCCAGGTCAAGATGTTACCATGAAGGTGCCATTTATTGTCTGAGTGTTGTACTAGTTCCCTCTTTGGGTGGATATCTACCAACAAATCACGAGAAACTGTCAACAGCGATAATTGTAACAATAATAATGATAACATTAAATCATTGTTCGCTGTCAAAAATATCGCGGGCCGGTTTCGATCTATTTTGGATCTCATGTGATTGTAGACATTAGGCAATATATTAAGAGAAAGATACAACTTTAGAGGCAAATATGTACAATGAATATAATCAAAATTTGGGGTTAGATTAAGGTCCCTAAGAATGCAGTACAGAATTTTGGAGAGTTTTTGGATTAGAATTAGATAGAGTTGTTCACTTTCGAAGATTGGTGCAAGGTAGTTAAAATCACTATTTTTGTTTATTTTATGCTTTGAAACAATTTGATCAGAATATGGTTCACAAATATTAGTTTTTTTTGATAGAGTACCTTTGATATTTTAATTAGTACATTCGAATTTTAAGTTTACGAAGTTTCTTTACTAAAAAAAAAATGGTACAGAGAGTTTTTGCGATTAGACTCTTTAGGTCACCATCTACAAACTGCTTTTTTTACAAGACTATTATTTAATTTGTTTAAAAAAATAGTTCTGCTAAATATATAATAAGTGATATATTAAATAGCAATAACTGATAAAATTCATTTATTTTGTAACCACCATATAAACCATTATAGCAATAATATATTTATCTTACCGAAGTATAATAAAAATTGTCAAGCTCTGCCAGCGATTTTTAAGATTAGAATAAATAATCGGAATTCTAATCTTTCCTTTTCTCATTTTCAAGACTATTTATTTTGTTTATGCTTATTAACATAATATTGTCCTACTAATTTTCATTATAATGATATTTAAATTTAAATTTTTATTGAATTCATAAATTGGTAAACATAAGAATTCTGAAAGTATTTACAATATTTTATATTAAAACTATTTTTAATTCATATTAAAGTAGAAACATGACATGATATATAATAAATATCTTATCATAGTTTATTACTTATATACTGTTCATCAAAATATTTCCGAAAGCAATAATACTTGTTTATTTACACAAACTGGCAACATTCAATAAGAAGAATTTTAATAAAAATTTCCATCGTTGTGAAAATGTCTGTAGCTTTTTGTATGTATCGCTTCCAAAGTGAGTCGTCACGAAGAAGTAAATGGCACTGTCGTTTCAAAAGGATGTATCACTAATATTCAGATACAAACATGTATGTAATATATTTTAAAGCAATAACAAAATAAAAATACACACAAATCTTTAATAACTTTTGGTCGTTTAAAATTTATATTTACATTAATTCGCGAATGATCGCTTATAAATGTTAAGCAATTTATCTTGATGCAATAAACTAACATCAGAATCTCTTTAAGTTCAGAATGTCTCATTTGGTGGAAAATACGTGCGATAATGTTGGGTTCGTTAAGTGGCCCATTCGGGCGGCGATAGTTTCTCTATCGCCTGGAAAGAATTAAAGGAAATAAATAGCCTCATTCTTCAGAAGGTAAATGTTTAAATGATTGTGGATTTGGGAATGGAAAGGAAGTGAGTGAGATGTGTGTGCACGTGAGAGTAAATGTGATCTTTCCATATGTAAATACTCTCCGACTTGGATAAGTAACGAGCAAGTGATTACCTACCAATCTGAGGAATGGTTCCTCCCCTCAACCGACGAAAGTGAGTTACAAACTAGCTTAAACTTATGAATAATCCAGCAGCTTAGCAGTGATGCCAAACCGGTGTGAAGTTGGCGTTATCTAAGGCGCGGATTTAGTCCCGTGCAAGAGTTTCAGGGCGAAGACAGTACGCAGCCTGTATTATTATAACTTCGAGAAGTTACCCTACTACCACCCCTCTGCCCCGCTAAAGCCGAATATTTTACTTTAACCGGGGACAAATATAAAATATAATCCCGCCAGCCACTGAATACTTAATAAAACGACTGCTAATGAATGAATTCCCGTTAAACGAGCTACTAAATTATGAACCTGCTTTGCATAATTTCATCTGATACCGGGGATTATTGTTTTTGCTTCCATATACCGACAAAGGCTCCTTAATTAATCCTCCTCCGCCTTTTTGATAATCTTTTCATCTGCGCCCCCTTTTTTTCATTCATCCATTTTCCCAATCCCTGCGATCCGATTAAGACGTTCACTAATTACCAGAATCTATAGACGGGTCTTGGTAATTACATCATCATTCCGTCTTGTTACTAATGGAAACCATATTTTAGATAACTGAAATTGGTATTACCTCTTTATTTTACACTTAATAAAATGTAAATTAAAGTTAATTAAATAGTATATTTAATATGTGTAATAAACTAAAACGTAATACGAATAATGCACGTGATATCACTTGTATTAAAAGGAAATGCTTGAGTAAATACGTTTTTAAATTACATTTTGTTATATTTAGAAATAATAAATTAACGCTTGGCTTACTTCACAAATTCATTTACAAAGTAAACGAAGTATTAAATTGTTATTTGTATACATTCTAAATTGTTCCGCGGTGTGTAAAATGCGAGCGAAATTCAAGAAATTATTTTTCGTACTTCCCGTATTTTTTTCACAAATAAATAGTACTGTATGTTTTGAATTATTAAGGCGTATTATGCAATTTATATACAAAAATTACAAGATTACATTTTATATTGGGCCTTTTCAGCTTTTGCCGGCAATGCCTTTTTCCGCGCGCCCCTTTAAATCTGAATAGTGCGGGTGCTCATTAAAGTGAAAAATGCTCAAAAATACTGGAAGACGTTTGGGGCTTAGAGGTGCATTGAGAGAATGGGCCCCGTTTGTGGAGTAGTTCCTTTATTTTAAGGGTTTGCGCCCTTATAAATCTACGCGATCTGTATAAATAAAATGGGAAAATGGAACGACCAGAGGAGGGAAAAACTGTCGAAAGGATAAAAGCCCTAAATTATTGGTAACATTAAATTAATATGAGGCTTTATTTTATAACATCTAATATAAATAAATGCTACCATAAGTATTATTTCAGATATTAATGTTAAGGTAAAGTTTTTTTAAAAGATAATTTATTTAAACATTTCGAATGCCTTTATAAACAATTTATCATTTTTATATTATGGGTCTAGGCGAACAATTTACGTAGAAAAGTTATTTTTATATATTATTTTTGATTTCAGCAGTGTGTTTTTTAAAAACATAAGGGAAACTGATGATTTTTTTATTTCCTTTTTTTAATAGGAGGATAGAAAATCTATTATAGATATCCTCATAGTAGGGTAGTATCAGACTCCTATCGACTAAAACCAGTCCTTCGTGATCGCTGTAGTTGTGACTAGTCCAGGACCAAAAGATCTTTTCTAGTCAGATCTCACAGGTTGGATTTTTAATTTATTATGCTATTAAAATATATTTTCAATGTGCACTTGCAATACATGCGCAAAACTGTTAATGCTTTTTTTTCGTTTCAATCACGTGCACCTGAAAGAGAACTTCGTACATCGTATACTTTCTTATCTCTTCGTTAGCGGAACTGAGCAAGCAAAAAAGTGTTTTTTTTTTATTGACATTGGATCGCACATAAGTCAGTTCGTTGGAGTTTGTTGGTTAGTGCGTTTGTATGCGAATAGTTTCGAATATTTTTTATTATAAAACACACATTTTTGACATAATAAATAACTTTGTTTGTGTGTGCGTCTGTGTGAGTGTACTGACTTGATAAATCAGCATGGTGATTTTCTGCATGAGAAGTAAAACGGTGAGTAGATAGATTTGGCGTTTATTATAAAAAGTTTATTAACTTATTGTTGGGCTGGTCGTTAATTACGAGGATTTCTGAAATATCGCCGAAGAAAGTAAGGGGTTTATAAGTAATAAAAAATTGTATGCGTATATGTATTTTCAATTTTTTTTCATTCTGTGCTTATTGATTAACTAGTCAATTGTTGATGATGAATATTTATTTGAAATAGTTATGGCTTTAATAATATTGGCTTCTGCATTGAGTGCTGTTTTTGAGAGCGGGATATTAAAACTCGAAAAATCATAGAATTAAACGCAGACATTTTTTTTGTGGAAGTTTAGAAGAGTTAGGGATTACCCTATCAGTACAAGTAGGTTAATGATGTATTTCAAATATTAGTGATTGATTAGTTGAAAGATCTAAAAGTTTAGTATTACTATTCTTAGCTTTGGTTGTTAATATATTCTAAAAATTGTTTTAGTTGTCTTATGTTCCTACATTGAAACTAAAATATAATCCTTGGATCTTGGTGGTACATTTCAATATTAAGAATAAAGTGTTTTCTTTATTCTTAAAATATAATCGACGTATCTAAACCATATTTTTATATGCTTTTAAGCTAATGAAGAATCTAATATCTAATTTTTGTTAATTTGCACTTGAAAATTTCGTCTATTTACGGTTTATTTGAAATTATATCAAGTATATTAAAACATAAAATTTTATTCTTATTGAAATATTAATTCCAAGTTTATCAAATGATGTTTTATTAATACTAAGTAATCTATGGCTGAAATTTTACACCTGTCGAATGTTACTAGTTTGTGGTTACGGGGAGAATTGGTGATCTGCTAATTTATTAAATAATTCCCTAAAGCTTTTAATTGATCTATGGTCCCTAAAGTCGGTTAGGTTTTTTTGTATAGTATTAAGGTGGATAGAAGAGTTAATAAACTAAAACGCGGGTCTAATAGGTAAATTACCTTTATGGATTTTTAATAATCCATATAATCTGGGACAAACGGAGTTCATAGAAAACAACCAAAATTTATTTGTATTATTAAAAATTAAATTGGATTGGTTAACTAGGGATTTAAGGATATTTTAGAATTTACATATGAAGCCAGTGGTTAATTCTACGATATCTGAGGGCTGCAATAATTTTTTTATTTTAGATATATAAGATGGCTTTTCTAATACTACTTACTACTGAATTATCCATATCTGCTTTTGTAACAGTCAAATTGTTACCAATTACTTTCTTTTCGAATGATTTAATGATACTATTATCTGAATTGTTAAAAGTTGTTTTTTTAACTAAGTTTACTATTTTGTGTTTTGTATACACCTAGTCAGAGATATCTTTGGAGTTAGTTCTGATTCTACAATTAAAATATGTATCCTGCTTATTCTTATGCGAAATGTGTGAATAATAGTTTCAAGAACTCTATTTTGTTATTTTTAAACCGTATGATTCACGAAATTAGGATGAAAACTTGCTTCTGTGTGAATCTGTATGGGATGGTTCTTCTTAGTGTCTTTTTTCTGATTTTTCTCCGGCAAGGGCTTCAAGTTTCTTCATCTGCACGAGAAATTTCTTATGGCAGATGCGTCTTCTATTTCTCGTACATAGTCGTATGGAAAATTTATTGTAATTCCTCTGGAAATGGATAGGATATAAGTTCGTAATATACGTGAAAAGAACATCTCGTTTGTAAAATAAAGTCTTGATTTTATAAACATGTTTCTTCACCTCATTTTATAGTGTTTCTAGCAGTTCAGTTTGCACTTGCCCAAATTTTGGATGACGTTCATTTTTAGGCATTCTTGGACAAAATTTAATATTTAAGAATTTTTATTTCACCTTTAATTTAGTTTAAAGTAATTTTTACCTTATAAGCTACTCTAACATTGAACAAACCGTTACCGGTGGAGACTTCTACTTTGTATAACTGAGACTTTACTTAGTGACTATAGGTTTGATAACTTTAGCTTGTTTGTTTCAAATTTTAAGTGATTTAGGCTAACAACATACTGGCATATATACTTAAGAACTTCGCAAATATATACAAGCAGGTCATAAATCGCAAAAATAACTAATTAGAAATAGAAAATTCTCACAGATGAGGAATACACAAACTTACTTGTAAAAATTATAACATATTTATATGTATATATAGGACAGTATTGTCGTACTTTTCATGTAAGGCTTTTTTTCGACTTAGTCTTAGTTATACAAATATAGCTAAAAATTGTTTAATTAGTAAAAATTGGACTACATAAAAGACCACCAACACATGTAAATCTAATAATTCATAATATAGCCTTTTCATACATAACCTCTGGTTCAAATAATTTTTGCACAAAAGGAAGAACTTCTTCATTTATATAATTGCCCAAGGTATTTAAATAATCCAAAAAAAGATGAAAGCCTAAGAACGTTTTTGACAGTCTAAATGTTAAAAAACCTCTGTTAAGGTGTGAAAAAGCAAGACACGTGTTATTTTTTTTTTAATTTCAATAAAGCCAATTTTAATTTTTACAAAAAACAATGGTAATGTGATAGTCGCAGTACTTTACTTGTAATTGTTAAAGAAGTTGTATAGTTTACCATATAAAATTTCCTTTTTATTATCCACTATGTTGTATTACTTTACCGTAACTTAGCATTTTGTTATTTTTCCTTTAAAATCACGTTCTCTGTAAAGAATGTGTGTTAATTCTTCAACTTTTATTTAAAAATTTCTCGATAAAAATACATTAACATATTGTACCTTACATTAAGGTAATTTTGACCTAATTATTCTTTTGAGTTATTGATGCTGTACCTAATTAATAAATATTTAATTTGCTGTTGTTGTCTGTTAGAAATTTACACTTTTCTTTGAAATTCGTTTAAGGTTAAACACTTTAATTGAGATAACCAATATATTATTAATGATTAATAAAAGAATACCACGAGCTAAGGTAACCTTTTAAATAATGATTTATAGCATAATTAATGTTTACTTTATCTTCGTTGATCTATTAGGAAGTCGCCGGTTTCTATCAATTTGTTCAAGGTTAGACAAGTAGTTAATTGAGAGAAGTCAAAAGACGCTAAACAAATTTATTATTAATAACAATTATTTAAGAGATAATATAATATATGTTTCAATTAGGTTAATACGAAATTTAGTAAGTCTATCAATTTTATTTATTAAGGATTAACAATACATCGAATTGATATAATATAATCTATTGCGGTAGACAAAAAGAAGAACAATAATAATCTTCCTAAAAAAATATATCTATCACAATTGAAATTTCATTAAAAAACTGATAATTGACTTCCAATAACTAAACACACTTATATTCTATAAAATAATATTATTTTAACCTAAAATATGGATTTTATTCTAAATGTACTTTTAGTGCTAAAATAAAACAGTCAGGTGAGAAATATAACTACGTTTAATCGTTAATATTTAATTTGACATAATTCACACACACACATACACACACACACATATATATGTATATATGTTGTAGCTGGTTTTCGGGTTATACTCCGCGTGGTTTGTAAATTATATTCACGACGTTTCGATGGTCTCTCTGCCATCTTTTTCAAGTGTTTACTCTTGTTTGGTCAAGGTAATACCAAACAAGAGTAAACACTTGAAAAAGATGGCAGAGAGACCATCGAAACGTCGTGAGTATAATTTACAAACCACGCGGAGTATAACCCGAAAACCAGCTACAACATACCATACCCGCGAAAACATCAAACTAAATAATATATATATATATATATATATATATATATATATATATATATATATTTAATAGTAATCAAAAGTTTATAAGAACTACTTTAAACAATAGATTATAATATAAAGAGAATGGTTGCAACCGTTATTACATGATTATCCATACTTACACTGAAGTGCAAAATTCACTGTGTTGCAACCACAAATAATTATTTGTGAATTTTTTAATTAGATTATAACAATTTAAAAATAAAATAAACTAAAATATCCTTATATACATTTAAATTCTAAATACGCTTTACCTATCGGTGTCAGCTTTTAAATTATATTAAATTTGAAATACATATTTATAAGATTATAATTGTTACTTTTCTTTCAATTATTATGTTAGTTATTCAATTTTTCTTTCCATTCTTTTTTGTTCGAATCCCTCGTATTTCGGCTGCTTTTCTTACTTTTCTCCAACATTTTCTGGGTCTCCCTCTTTTTCTCTTTCCTCGTTCCCTCGCTTCATAAACTTTCTTTACAATTTTTTGTTACCCCATACATATTACATGTCTTAACCATTTTAACTGACTCTGCTGTATATTTGTCTCTACCGGTTCTATATTACGTTCGTTAAGTTCTTCTATATATGTGCCATTTCTTACCCTATCAAGCTTTGTTTTATTTTTTATTTTTCTCAAGAATCTCATTTCCATGGCTGTTATTCTGCTCATTTGGGCCTTTGCTGTTGTCCATGATTCGCTTCCATATGTCCGTATGGGTTTCATTATCATCTTAAATACTTCTACTTTAGTTCTCTGCGTTATTTCCTTTTTTCTAGTATATCGTGCTTGTATTTTATTAAATAGTCTACCTGATTTTTAATCGTTCATTTATTTCGTCTTCCAGGCTTTCGCTGTTTGTTATGGTTCCAAGGTATTTGTATTTCTTCACTTGTTGTAATTGTATCCCATTTATTATCATGTCGTATTTTTCTTCGTTTACTCCTCCTATTAATATTGGTTTTGTCTTCTGTAGGTTTATTTTCATATTTGCCTTTGTGCTTATAATATTTATGCCTCTATAATTTTTGCAATTTTTGTTGTCCCCCGCTTTGTGTACCTGTTTAATAATCCCTATTCTCCAATCTGAAGTTGTATTATTTTTTCTCATTATAAAATTCATGAGCTCTAGTATTGCCTCTCTTCAATTTTCGTTCAGGTATTTTATCATTTCTCCGGCTATCCCGTCTTGTCTGCATGCTCTTCTGTTTCTTAAATGCTTACAAACTTCCTTAAGTGCCTTCTTTGTTATATCTTTTATGTACATTTCTCTTATCAGTGCCTCCTTTCTCTTCCTCTTTCTTGTTTCCTTGTAACATCTCCTCAAAATGTTCTCTCCATCTGCTCATTATGTCATCTTCTTTAAATAGTATGTTTCTTTTGTTATCTATTATATTCTTCAATGTTTTGGATTTAGGTTTTCTCAGTTGTTTTATTGCTCTGTAGAATAGTTTTTAGGTGTCTTTGTATGCCTTTGCTAGATTGTGCCCTAATTCTTCCCATTTTGTGCATTTGCTGTCTTTTATCAGTCGTTTCACTGTTCGTCTTTCTTCCTTGTTTCCTCATTGGATTTTCTTTTTTCTTACTTAAATATTTCGTCCATTTGTTTTTCTTATTCTTGACTGCTATTTGTATTTACTTGTTTCACCATTCTGTCATTTTTCCTTCATAGTTCCTAATTTTTGCTATTACGCCGGCTTTTTGTAATCCTTATATGCATATGTTTAAAAAAAAAATTGTTATATTTATACCGCTAAAAATTACCTTGAAAGATTAAAAGAAATAGTTGAAAATGTAATTTAAAAAAATTAAAATTTATAACAAAACCAATGTGAAAGATTTAGATTTAAAATTTAGAAAACTTAATAGAATAATACTCATGAACTTCCAAAAATTGTCGGATTTGACACAAAATTCGATTGTGAGAATTTGTTCTTTTTATATTATTTAATAACTAATCGGGTACTTTGAAGTTTTAAAGTTAGGCACGTATCCACCCCAATACGTGCCTAAAACAAACTTGACAGAATACTCTAAACTAATGTATTATTAATGACCATTGGCGGAAAATATTTCGATTTATGATTAAATACGTATATGTATGAGATGATATCATGTACTTTTTAGGTTAATACAGTTTAATACATTAGAGTACCTAACGTAGTATTAATTGATGCAGGATAATCAATTAACAATGAGTTATTGTATGGTCAGTTAAAATAGATCTATGAGAATTGTTTAACACGTTGACGCCGGCGCACAGTGGTTCACAACGCGAAAAACGTGATCGAAAATCAAATTTTCAACTTCTTCGTACAAAGTTAAAATTGCACTAATTTAATCTTGAATAGTTGTTCTATTTGATAATATTAATAATATGCATCTTATTTACATAAGTTTTTCTATATTTGCTTTCAAAGTTCAGTAAAATTGAGACGTTGCAGCGTATAGAAATTAGGGTGTAATTAAAAAGACTGTACCACAAGCAAATGCGGTTATTTATTAATGTCACTATAATATTGTTATAGATTGCTAAGTGTATTATTAGGTAACATTACTTATTATTCGATAAAGTTTACCTAGTACAAGAAAGTTTATTGCTTGTAACCGGTAACCGGATTATAAAAATTTGCCTTAAGTGAAGGATTACGTTTAGTTCTACACAACCCTACACGGAAATTACTTCATTTATGCTTAAATTAGCTATTTGGCTTTGTAAATTCAAAAAAATTAGCTGCCAATATGTGCCTAACTATTAAGGTACAAGTGTAAAAAGTGATGCTTTATTGCACGAACTGGCGTTTAAAAACACGAGCGAGGAACGAGCGAGTTTTTTTAAAGCCAGGAGTGCAATAAAGAAACTTTTTACACGTGTGCCTTACAAAATTTTATCTTCGATCGTAAAGGATTTCAAGGAATATATTCTAATGAGTAATATTTTAATGTCATTTCAATAATTCAATTAATGAAAACATATTTTACCCGCAGTGCACTAATGAAAGCGTTACTTAGCAACCAGTAAACAAGTTGCACAAATGTCAGCCGCCATTATTATTTATGGAAAAAATGTTCGCTTTATTATAATCACTTCGACTTGCATTAAATGAAATCTTCAGAGTTCTAAAATCTGTCATTTGGTTTGTATTATGTATTTTATTTATAGTTTATTAGTTATTTGTACCAATTAATAAAAAATTAAGTTTTTCGTCGAAAATTTTTGCTATAATATATTCATCTGTCAAATTTGACATTTCTGTGCAATAAAAACAGTTTGACATTACCGTGCAATAAAAACGTAAAAAAGCACTAGTGCTTTAAAAAGCCACTTTTACAATGAAAAATGATGCAAAAAGCGTCTACTTTCTGTACGATCGTAGATAAAATGATTTATTGTCACCATGGAAGTAATCAGTGGCGTACCAAAAGCGAAAAAATTCGTGTACCACCGGTGGTACCCACCTTCGATAACGTGTTAAAGAAGACTGTATTTGATCCAATTGAAATTACAAATAAAATTTGCCAAAAGAATACAATTAAAATAATTTTTAAAAGTATTTCTTAGATCACATAATAGCAATTGAAATGTTATAAAAGGAGAAAATTAAAAATAAAAATGAAATAGCTGCAAAAATAATTAAGAACTTGGCGAAAGAAAAGCAGCAAATAATATAATTAAAGAACCATTGCAATTTTTCAAACAAAGCTCAAAACAGTAGAAATTTTATAGAAACCATTAAAAACTCGCTAAAGTCAAACTGCAGTCACGAGAATGAATTTTTTTTGTGTGATACATTAAAAGTTACAATTTTATTATAATTGCTAATAAAATAGTTAAAAGTTAACAAAAATAATTGTAATTTCCTGAAAAAAGAAAGAATAGTTTATAGTTTTAAAACAATTGGCCCAAAATATTATTTAAATTTGCCAAAAATATTAATCATATTCCCGACAATTGACTTGGTTCAAAAGGTTTAATATTTATTTTATACATATTTGATAAATGTCTAGTATCTTAGTTTATTTTTTATTAAAGTTCTATGAAGATTCAAGGAACTTCATAGAAAACTATATATTTATTTAAAAAAAAAAAACTAAAAACTGTAAGTCGCGAATACGCCGTAGCCAATGAATTATTAATTCATTGACCAACAATACTTCTAACCCCCCGAAGCCGTTGTAAAGGTTAAAATCTGTCACGAATAAAAAATCGTCTGTGATAACCAAAAATATTTACCTTTTCATAAAGTAATGAATTCAAGCATTAAACTATAAAAGTTCCAAAAAACATTAAAAACTATATATACTAAGTGACATAGAAATCCGATAACCCAGTATATATAATTTTATTTTGATAAAATTTTATATTTAAGCTTATCTTCGTGAAAAGAAAAAACGATTAAAAACTCAGCTTTATCAGATAAAGTTTCCGTTTTTTATTCAATTTGTTTATTTTAATTTTATTGAGTGTGGTTCTAAGCTTTCGTTGTTATCTTTTACAATGCCTAGGGTGCAAAGACGCGCAAATTTTCTTCAACTTTCTGAGTTTGACAGACGACAGATAGTTGGACTTAGAAAAGCTGGACTTTCTTTCCGAGAAATTAGGGACAGGATGTATTAAACTAGTTCAGATACTATAGTAAAATGATCTCGGGCATGGGATCAAGAGGGTCGAATACAAAAAGCTAGAGGTACAAGACGATGTCAAAAAACCACAGAGCCTGCAGATCGGCGTTTGGCTTTAAGAGATCGTTTCTTCACCACCATGTCCATTGTAAACCAGTGGTATGAAGAGCATGGAAGACCGATTGGAATGCGAACTGTTTACTACAGGATTCTCACTTTTGGCCTATTTTCATTCCAGCCACAGTGGGTACTTCCTTTAACTGCTGAGTATCGACGAAATTGTGGTGTAGAGAACGATTGGTGTGGGACCAGGAATGGAATGATATAGGGTTTGGTGACGAATCTAGATCCTGTTTAGGGATTCATGATGGTCGGTCCAGAGTCAGAAAACGACGTGGTGAAAGAGGAGATCCACATTTTTTTTTGAAAGGCACGTTCATCTCACTGTTAGGGTTATGGCATGGGGATTTATTTCTTATGGCTCTAGGTGGCTTCTAATCTTTGCTGGAGGCACAGCGTTACATCGAAGAAATTCTGTAACCTCATCTCCTGTTCTTTAGATATTGCCAAATCCAACTTTTCAGCAAGAAAATGCTCGCCCACACATTGTAAGTGCCACAATGAACTTCTTTCAGCACGCTGAAATCAATTTGTTGCCCTGGCCACCGAGGCCACCGCATTAATCCCCAATTGAATATGTATGGAATATCATGGATCGAAGACTCCTTAATTTACAGCACGCCCCTCAAGTTTTAAAAGCACTTCGAAATGCGTTAGTAATGGCCTATAATGAGATACCATAGGAGGAAATGAATGACCTAATTAGAAGCGAACATATGCGCCTTAGAGAGTGTGTATAGCCCACCGTAGTGCATCGACAATTATTATTGGTTTTTTTTTCATAAATTTCGTTGATTCGAAGAGAAATTTTGTTCATTTGTTTTTTGTTATTTAAAGTTAAGTAGGTCAGAAAGGCGATAAATTAAAATCTATTATTAATCTATTGGTAGTAGTAGTAGTGTTTGGTTATCGACTGCCGTGTGATTTGTGTATTTCTGTGTGTGTGACTGAGCTTGTTACTTTAAAGGATCGCTCCCGTCACTCTAAAGCACCATTAATTGTATCCCAATGATGAATGGTACCGGTCACCTATCCAACTACTGACCCAAACCAACTTTGCTGCACGTAGTTCGGCCACCGGCATGTATTAATCTATTATTAATGATGATTCGGTAAGAATATTTTAATGTAAAATTAAATACGTTGAGTTATGTCATCATATTTAAATAATGAAAATATTAATCTTGTCCAATCAAATATTAACATATAATGATTGAGTTGAGTATAAAGGAAAACAATTATTTTTTTAGGAGGAATATATTTAACACATCCAAAACTTTACTAAATGAATTGAAATGAACTAAAAATTACGTAAATAATATTTTTAAAAGCAAATGACTTATATAAATGAATTGAAAATGTGTTAAAACAAATGGCAAAACGTATTCTTCGAATCAGTTTGTTAAATTTAAAATACATTTATTGATTACAAAAATGAGATAGCCATCATATTTTCTACTAATTGCTTAATACTAATTTAATTTTGTAAAATCTAGAAAAAAAAAATTAAAGTAAACAACCACATTTGGTACTCGTTTTAAAAATCGCGTTTCAGCTCGCGTTTCAGAATAATCTTTAGCGTTTCTTAAAAAACAATCCCCTCAAACAGATACATTATAAAAATAAAATTGGGCTAAAGGAATCCCAAATCATGTTTTTTAATTTTGGTGACTATAGCAATTCTTCGGGGAACTTTCTTCAAGGATAATAAAAATATGTTATTAATCAGATTCAGTTTTGAAATAGTATGGAGTTTTAACAAATGAATTTTTTAACAAAAAAATTATTAAACTATTATTTATGAAAGATTTTACAGTACATATCAGTAATACAATTCACTTTAATACTTATTTCTTATAATGTATACATATGCTTTATGTAATTTATAATTTTATAAAATGAGAAAAAAAATATTATTTAAAATGTAGGATGAAATAAAACACGATTTTCTATGTCTTTGTCTGTATATTTATGAAAAACATAGAAAATCGTGTTTTATTTCATCGTACATTTAAAAATAAAATACCACATAGTAACGGTGACCACCATCCTCTTCCTTAAGACTATTTAATAAAATAAAAGATTCGTTACTTTCAAATACACCTTTTAAAAATAGATGGAATAAATATATATTATAATTTCAAATTTTCCAATATTTTACAAATTGTAATTTGTGATATATTGTTTACATATAGTTTTAGTTCACGTAAAATATATGTTTTTAGTTAATTAAAATGCATGTTCATACATAACAAAACTCGTGTTGTCGACTATGTGTGCTCTCATTACTCTACCACTATATTTAATAGAGAGAAATGTGTGCTGTTGCTCAATAAAGGAAATTAACTGGTGAATTAATTCCGCTTACAATGGAAATAGAGGAAGAAAGATAGGGATAGATAAAGAGGAATTCGGCACGCTCCTTGTTATTTGTCTCAGAGCCTGTTATTTGCATTAATTGCGTCCGGGGTGGGATTGAGTGGGCTCAGGGGAACTGTTTTTTTTTGTTTTATTTTAAATTGCACATCATGTCTCCATTAATTTCCGCGAAAAACGTTTAATTTCCACGTGTGTCAAGAATTTTTATGCGGACTTAATTGCGCTAATTGATTCCTTACGACCGGGGAGCAGTTTTTATTTATGTAGATTACTCAATTCGAAGATGGATAAAGGGGGGTGATATGAATAAATAAATAAAATTATTCCGTTTTATATCCGCGAAATTTATGAATCCAGCCCCCCGGCATGCAATTATTCGGGGTGTGTATATATTTTTTTTGTCCCCCTTCCGAAGTTGCCAGAGAGCAACAACGACGTTTTGAAGAGGCGGGGGTGGAAAATTTGCGTTCCGCGTTGTGTAGTGTGAAATTCTCATAAGCGCCGACAGGAAAAAGCTTCTCGAGTGGGCTTTAGAGTACGACCGAATGGAATAAAGATGTAGTAAGTTAAATAAAAGCGGCGCGAAAAAAAAGTGGAACATCTCCATCGTACAAACAATAAAGTTTTTCAGTAATATATCTGCAAGAAGCAACTCAGGAAGTCACCACTCTTTTCACGCTCCGGCTGCTCTTCCGCTCCACCATCCGCCCTCTCTATATCATCAGACACATGTTTTATTTCAGTGCCGTTTCCTCTTCCTCTGCCCTCCTGAACTCGCGAATTTTAACGGGCTCCGTAATTAATAGAGGGTAATTGTATCCCACCCCAATTTATCGCCGCCCTCCCATCAATCATTCACTCAATAAATTGTGCATTCCGTGTAGGGCCTATGATTTATTGCCGTTTTTACGCACAATTTTACAGCGACGCCGAACTGTTTCGTCACATTTTTCGACCGTTAAATTTAAGGAGACGTAAACTGGAAGTTTTAAAGGTCTCGGTCATAAAATCCCGTTTATTTCATTATGTGTCTTAGAGTTGACCGGGGAATTGATATTTATGTATAGAACATTTCGTGACCATAATTACCCGTACATTGAGTAGAAAAAGTAATAGACATAGCTATTTTGGTGTAAATACTAACATTTATTACTTAAATCAAGTAAATGTAAAATTAAAGCAAAAAGAGTCAACATATTGTTTAACTAATACCTACCGTTACATGAAATATTAATAAAAAAGCAATATTAATAATCTTGTATTAATTATCCTGCCATCCGGGAGAGAACGAAACAAAGGGAGTAAATTATTCAACGGAATTTCTGTTCATATTTTTCGCATAGCAGTAATATAATTCGAAGAACTAATTTCCAACAATGTGCTTTAATATACATCCTTATTAAACGTTCAATTGATTACTACACTTTATGTGCAACGGTCTTCTGAAAACATAAGAAATATAACTTTGCATTACAATTTTTATTGAATTAGTTTCTCATGTAGCTCGTGGTGAAACATTTTGTAATATAGAAATAACACAATTTACGCTTGGTTTGTTTCACTGTTTATTGATAAATAAACACGCGTAAAATGTTTCATTATTGCACTCCTGGCTTTAAAAAAAACTCGCTCGTTCCTCGCTCGTGTTTTTAAACGCCAGTTCGTGCAATAAAGCATCACTTTTTACACTTGTACCTTAAATAACTATAATCTTTAATATTTCTTCCATTTTTTTTGTATAAGTTGATACATAATTATTATTGAGACGGAGACACGATGACCTTGTTTTACCACTTTAAACTATAGTTTCAACTAACAGCTAGCCATTGTATAAGTGGCTTCATCTGCCTTTTTTTATTAAATATAAAATTAACACTCTTTATATAAATGAATGAAATGATTAAATGTAGGTTAGTATGATAGAATATGTTGGATGCTTGAAGCCATAACTTTGTGATACATATTGAATCAGGAACTTTATCAAATGATAAATAAAACTTACTTTGTTAATATCACACACGGAATTTATTTCGTAACTATAGTTTCAACCTTACAAGGCCATTATCAAACGTACGTTACTGTACGTTTGATAATGGCCTTGTAAGGTTGAAACTATAGTTACGAAATAAATTCCGTGTGTGATATTAACAAAGTAAGTTTTATTTATCATTTGATAAAGTTCCTGATGATAGAATATGTTTTTTTTCCTAATTTGGGGTTTCTAGGAAGTCAGAAAAGGAATAATAGATCTTTGATGAATTTTTTTGTTAAATATCGAAGGCGTTCTTGGATGGAAACTATTTAGTAGGATTTTGTGAAGGATGAAGAGGTTGGCGGAGTTTTGTTAATGTATTGCGGGTGGTAGAAACACTATTATGTTAAATTTCTAAATTTTTTAGCCCTTAAAGTTATTCTACCTTTAATTACCTACCAAAGTACTTAATGGAAACTGAGGAAGGGATAATAGTTAGCGATATTAAGACTTTATGAGTAGAATTATTAGTGCAATGCTAATTTGATATAATTTATTTGATTTTTAGCATTTAAATAAAACACTTTCTGAATAACAGAAAAACGTTTAACTTTTTTATACTACTTTTTATTTTTATACAACACTTTGTGGCTAGTTTCGAATTACATAGTAATCATTATCAAACTAAGTTTGATAATGATTACTGTGTTTTTCTGTTATTCATTAAAAATGTACTACGAAGTGAACGCCTCCAAAATTCAAGATATAAAACACTTTATTTGTTGATATCAACCTATATTTTTGCAAGTGACTCGAGTTTCGATCAACAGGTAGCCATTTTCAAAGTAAATTAAATACTAATAATTAGAGAAAACACAAAAATATTTTCGTAAAATCTAGAAAAAATGAGTCTTATTAAGACTACAAGAACAAATCACTTTTGAAACAACTACTTCTCTAGATAATACTTCGACAGATATTGAATGTTACGAAAATATTTTCGTGTTTTTTCTAATTATTAGTGAATTTACTACAACGTAAAGGACTTAAATATTTTTATTATTAAATTAAATACATTGAAAATATTTCTATGTATATACAATTAAACAAGGAGGATACAAGGTCAACCTGGTTGCTAATAATTGGGGTATCTGGACAATTATTGGATCTGTGATTTTTTAACAACTCGAGTAAATCCATTTTAAGTCCTTTGTTGGCAAAATTAACGATCTCAAAAGAATGTCGGTTCTAAATTAAATGATTTGCGAATGTTGAATTTGTTTGATTTAATCCAAATGATATATTATATTTATTTAGTCTTGTTTTGAAGCCACGACCAGTTTTACCCTATGTAAATTCCGTTACAATCTTTGCATTTTAGCTTTTTATGTTCTTTGCTAATGCGTAAATTATTTGAATTTAATTTTGATAGAAAATTTCTGATAAAGGCTCCGTGTTGTTATGTGGATCAATGCATTGAAGCTAATTTATGTTTAAAGGTATTTTAAATTGGATGGTGTGAGTGAATCAGTAAACGTTGGTTTCCTATGTATTTCTTAGGTTGAGTAGAATTTATAAAATTTAAGAACTTATTTAACCATCTGTCCACCCCGGTGAAGCCGACTAAATTGTCGTCCACATATCTTTATCAAAAGCGTAAGTGTTTTTGCCAATTTTTTAATTTATGTTTGTTAGGTTTGCCATGCATATTTCTACTAGAAATGAGCTTAAAGAATTTCTGTAGGAAGTTTATTATATACTTTTATACCCATATAGTTAGTTCCCCTTTCGATTAGGTTTGTTTTATGTTTCGGTATACTAAGTAAAGGGGCTTGATATGTGCTAATACCGCTATGATTATAGTTAGTTTTATATTTGTCATTATTTTCAACAGTTCAATAAACAGGGGTTTGTAATGCTCTCTCTCTTTTCTTCGATTACTATCATTCTTACTATTTTTTTTCTGTTTAATTAGAAGATGGTTTGTTTCAATCGAATCACCCTAGATAATAACTCCGTCTCGTAAATACGATCTTCGTTACATATTGGTTTATAATGGCGCCAACCATAACAATGTCTGACGAAAATAGTTCAAAACGTATAAAGTGTAGAACGTGTGAGCAAAGAGAGACCGACGCCAGATAATGTAGTGTATGTGGCTCTTTCTTTTACAATGCATACCTACCCAGAACATAAGAAGGCAAATAGTGTTAGTGATATGTACCTAACGTCTGCAGATGAAGATGAAGGCAGCGTAGAGATAAGTACTAGATTTAATTTGAAAATTGAATACCTGAAAAATGACGTGGACCAGGTAGTAGATATTAACCGGTCTTTAAAATTAAATAATGAATCACTAATTATTAATAATAAATATTTGTTAGAGAGGCTTAACAAAACAGAACACAATAAAGAATTATGTTTGCCCATAGAACAAACTACAGAAATCTGTAATAATGCGATTCCATCTGCAGAAATCTTTAATAAAGTTATTCCATCTTCAGAGATCTGCAACAAAACCATCACAACTACAGGAGCCTGTAACTAAACTTAAAATTATATTAAAAGCTGCAAATAACAGTAACTCCATCAAAATGCACCAGATGGGAATTATTAATACCAAATCCTAGAATTCTGATAGGGCTGCATCCTAGAGTAAAACGACAAAAAACACAATAAATGATAAAAAGGAGCCAACAAAATTATCAGCAGGAACAAAACAGAATATGATACTGTATCCCAAATCAACGCGCAAATAAAAACCAAGAAAGGAATTAATGGAACACCGCCCAAAGAAGAAGCGCAACAAAATTCAAGCCATCATAGGAACGGGAACACAGATGACTCAATAATTGCTATCCAATAACTAGCCTACGTTAAACGTAAAAAAAACAAGTAAGACAACAGAGAAGGTTAAATCATACACACCCAAAAATGTATACCGACACACTCTGGTGGTGACGCATTCGGTTGCGGCCCTGAAATAACGTGGAACAACGTTGTTTCGGGTCAGTAGTTGGTGCTTTAGAGTAACGGTGGCGTTTCTTTACAGTAATAATCCCATTTAAACCAACACTAAATACACAAATCACACGGCAGAAGGACCACGTGGTCTATAGCCAAACACTACTATTACAAATACTGCTACTGTATATGGCCACATGGAAATATAAAAAATTGAAATAAAAAATAACCTATAATCGGCGTTCAAAATCAAAATCGAGAAAAAACATGAAGCAGTTTTCACTGACCCAAGCAAGTGGCTAATTGACCTAAACATAGTATTCTTTTATCTACGCCGGGAATGTGTGTACATACAAACGTTTACAGTGTGCGGATCTTTTGAATGTGCAGTAGCTGAATGGATATCAGGAAATAAGACATTGGTGTGTGTAGTTTAATATCGTGCGCCGAAGCAAAATTTAATTAATGATTTTTCAACAACGTTTGAACTGTTAGTGCAGAAATTATATTCTGAAAACGTAATCAATATAATAGCGGAAGATTTCAATATAGATTTAAAAAGGACATCAACAGAACCAACAATCTTCAACAATATTATAATATCGTTTAAAACAACAATCAAAAATAATATCACGAATATGAATAATAACTACAAAACTTGTATATTTAAACCGCATCTCGCTCAAAAAATAAGATGGCCAAGAATCATAAAAAGTAGATGTAAAATTACAAACTCTAAAAAACGCAATTTCACTAGAAATAACAATTATATAAACAAATTTGTTTTCTTTCTTCAACCACATGTAAACTCGACTAACATGTATGCAACTTAAGATGTTAATATGGCTTAGAACAGCTTCATGAACATAATCAATGCGGCGTTATCTGCGTCCTGCCCCAAAGTCGCCCAGCCCAAGCGGAAAAGAAATAATAACTATCATACTAACCTAACAATTAACCAAATAAATGCTAGAATATTTATCTGCCGCTAAGCACCATAACATTAATGCTAAAGTGCAGTATTCTAAGCTAAAAATGAATATGGCAAGCTAGTAAGGATCCAAAATAAAAAGAACAAAATTGTAAAAGAAATTACAAGCAGTGACAACAAAATTAAAACAACTTGGTCAATAATTAATAACATGTTGGGGAAAACTAATATCCAACTTGATGGTATATTTCCGGAATGTAATTCCAATATTTAAATAAGGTGAAAAAAGTGAATTTTATTATAGACCCATAATTTATCAGTCATCTTAAAAATACTTGAAAAGGTGATACCAAACAGAATGATAAAGTACTTTAAATCGCAAAACCTATTACATAGTGTACAAAATGGCTTCATAAATAATAATTCAACCAATACAGGTATATTTGACTACATATCTGAAATCATGAGTGCTCTCGAGAAGTCAGAGATTACATTAGAATATTCCTTAACTTGTCGAAGGCATTCGACACAGTTAGTCATGACATTCTACTTGATAAACTCAATCAGGAAAACATCTACACTACTATATATGCTCATGGCACTAGTCTTCTAGTATGAAATGCAAACAAAATAATTCAACAAGCTAACTTAATTCTCAACGTGGATGTAAATAAATAAATTATTGTTAAGCAAATCAAAAAAATATATCGTTATATTTAAAACCAAAAATATCCAAGAGCTACCAGAAAACATATCTTTAAATAATAAAGTCTTTGAGATTAAAAATAAAGTACATTTCTTGGGATTAATAGTCGATAGCAACTTTAGTTGGCCCTTCCACTGTGAACAACTATCGGCAAGACTAAATCTATCTTGTTATCCCCGAAGGTTCCAAACGAAATTCTGGACACCACATCGATAATCATGGTATTCCTTGCGAATTTTGAAAGTGGTTGTTATATATCGGCCAAACAAAGAGAAATTTCAAAACCATATTAAATTAAAATAAAAAATCTATATTAGATATGCACAGAAAATGGGATTTGCAAGACACTGTATTGATAACAACCACCTTTTTGACCCATCTCAATTTAAAATTTTGAGACAGATGTAAAAAAAGTAAAAAACTAAATTACTGGAAAGATTTTCACATTAAGAGAGCTTTAAAATTCCGCATACTTGTTACTCTTGAAATTTCGAACTCCCCGCTGCTCAATAAATACATATATTACATCTGTCCCGAAATAGTCTTAAGTGAACTAGGTATATAAGAGAGCTGTACATCGGTAAATTTTAGTAATCGTTGTAAAACCACTTTGATAATGATCGTTTGATCGAAACTAGTTAGAAAAGTTAAATAAATAAAAATTGTGAAACAAGTATAACTAAGTGATATTAGTTACTAATTTACCGTATTCTTATACATTATGATTTTTTAATGAACGTGCTCTAAGAATAGATTAGAAAGTAGTATAATACAGCGCCAGTTCTGGGCAGTCAGTTTTGGGACATAAACAAATGGTATTGAAAAAAAAATATCGAAATGTCTCTATTATATTTAAATTTTTTGCAACATGATTAGTTAGGTAAGTAAGAAGTAATTAATCGAGTTGATTCTCTAACCAAATTTACAGAATATTGCTTTAATTGATAATTATTACAATCTTTTAAAATATTTTTTCTTGATGTCTACCAATACTTATAATACGAAGATTATGTTACAGTTACATTATGTCGTTATCTGCGAGGATACATTAACCTAATACTATTTAAATATATTATAAATCGTTTCTTATATCAATATCGCATTACAAATGAAAAGGAATTTCATGTTAAAATATATCTGGTTGAAACACACACAGCACATAAGTTGTAAAGCTATTAATTCTACGAACAACACAGACAGGAAAAGTCTGTAAATAAATAATAATAGAATAAACTGACTTGGGTAATAATCACCCTAAGAGTAATTTCACATTGCTAATTTTTTTCTTATCTATGTATATTACAAATAATTACTAAACGAACTAAATACTAAAACTAAACTAAGCTAGAACTTAAAGTAAAATAACTGTCTCTTCACTATATTCAACATAGAAATTTAATTTAAAGTGATTTATCCATAATTTGATAATATAAAAAATATATTAATCTGTGTATAATTATATTTACATTTTATTTTATTATTAAAATTAAAAACATTAACGCAAATTTAATGTGTAGTTTGTCAAATGACGGAAATTAATAAAATATAATTACCCAGTCCATCACGTAAAAGCCATAAATCCTAAGAGAACATCCCCTACTCCAACTGTTCCAAATTTCACGCGGTTTGCACAAGTCAAATTATTCCTGCAAATATGTAACGTAATTTCATACTGAAATTGTTAATTGTAGTGGTTAATATATAATAGTCGGCTATTATTTATGGCGAATATTATACATAACGATACAACTCAATTATTAATAGTATATGGTTATATATTCTTATGTCTATAGTTGATTAAATAAATAAATAATAGTTAGAGTTATTAATGCTTTTAAGACAATCAGTTGAGATGTATACAGGTTATCCCAAAAGAAAGTTTATATTAGAGGGCCAATAAAAAAAGCATCTATCGAAATTTTGTATATAGTTTGAGGGTTTATTTCTTCAAAACAATATTATCTAAATAACACTAAAGTTTCTTATGTCGGCTCGGCAGGTAGACTCTGTGAATTTTATGATGTGCGTTAGAAGTTGGTCTATTGGCGTAAACTTTAGATTTAAGACTCCACAAGAAAAAGTCTATAGAGGTTCAATCAGGACTGAGCGGAGGCTAATTTATATAACCTCTCTTGGAGAAGTTTTACTTTGACCGGTGTTCTGAGACTTTAATTCTTATACCGATTGAATTTTGTAGAGGTCTAATTTTAAGTCTTAGTTGGCCGTGTGGAGTGTTGCCCAGCTTTAACCAAGTTGGCCTCCTTTTCTTGCTTGCATTTCGAACATAAGGGATCTTTTGCCACCTCTATGTTGGAGGTGCTTGTTTAGTTGACAGTGCCCAGTAAAGGTACCGATTAGCAACCGCAAAATGTTTCTTGGTAGTTAAATGTATTTCCTGTTTAGCTTCGGCGTTGGCGAGGAAATGATATTTTTGGCGACCGCATACTTGACAGTTTGGAGCTATTTCTTTTTGTTTTCCTCAAGGAAGATTTCTTTCAGTTTTTGGAAGATAATAAGTGGTGCCAGTAGCAGGGACTTAGCACTTACCCTCTCTAGGGCAGCTCTTCTGCTTAGTCTATCGGCCCAGTCATTTCCTTCATTGTTTGAATGTCCCTTAATATAGGATATTGTCAATCTGTTGGTTGCGGCAAGTTTTTCTAAAGCTTGCCTGCACTCCAGTATTATACTGCTGACCACCCTTGGTCTCGATAGCGCAGTTATTTTTAATTTGCTTACAGTTAGAAACAAAATGGATTTGTTCGAGACTGACAGTTCCAGTAATTTCCGAGTATCTCGAAAAGTTCCGTTTGGATAATCGTCACATTCCTACCTAAGGGGATGCTGAGTCTCAGGTCGAGTTCTTGGCAGTAAATGTCTGCCACCGCGACTTTCTGATTTATCGTCAATCTGATTATTTATTTTGTATTGTTGCTTAAACAGGTGTCTTGGTAGGACTCTGTCGAAAGATTCATTGAGTTCAGACATGATTGATTTCTCCTCTCTCAGTATTCTTTTGTGTGTCACACCATTTGCTATCCGGATCCACGTGCTATTTGCATTTAGTCTTACGACTTACTTGTATGTGAAGTGGTGTCAGGTTCAGTAGAATTTTGTTTGTACACCAATAGTTGTAGGTGGTTTAATTTCTAAACTGGTTACCGATCGGTTAACTCTCGGCCACCAGGTTAACGCTCCATATGTCAGAACTGATCTGACGATTGCAGTGTAGAGCTTTTAGTTTGAAACACCAGATTGGTCCTAGTGCACCTCTGCACTGTTATAAGATAACAAAGGCTTTTTTAGCTTGTGTTCTTCCAGTTCAGCTTGGAGTCTAGTGTTATACCGAAGTATTTCACCTCGTTTGCTAAGCATAACTAGTTGTTAAAGGGTTTGAGAAGTCTACCTCTGTGAATTTTTGTGTTTCTTGTGAACAGTACTAATTCTGTATTATTGGAGTTAATAGAGAGTGATGTTTTTTCGCACCATTCCTATATGATTTTAAGAGCGCTCTGCATTAGACTAGGCCGAAGATTTTCTTGTTTTCCAATGAGTATGATTGCCACGTCATCTGCGTAACCCACAATATGGTATCCTGCATTGTTTAGTTGCCGTAGAATACCGTCCGCAACGATGTTCCACAGAAGCAGAGATAGCATTCTTTTGTGGCAGCTACTGTCTGGAATTATTACCCTATTAAAGCGATTACAGTTCTATTTCTCAGCATGGGCCCAATCCATCCAGTGATGGTTGTGGCGACCTCATACTTGTTTACACCCTGTTTTATTGTAGCGTGGGAAATGTTATCAAAGGCAGTTTCGATGTCTATAAACTGTTTATTAACCAGAAATCCTTCAGTCCTGCATACCACGTGATAAAAGGCCAAATTAGTCGATATCCTGACCGTAAGCGTGTTGGCTCGGGTGCAGATCGCAGTTCAAGCAACATTGCTCTCTGATATGATTGTCGCACAGTTTCTATAAGTTCTTTAGAAGAAAAACGAGATGCTAATTGTTTTAAATGAATCTGTTCTTCTTGGGTGTCAAGCCAGGATTCATAGATCTTACCTCTTACTTCCTGGTCTTACCTCCTATACTGAAGCAGATCCATATGTGATTAAAGAACATCCGGATGGACGCGCCAGTTTTCAATCAGGTTTATTGTGCTCTCAATTGCGATGGTAATGTCTATAACAACTTGTTTAGTGGGGGTCACGAAAGTGGTTTCGCGACCCCTATTCTCTAACTCTAGGATTGTAGTTGAGAGATACTCAAGAAGAGAATATCCTCTGTGATTGGTGCCATTGTTGGCATTGGCTGACCACTGCGAGGTCAGGTGTGCTTACCTAAATTGTGGTATTGCACATTCTTATGTTTGTAGATGCATGTTCTTAGCTTTGTGGAGGTGATGTAATTTTAGAGTGCCCATACCGGCACTTGTTAGACAGAGTCCTGTATGAGGGCTATGTTATTCTCTTGGTTGTGTAGATGTTGGCACAAGTGCATAAAAGCCATCTGGCAGTATCTGAGGCTTATTTGTATGATATTGAATTTACCTGTAAAGGTTAGTACAATGTCATGATTGTATGGTTAGTACTTACTTGCTAATAAGCATATATACATATATAATATTATGTATTTCCCGGTCCGTCTTGGTCTGGCCTCGGAGCTGGGGTTCTGCTTATTGAGAGCCATCCTAGATGACTGCAGTGCTTCAAGTGAAGGTCACTTTTCACAGATCACACCATAGCTGGCATTTTTCTTGGGGGTGCTTACCCTTCAGCAGCTCGATTTCTTCCAGCAATATCCCAAAAACGGTTAGGATGCCGTTTTTATTCGTTTCGTGGTAGAACACACCATTTGGCTGCTTGCACCTCTCTGCTCTAGATGCCCAAACAGGTCAAGGCTTCATCCTTGTCCTCTGCATTGAGCAACTAGGCTGAAGCCTTTCGGTTCCCTCTCAGAGAGCTCCCAGTTCATTGACCGTTTCCTCGAGCAATTCCAAGAAATCGTTGTCTGCGCCGGTAATACGCAAAAGCTTCCGCGAGTAGAGAACCAGGTGGAGAAATAAGGCGCGACCGTGCTGGTCGAGTTCACTCCCAGGATCTTCGCCATGAAAAAGTCATGTATTAGTTTCTCCTCATTCTCCTTGTGTTTACCTAGGAGGTTGCTCTGTCAACGATGGCTATCTGTAGATGTCAGTTGTCAGCGTAGGTTTTGAGCTTTATGCCGATGTCTATGGGTCTCTTTCTGGTATTAAGCAAAGGTGAAATCCCAGAATCATCCGACCTAGCACAGATTTTTATTTGGGATATTTGGGATATAATTTAATTATTCAAAACATTGAAATTATAGCTATAAACCTATTTTAAGAAATGTTTTTCAATATATTTTATTTTTCTAGAAATTAATTTAAGTTAAAAATCAGTGTAAACTATATTCAATATGTAGGCTTAAGCTACTATGAAATTTCTAACAGTTTGTTTTGCTTGTTGGTAACAAATGATTTTGTTTATGATCTTTAAAATCAGAGATTGTGTCTAAAAACTACGAAAAAAATTCCTTATATAGAATTTTTCCTCAAAGGAAGAGTGTGATAATAGTTAAAGATATATTATAAATACAATTGAACGGTAGAGTATGTAAATAACTATCGATAAAAAAGATTTTTATTGGCATATAACAATACGATAATAATACCAGCATTTTCTTTTTTTTCCCAGCCCATTTTCATCAGTGTCTTTACCGTGGCACCATCTTCCCTTCTTCACCTATTTGTTGCTTCCCATCCATTCTTCAAACACTCTTTCATATTTGTCTCCAAGTATCCTTTCCACTTGTATATAATACAGATTTTCATAACTCCTGGCCTACATCTAACTCTTGCCAAGATGACCTTTTCCTCATTGTCGAGCTAATTGTCATTCAAGTACCTTAGCAATTGCAATATGCACTTGTAAAAAACGAGTAACTATAAAGACGTAAGTAACTCTTTTAATAAATCAAGAGTTTAACTTATAGCATTATCTTTTTCATAGCACCAGTTATATTCTCTCCAGAAAAATAATAGAACTAAAATCACGTAAAAGTATTTTGTTAGATCTTAAAATACTAAGAAGTTGTTAGAGAAATTAAAACAGAAACTCTAGTTAAGCCTTAATTTAGTACAAATAGTTCTTTAGTATATTGCGATATGTATCCTCTTTTTTACAAATTTCGAAACTACTTAATATGGCAGAAAGGTACATTTTTATTGATTACAACAATAGAAGAGTTAAAGGAATTTTACTACCTAATTCAATTTTTTTCTACCAATAATTTCTATATATTTTTTACACGTCTTTTGAAAATACTCATGTATTTGGAATGATTTAACTATTTTAATGTTTGTATTTAAAATAAACGATTTTGCGTAATTTAGAATTACTTTGCTGTGGCTTTTAAAATGTATATTCTTTTTAATTTTACTCAGTGTATATTATAATAAATTAATAATTATTGCCACATTATCAGAATCATCAAATTCGTAAGGCATTGCACTAATTTCTTCAAATGAATGGATGCTCCGCTAACAAATATAGGGATCTGTCAATAGGGACAATTGAAACTGAAATAATTTAAAAAAAAATACTGCTTTCATCAGCACAGAGTAATTAAAGACAGAGAACGTAATAGAATATTGTGCGATATGTCTCTTCCAAGACTGGTGATATATTTACTAGAACTAAAATACACATTGATAGATTAAAATACTTTGATATGTGGTTTTTATAAATATTTAAAAAAATATATTTGCGGTTACGTTATTTAAATATATTTAAATGCATTTAAATTTAATGTTAGGAAATTATCATATCGATTTTTAAATATACAATTTTTTTTTTTTTTTATTTTGCCTTATTTATATTTAGTACAATTGAAGGAAACGCAGAAGAGGAAGCATAATATAGGAAGAGAGGAAAAGGGCGGACGCGCTGACCTTTTTACGGCCGTTTTTGGTTTAACAACCACTTTGGAATAATGGGGGCGGCCATCAATTCCCCTCTAACGACCATATCCAGCATCTCGCACGTCGCCACCGCGTTCCGCCGTTCAATCCGCCATCCGGCGTTCCTCTTCTTGGATTTTGACTCAATTAGCCATGTATAATGTATAATTCATTTGCAGACAACACTATCATCCGCTCTCGTTGAACAATAAACATTTGTATAGAGAACGCGAGTGCCGTGACAATATTTGCACAGGCAATTGACTCTATAATTGTCTACGTATTAATTCTGGCATATTCTGAATTTCAACAACAGCGAATTATGTCATATAATAATTAAGAGAATTCGCGTACATACAAATTATAACAATACGTAAACTATTAATCTATTTAAACGCAATTTTGAGGAAATAATAAAATAAATTATTATAAACCGCAATTAAATATATTATATATTATTCAATATTCAAAGAAATCAATGGATAAATATACTGGGATACAATTGGAAATACTTTGAAGTAATAAAATTAGTTAGAATTAAAATAAAAATAATTAATGCATTTACTCTGTTAGTGCAGTATCTGTCATCTATTATAATATAAAATATAAAATCAACAGGGGAGAAACACAAGTACATTGATTTAGACCTCTTTCAATAATTCAGTATATTTCAAGAGGGATTTTTCATCGTTGACTAGAACGTATGCAGTTTTTTTATGATTCTCGCAATAAATCAAAATCACGTCTACTTACTCCATAAAATTCAATACATCAGTGTGATCTATCATAATAAAAAATGGAGCCGTCTTTATGTTTAAACTGACACTATTGAAATTAGTTGATTAACTTTAGATGTAATTTTTAATTACTCAAGTATTTATATGATATTTATATTATCAGAATGTTTATTAATAATAGTTTTATTACACATACTAAACTAAAACATTTACTACGTTTTTACTAGTACAAAAAATAGTTTTTTGCTAATATCATGAATTACCATGTAGTAACGGTCGTACGCATTTATATGAGTAATAGTTTTAATATACTAGCGAATTGAAATTACAGCATTTACTTATTTATCCATTAAATATATATTGAGTAAATGTGTATGGTTTATAAAAAATATACGTTATTTTATGAGGTCAAATTATGAGTGGATAATTATTAATTAATTTTTTTTAATTTCTTAAACAAGAAAATTCAAACATGTTTAACCAACTTATCTATCAAATATCTATCAAAGTGACAGAGAAATTGCTGCATAATTGGTTTTGGTCTGAAATCGTATGGGTACTCTCTTTTATTGGAATGTAATTAAAGGCAAATTCGGGTGACAGAGAAGAACCTTTATAGAAGCAAGCTTATTTACAAAAATATAAATACAAAAAAATATCACGGCTGCAGGACCACGTAATCGATAGCTAAATACTACAACTAGAGATTTAGAAAATAAAGGCATTAGCATGAAAGAACCTCATGTTCATTTTCTCAAATCTAAAATTGTTCCATTATACTTTAGGTATTAAAAGTGCGATTAACACATTTCGCTGTTTATGCGGTTTCTACTTGAATCATATAGAATAGCAACAAACTGCAATTTTTTGATAGGGCAGAAAAAATCCATCATAACCATATTTATAGTGTGTTAATATCGGATATCTATTGACCCAAAATCCCTCATTGGAGATCACTTTTGGGACTATAGGTATTTTCTAATCAAAACATCTGCGAAAATGACGCTCTACTCGAAACCGAGCAGTTGCTTTAAGAAACCAAGTGCATAATTATTATAAAACTACGAAATTATCTGTAAAATTTGAGGATTCCGTGGATCAACTAACCTCCTGCTCGAAACCGAATGATTACTCAAGAAAATTAACTGAAAAATAAAACGGTATAACATTTCAAATAACAGATACTACAAAATTTCTTGGCGTGAGCATGAATTCTTATTTAAATTGGAGAGTTCATTGCGACAATTTAACAAAAAACACTAAATAAAGTACACTATACGCTTAGGATTTCAAAACAAATATTAGATCGGGAAAATTTACGATATATATTTAGGGCAAACTTCGAATCTCTAATTAGATACGGTATTATCTTGGGCCGGAGTTCAATCTACACAGATAAATTATTAATTCTACAAAAAGCTTTGAGAATTATTTGCATCCTAGGTTAGAAATATTCATGCAGAGGATTATTTAGAACTTCAAATATTCATTCATTATATAGATTTATCTATATGAGATTCTAATTTTCAACTTCACACATGAAAATAAGTTCCTAACTAATAAAATACATCACAACTATAAAACAAGATACATACTTCTGTGTAGATATCCATCGCCCGGATTAACATTGTATGAATGTATGAATGCTCTAAAAATATATAATAAATTGCCAAACAATCTGCAGTATATTTCGAGCATAAATATATTGAAAAACGAAGTAAAAAAACCTTTTAATTATCAAAGAATTATATAATATTCATGATTTTTAGTTGTAGTTAATTTTAGTTTATCACTAAATATGTTCATCTCAATTAAGAGTATGTACTATGCACATAAATTCCTATCTTAAGCTTTGTTTTACGTTAATTGATTGTAACTGCTGCAAGTGATGTATTCAAATTAGTGTGTATTGTTATTGTATCACTAAATATTTAATAAATTTCTATTCTCTTCTACTCTAAAGGTTGTCACGTTATGCATTAAAATTAGAACTTTCTTATTCGTATAAATCTTTAGTCATTGTATTATTACTAAGGAATACCAAAACAACACCTTTTTTTTGTAATAAATAGACTCATTAATGGTTTCCTACTCATTTAATTTAGAATTTATAATTAGTTCGTTTTGGACATTTTCAATGTAGAATTTATATTCATTTATAGTTTATTAATTACTATCGTATTTTAGCTATCAAGTCCTTATTAATTAAATTTGCATTAAAATAAATAAATCTGTTTTGAGGTTAAAATAAGGCAAATGTTATTAGTAAACAGAACGAGGAGAATTCTTGGACTCGTGGCTTATAGTGGAAACCTCAAACAGCGGCAGGAAAGCCAGAAAATAATCGACTTTCGGAAATGAACGAAAGCGAAACAACAAAATTCATGGCACAAGGGAAAATTTAAGTGAAATTAAAAGTTTCACCCCATATTCACATTTTCATGTGTGTAAACTCGATCGTGAACTTAACGAGGAGAAATTAACTAATTATCTAAAAATAAAAAAATTTGAAAACATCAAATGTACAAAAATGAAGTCAAAGCGCCCAGAGGAATATTCATCGTTCAAAATATCGGTGCCCGCAGAAAAAGCAAATGAATTATTAAATCTCCAACTATGGCCAAAGAACACATATATTGACAATGTTTTTATTCCACACCAAGAAACGGCAAACCCAACATCATTCGCCAAGCCAACACAAATTTCAAAATGAACACTTATCAATCAAAATGTACAATCGATTGGAAACTCCTCAGATATTTTAAGCAAAGAATTAAAAGAACTGAAGTGCGATATAATATGCATAACCGAGCATTGGAAAAATGAAGAGCAACTTGAATCCTTAGGACTTGAAAATTTCAAACTCTCTTCAGCCTACCGCAGGAAATACAATCAACACGGAGGTGTCGCCATTTACACTAAACAGGGACTAGAATATCGTGAAATGCGGAGTATAACTAATATTAGTAAGCCATTTATTTTTGAATGCACTGCCATAAATGTTGTAAATACTGTAAATAATTTCATAGCTGTAGTGTTATATAAACCGTCCAATTCTTGCGTTGACGATTTCCTATTAAAACTTGAACAGCTATTAGAGTTAGTAAGTAATGAAAATAAAATAGCATTCATTGCAGGCGATTTTAATATTAATAGTCCCCACAAGCAGAACACAATTCACCTCTTCAACAGCTATGATTTCCATAAAATGTTTAATAAACCAACATTTGTAAATAATACTGACATTTGCGAAGGTAACACCATTAATATGCATGGATCGGACCATTGGGGTCAAAAACTTAAAATCACCCTAAATATTATTTGAGTTCTTAGTTGAATGTGAGCCCTACTCAATTGAAGAATTTATTAATAAATGTAGATATAAATAGACTTCAGGCAACACTTTTATCGCCTTTATGCATATTTCTTCTTTAAGCTAGTTCATAAGTTTTGACGCAAATTTCATCTTGTACATGTATATGACACTTTAAAATAAAGAGATATTATTATTATTATTAATATCATCGGAGCTGTATAAGCTCAAAAATGTATGTTTATTTTGTAATATATTTTTTTATTTTCATGTCTTTATTTTATATTTTATTAAGAAGAAAATAAATAAATATTTAATAATCTCATATTTCGTAAAACTACCATATTTAGGTAATAAATATATTATAAAAAATAAGAAATTTTATTAAAAACCACTAAGAAAGTGAACCTCTTTTGAGAATGATTTTAAGGTTGAGGTTATTTTAGACCAGGTTAAAGCTTTAACTTTAAATTTTTCTTATAGGTAGTTCAAAATTCACTTCTTTTGTTTCACTTTAGTTTTTATTTTATTATGCGACAAACGTAATTTAAACAGGTTTATATATATATGACCAGTGCCGAATTTATTAGGTGCAAAAATGATAAAAACTGTTTTATCAGTGTTTAGTATAAATTGATTATGGCCCATCCATTTAACGCGTGCAATAATTTAACGTATTTCCAAATTTTATGTTGCTTAAATTATACGTTTTTGAAGCAAAATGAAGCCAAAATGGCAATTAGTAGTCTACATGAATGATCAACTGATCTTAAAATACGGCATTGCGCTGGAGTGAAAGAACATTCGGCCGAGTGAACGAAATAAAAAAAATCTCTTATGTCAAAATTATAAGTAGATATTTTTATCTATCTATTTGTAATAAATGTATTTATTTTAAGAGGTGTAAGTATTCCGTGCCAGAACTTTTTATCCCGCAAAGAGATTTAGAGGGTACTACAAAATATTAAATACAAATACATACAGTTAAAGTTTTGATAATAACGTTGAGATGCCGAAGCTACAGTCAACAAGAAATAAATAGCGTTATACAAAGACATAAAGTATTTTTATTTATACTCAACATGTAAAACGAAGTAGAAGCCGCAAAAATCAAAAATATATACGCAAAACTTGATTATTAATTTTAGCCATAATGTTACCGTTGAGGGTCCATACGTTTTTATATCGCCCTCGACTTTTTGTTTTATTCATCAATTGAACTCTTCTTTTGGTAAAATCTTCTCTGATGACAAGTGGAATAGATTTTAAATTCTTCTTATTGCCGAAAATTTTTGTCCTTTTCCGAAAAAACCCTCACTAATATGGGCCTCGATGTACCAGCTCGACAACTAAAATCAATGTTAGTGTCATTGAGATCTAGTTGCAGTTTGTCCTTACATACCTCCATCACAGAGTTTTTGAGAAACCTTATGTGGTGTATCTGGTATCTCATGTATTTTAATATTGTTGATTCTTGAGAATTGTTCAAGTGTATCAATATTTTCTACAGTTTTACCTATTTAAGCGACTGGATCCTTACACTTTGTACTTAGTAAAAAGTGTAAGCTCACCATATTCGTAAACTTGATTACATCGACCATTCTCACTTTAATGTTATCACATATAATTGTGCATAATTTGTTTGTAAACGTTTCCGAAACTAACATTCTATTCAATACTTTTCGAATCAATGTTTCATCTTTATAACGAATTGGTTTTTGATCGTTGTTATACATTTTACTTAGTGTTTTAAACATAGCAAGATTTCACGTCCGTTTAATGCAAGTTTAGTGCAAGCAGACAGATATGACTCTGAAGATAAATTGTTATATTTTCCTAGACTTTGATTTGTTTAGGATTGTAATACTGTTACACTATCTATCTTTTTTTATATATTTATGAAATAACATTGTTACCAAAACATTGGATAAAATAGAATTATATTTTAAGCAAGCTCCAATTCCGATAATCTTAAATGTTTAACGTGGTTTAATAGAACAATATATAATAAACAGAGAATCTGAATTCTTTATGTATTATTAAAAACGGTTAAGAATCTTAGACTGCAAAGCAAGAAGCAAGGGTATTTATTTAATGAACGAATGCAATTCCAGAACAACTGCTGAATGAATGAAATTCGAAGAATGCAAGAGTTTCTTTAGTTTATCCTAATATTTTTAAAGGAACGTATTAATATTACATTTTTAGTGAACTAAATAAGTAGTAATAATCCACCTTTTGTCCACAGTCATTTAATGATGATTGATGAGTTACGTAAAGATAGTGCAATAGAAAATAACTTGTAATCACTTTCTCCATAGTTTAAAACTGTTGTAAACTATGTGATTACAAGTTAGTTTATACACTGTCGTTTGATTGAATTTTTCTTGTAAATGATAAGGCATTTGAGTACGCTATGACATTTGAAATAGGATTCAACTTTTTTTTTTCTTGAATTAGTTTCTCATGTAACACGTGGTGAAACATTTTGTAATAGAAATAATACAATTTACGCTTGGTTAGCGTAAATTGTATTATTTCTATAATTCAACTATTACAGGATTTTTAGAATACGTATATGATATCTAATATTATTAGAATATTTAAAGTTGCTCTTCATCACAGTAGAAGGTAATATAAAGAAAATTGCAGGATTTGTAGTTTCTTCATAACTAAATATTTTTATTCACAAGTAATACCATAAGTGATGACAATTTTGGTTTTGCATGAAAGTTTGTTGCTTAGCGATTTTAATGAGAGCAACTGTCACGAAAAAATCACGAGCCGCCAGGCGAGTGATTTTTTCTATCAGTTGCTCGAATAAAAATCGCGATTAAGCAACAAACTTGAATGCGCCAAAAACAAAATTTATTCCGATTTAATTGTCATCACGAATGGTATTTGGAAAGACTATTCCACGACTTGAAACGAATATCGGTGAATGGTTCAATGTTTATATTAAAATTTTTATGATATATCTCCTGCAGTATTTTGGTCGAAAAATTCGACATTGATTTAATAACAACTCCCTTATAATCATTTGCATTTACCTTCTTTATATTATACGCCCAGTCATCATAATCGCGGCAAGAGTTTCCATTAAAGTTTTGCTAACAACTGGTAGTTTTTATCGACGCAGATTTCTTCAAATCGTTTCCAAACACACGATCTCGTTTAAGTTTGATTTTTTGGTGCAGAACTTGTCACCGTCGCATTTATTATGGATGATGAAGTGTTACCAAACCTTTTGATTTTATTACCTACTTGCAACTGACATACGTAGAAACAACGTTTTTCGCTTTTTTATCAAGGCTAATTCAATTCATTTGTCGGGAAATAGCTAACTTCAGGTTATTCAGGTGAATAAATAGCAACTTGGTGTTTATTCACTTATAAATTGACGTCATTGGCTAAAAAATATCACATGCCTCATTTTCATTGGCTACATGCAATAGGAGTGGAATTGTCGATAAATTCATCTCAAAATCACCCACTTAATTTTTAAAAATTAAATTTTACAAAATTCAATGTAATAAGCCTATAAAATTAATTAAGTAATATGTAAAATATTCTATACAAAATGTTGTGAATTATCTCTCTTTTCTTTATAAAGGAAAGCAGATAAAACAACAAAACACGGATGGGTTATACATTCCAGAACGTTCTCAGCAAGTATGTAAGAAAGTTGTTTATAACATTGGCTTCTAATTTATACTGTTATAAAACCTCACCTGCTAATATTTTTTGAATTCAAGGAAATACTAATCTTAACGTTATAAGAATAATAATAGCCTTAATTAACTATCTTACAAACTAAACATTTTCTTAAATAATACTTTTCAATAATTGACACCAGTTCCACGAAAATTGTCTTGTTTCTAAGCCCATGCCTCCCTTAAAGTCTGCTATAGAATGCAATGAGGTGTTTCCTTCTCCACCTAATTCCTGCTATTCTTTTGATGCCGTCCTCCGTTTTCTTCTTTTGTATTGTCTCGTACACCACCCAGTAATGTCCTTGGCCCATTGGTATTTTGTATTCCTCAACATGTGACCTGCCCAAATCCATTTTTTTTTTTATACAAAATGTTACGTCCTTTACTCCGGTCTGTTTTCGAATGGTTTCCAGCCGTATTTTTTATGTAATTTAACATTAAGTAAGCTTCTTTTTATACCATGCTGGCAGGTCTTTAGTTTGCGTATGTTATTTTTGGTTAAACATGTTTGGCATCTATATGTCAAAATGGTCACAATGCATGAATTAAATATTCTTCTCTTTGCTTTGAGTTCTATATGAGAATTTTTCACTATTTCTTTTAGGGACCAAAATCGTTTTCAAGCCAGATTGTTTATGTTGTTTAACTCTTTTGTTGTGAGGCCTTTTGTTAAATTATTTGGCCAAGATACGTGTATTCGTCTACATATTCCATTGTTGTACCATTCACTATGATAGGGATTTTTACTGCGTTTATCATTAGTTTCATTTTTGACAATCTAACTTTCCCACTTTCATACATAAGTTGGTCAAGCATTTCATGCAGGCCTCTCACGTTGATTGAAATAATTATAAGATCATCTGCAGTTTAAGATGGTTTAATAGCGTTCCATTTATATTTAATTCATAGTTGTACCATTCGAGACGTCTGAAAACATGTGCAAGAAATGCCGAGAAATGTTTAGGTCATAATGGGTCTTCCCGTCTAACTCCTCTTTTTATAAGAAAGTCTTCACGTGTTCTCTGTTCGTATGTTGGCTTTCATGTTTTTGTATATGTTGGTAATGAGGCGAATAAATGTTTGTCCACTCCTTGTGTTTCTAATGCTTCCCATATTTTGCTTTTGTTGCTTTTCTGAATAACCTGTTTTATGGTGTGAATATATATTGAAAAGTCACTGCGAATGCCTACTTACTCCTTTGGTTGGTTTTCATCCAAAATTTTGGATGAGCTAACTAAGAGAATATTTTATATATGTTGGACATCAGGCTGATAGGTCCTAATTATAGATATCGTTTCTTTTCCATATTTTATATAGGAGTATTATGGTAGAGGTTTTCCATCGATGAGTTATATATTCTGTATATAAAATTTCATTGAATAGCTCTGTGTTGGCGTGAAGTGTTTCCCTAATAAAAGTTAGATATATATTATATATATTATTCATGTGTTTCCGCTACACATAAACCTTTACATACTATTTCTCGCGCCATTTATTAGATAGCCACATAGTCCTACTTGATAAATTTACCTGCGCATTAATTATTGTATATTGCTATTATAAAAATATCAATTGCTATATTATGTTTTACGATTACATAGTTGTGGATGAGCTTTTATAATTGACGTGTAAGTATATACACTTTACCTTTTATTTCATTTGAATTTCACTACTAAACTTAAATATTTGTAGATTGTTCATTAAATTATAATTACGTTTTATTTTATACACTTTTGGTTGTCATATACTTAACTCACTAATTATTGGGTTAATGTTAATACATTTTGGTTTATAATAGGTATTATATTAATTTCATAAATAACTAGTATATATGTTAATTTATAATAGTTTTTGCTCAGTTTACTGTATTGAAAGAACATTACTTTTAGTTATATATTTAGGATATTTTAGATTTTTATTTATGTGTCTTTAGTTTATATTTACTTACATTGTCATACACTGTTATATCTAGTTATTATTATTTTGTAGTTTCTGCTGATGATGACCTAATTTGTTAGAGGTCGAAACTAGTCCAGAAATAAGATACATATATAAATTGGAAGTACAATTTTTCACATATTTATTTATTTATATACACCAATTTAATTATGGATTACTATTAAAAGTTAGATATATAGTTCCCTATTAAAAGTTAGATATATAGTGTGTGCCAGGTGCTTTTCCTCATTTCTAAGATATCATTGCTTTGAGAACTTTTTCTCGCATTATGCATGGAATCTCTTCTTGGCCTTCGCCTTCGTCTTCGTAGACAACTGGTTGGCTTGGTTCAGATGGTGACTCCTCATTGCTGCATAACTCTCGGTAATAGTCTATTGCAATTTTTAGTATTTCCATTCTGTTGGTCTTGTTTCTTTTAGTTCTTCGTTTGTCATGTTTCCTATTTAATCCAAGTTGTCCCTCAGTTCTTGCCATGCCTTTTTAACACAACCTGATTTTCCTATTTAGTAAGTGATTGTTTCTGTTATTGTACCCTTTCTATGTCTATGTACTTCTTATTTGACTTCTTTACTTACCTTTCCTGTCTCTTGTCTATTGACAAGCCACAATGTGGCGAAACAATTGTTGCTTTCTAAAAGAGCAGTAATAAAATGTTTTTTACTTTAACCAAACAAGTGAATATGAATTTTCAACATATATCAGCCTCATCAGTTAATATATTTTGTCTATTGGTTTTTCCGTCTTTAAATAAGATCTTTTTTGTTCTATTAAACTTCTGGCTTCTGGTCCTAATTTGTCTTTTGTCAAATTGTGTCCTATATTGTTATTTTCTATTTCTTTTAGTTCCATTTCTAGGGCATCATATTATTCTTGAATATTGTTGAAGTTTTGTACTTTTATTAGGAATTGGTAAAGTTATTAGCTTCATTATCAGCCCCATGTTTTTGAATGATTTTTCTTGACTTTTTTGATTCTACTATTTTTGAACTCTTAGCATATAATCAATTCCGTTCGCCATTTTTCTATCAGGTGATACCCAAGTCCACTTTCTATTAATTTTTCTCTTATGGAAGCTGTTCATAATGTGTAAGATATTTTCCAAAGCAAAGTTTATTAATGTTTGTCCGTTATCTTTTCCTTTTCCTCTAGTAAAAGGTCCAAGTATTTAATCTTTGTATGTTTTCCTGTTTCCTTTTTGTCCTTTAAAATCTCCCATTACGATTACAGTTTAATTTAGGTTTGTCATTACTTTATTAAGGTGATTGTAGAATTTGTTTTTTTTTTATCTCTTTAGCAATCTCAGTTGGAGCATATACCTGGACAACTGAATTTGGCCTCGGAGACTCACGTTTAAAGCAGTGATACTGTCGATATCCCTTTGAAAGCCATTATATTATTTTTGAGGTGTTTTTTCACAATACTTCCTACTCCGTATAATTCAGCTGTTTCATTTTCGTAGTATTTTATGCATCTTTCATGTTCTTCGATTTTCTCATCCGCTCTTCGTGTATCACTCAATCCAACGATATCCCAGTTTACTGTTTCTAAAGCGTGTTCTAGTTCTAACAGAGATTCCTGAAATTTTATGTGTCTTGTGTTAAGCGTAGCTCTGTTTAGTTTTATCCTGTGATTTGTGGATAATATTGTTTTCGAATTATCTTCTTTGAGCTCTAGGGGTTGTGGTCAATCTCTCCGCGGTGACCAGCCATATTGGGGATCTTGTTATTTATTTTCCATGTGGTTTTTGTATTATGTTTTTTGTTCTTCGCGTTTCCTATATCCAACAATTATTATTCCTTATTTTGTCCTGTGTGTTTGTTTGAAAGTGAAAAAGAGATCGGGACTTTATATAAGCAAATACATAAGTTTTTTGCATTTTTAGAAGGAGCTATAATATTCTTCTCCTCTGAATCGCGTGGTGGTATATTTTGTGCATTCTTGGATTACCTTTTCCTATTCTCAACTTCTGATTCTTCCGTTCTCTTTTTTGCGTCAAATGGCGTTGAAGCTTTAACCCGTATCTATTATTTCCTTTGAGAAATCCTCTTATATGTAATTCTGTTGTGGCATTAGTTTTCTATTTTTCAAAATTTCTGCTCCCTTTTGTTGTAATGTCAAATTGATCAGTAAATGTCTAGTTTTATCATCTCGTTTTTTTTGCCCAAGTCTATGAAATTGGTTTATTTCAAATTTTTCGATGTTAGTATTTAAGTTCTCCAAAATGGGTTTTAATTATGGTAAATCATTCTTCGTGCGATTTTTCCGTTTCCTTATTATTATTTTTCCTTTTTATGTCCTTATGTCCCTTATCTTAAAGTTAAATGAATTTAAAATAAATACTAAAGTATGACTTTAATTAAAGCTAAATAAGAACAATTTTATACAAAGTTAAGTCTTTCAATTTATATGGTTTCAAAAGTGAGTTTTCACAATTTTCAGCAGGTAGAAATATTACTTAGATATGTGTTGATAATTTCAAAGATAATTTCATAATATATGTAATTAATAATAAAATGGTAGTGTTTCAAATTTTTATTTAACTTACTACAGTTGTTTTGCCACTCTGTGGCTTCTTCACCTGAAAAATATAATACAATTGCAATTAAAAACTATCACGTTAGAATATTTATTCGGAATCTGGGCCAAGCAAAGGTTTTCTTATACTTCAATCGTATGTAAGGCACAAGGAAAGGTTTTTTTATCTAGAAACATTTTTTTATTTAATAGAGAATTACAACGTTTGGTAGTTACACACAGAGTATCATAATGTAGAATTAAATCAATTCAACTTAAATTTCTTTTGGGATACCTTACATTTAGCTCAATTAAGTCATGTCGTTATCAATTCACTCTCAGAAAAATATATTAATTTGAATGAATTGAACTATAGTTGAACAAAGATTTAAAGTCAAAAATATCCTTATAAGTATTTATAACGTCAGTATATCTAAAATATATATTAATATATTTAAAAGTTACTCATATCATATTTTAAAAATATAAAGTTATATATATTTTAACTTTCTATTAGTAAAATATGATATGAATAAGATATCTTAAATATATTTCCAAGTTGTGGTAGTAATTGGCATTATTAAAGCCATAAGAAAAATTGCTATAATTCTATCTCTTCCATTCAATGCTTCAGATGTGTTTTGAGTAAAGTTTGTAATTTTATTCACATGAAAATTTTTAGTACAACAATTCTATGTTTTCGATATCATTATCATTGAGTAACTGAAAACAAAAATGACTATGGAGTTATAACTTCGGAAATTTGTTTCTATATTATTATTGTAGTATTTGTTACTGGTAACAGTTACTCTACGCTCCTCAAATGAGATTAAAAATAGATCAAAACCAACCCATGGGTTTTTAACACTACCATTTAAATAGCTTATTTTAAAAAATTATTCAATTTTTTACAATAAAACATAAAATGATAAATCAATTAAAATACATTTTGATAAAAAATTGCATTATTTGTGGTATGTATTACTGCACAATGAATAATAAATAATATTAGTTGGTCGTTGCTGATGTCAATAAATTCAATAAATTAAATCATGTCTTATTTTTTTCCTTCCTTTTAAACCTCAATTTCTGGTATATTAAATAGAGTACTTATAATCCATTAAAAATGTTTACACAAGTATTTATCAAAACCACATTGTCATTACTTAGACATACAAAGTGAGGATAATATTATTTACTATTTTCCAGTTATTTCTTGTTTAGTATCAGGATCATCAGTAACTTATCAACATTCTGGTAATCCATTTGTAATATATTTAAGGACAAAAAGGAACTTATTTACCATTAAGGATGTCCTTTGTATTGTGCAAATACCTAAAATTAATAGAATTTAGTTAAAACGTTTAACATGAGAATGATGCTTAGATCTTCACTTTCTTAATATTTGATCATGACTAATTGATGATCGATTGTAGATTTATTAATATATTAAATTAGGTAACTAAAATTTGTAAGGTAGTTTATATAAAATTTTATTTATAAATATTTTCTTAAATGTGAAATTCTTTTGGTTCAACATAACTCTACTCTTATTTTAATCTTAATTGGCAGTAGCAGGCTTCTACAAATTAGGAAAATATAATTAACAGCTTATAATGAAGAATTTAGCAATTTTCAATAAAAATAATATTGTAAATCCAAGTTTTTTTCTTCTCACTAATCTACTAAGATATTCTATTACAACATTAGTAGTAGTAGTGTTTGGCCATCGACTACGTTGTCCATCCAACTTACAACATTATTTCTTTTAAATTTAGAAAATGTTGGTCATTTTTATTTAGTAATACCATTTTAATTTAGAAGTATTTTGGTATCCGCTGACACAAGTAAAAAATGGAATGAAACAAGATTTTCTTATTTAAATATGTAATAAATTATTTGAATAATGAAAGCAAAAGAATTATTTATATATACTACAATTAAAACATATTTAATAGAAACATATACCATAAATTATGAAACCGACTACATTTATAAAATAGGGTTTGTGTTTGAATAAACTACATTTTTTTTGTTTTATATGGCATTGTATGTAATGCAGTAAAAATAATGGGAAATAAATTACCTGGGAAAATCTATAAATCAAATTGGAAAGCGCACTAATTAAGCCTGCGGTTTATGTTTCCGATCGCTGTGTAATTATTATCAATTCAATTTATGTTTATAATTATAATAACTTATGCCCGCCCTAATTACGCTCCACAATCAATTATGGCATCTGTACAACATCGGCAATTTAGATTATTAATTTCGGAAAATTTACCATTTCGCCCCTTCGGGCGCGACCACTTTTACGCGGCTCCATCTATCGATCGCACGGTTCGTTATTTATTGCGGAATTACGCGTTTGATGTCATTCCCCGGAATGATGATTCATTCCCGTTTAATCACCAATAATCAAAATTCAATGTTTACTTTGTAATCTGTTCACCGGATGTTAAATAAACAGCGTAGTGATTTAATTCGCTGGCTGATAACAGATGTATTATTTTATAACCACTGAATCATGTAAAGCTAATTGAAATTGTATAAATTAAGCCGTTAAGTGATACAAATGTTATTTATCTGAGAAACAAAATTGCAATTCGTATAAAAGGTGGATTCGCCGGGCAACTATTGTAGGTGTTATATGAAGTATATTCGAATTTTATTAAAATGTAAATCTGCTTTCAACCGGATTTAATGGCAACGTTAAGATTTAATTACACGGGGTTCAGAATTTAATTACATCCGATCAAGGGGAAACAAGAAAATTACTGTTTGGCATTTTGAAAGCTCCTGAATATTTTTGTAAATAATATTAAGTTTACCGTTTAAAGTCTGATAAACAGCAAGTTTTTTTGTTAACAAACTCAACTCGGTGTTGCCTTTATAAATATTTACAAAATCTTACAGAAAATGTACTACATAAAATAATTCCCTTCTTTAGTAATATTATAAATAATAACACAAAGTAATTAAAGTCTAACTTTGAAAATTATACTTTTGTTATTAATAACGTTAATTACAAATTATTTTGATTGACTTATTGAAATTAATTTAATATTTGCATATTTCTATTAAAATAATTTTATAAGAAACCAATATATCTCTATAAGATAAGATATTATTATATCTATCGAAAAATTCCAGATGTCCCTTTTTCACTCGCAGAAAACTGCCCCCGAACGACGGAGAAACTGTCGCCCCTGCGATAAAAATTTAAATGAGGCAATACTTTAGAAAGAGGCGGCGAATAAAATTAACGACGTTCGCAGGTAACGGCCGATCGCCTCCGAGGGCGGTTTTCTTTAACCGACCCTCAAAAATTATGTATTGCACCCGTTAATAAATTTTATTATAAGCTAAATAAAATTCGAAACAATTTTCCCGCCTGCTGTCATAAATTTTTGGCCGACGGCCGCCAATAATAAATTTTGTTAATATTTTACCGCCTGAATTATGACAGGCGCAGTAAAAAAATAACCGCGCAAAAAGGACCATAAAACATTATAGTGGAATGAGTATAAGGGTGGGATCTATATATATATATATATATATATATATATATATATATTTTTTTTTTTTTCCATTATTTTCAATATATTTTTAACCATAAATAATATATGGTACACAAATGCAAGACTGTAATATGACGAGTGCCCTATAAAATAATATTCGAAGAAATAGAAAATTAAATTCAGTTTATATGGCTACTGCTTACATAATATTCTATTAGATCTATAAGATATTCTGTATAGATCGATTTTGAATTGGTACAATTTTGTATTATATTATGCCGCGTATATTGACAAGTCTAATTAAATTAAACATAACGTAAATTAAATTTTGTAAGTAGGAGTAATTATGATTTTAGACAGATAGGTAATTGTTTTCACATTAGATTTGTTTTATATAAGGGAATTTAATTTTGATTTATAATAAATCGATTATATATATATTAATTAATTTGTAAGTGTAAATTAAAATTAAATTGAACCATTAAAAAGTATCAATATAACAATAAATTACGGGTTTTTTTGATGATGATAAATATTTTCAGGGCGGCGAAATAAATGGTGTGTCGGCATAGTAAACGGTGGGGATGAAATGTCTTGGTAACGACTGAATAAAAATCATAACAGCATGGAAACGGCGCTGGTGCAAAATATACTGTGTATTAGAACTATAAAAGGCAGGAAAAATATCACTCCGGTAACGTCACTTTAGAAAGTTTTAACATTTTATTAAGAGTGAATAACATTTATATATTCAACATCTTTATTAACAAACAGATACATATATTATACAAATATTAAATTAAACTTACAATAGGTGAAAAAGTGGTTGTGTAACTGTCATTGTTAATTGGCTATCGACCAGAGGTCTTTCTGCCAAGGTTAGTCATTTATGTCGAATGTCGGTCAGTCAGTATGTAAATGGATGATATGATAGAATGTGTTCGAAAATTGTTGATGGGGGACTTTTGTATTTTGGAGTGATTGTGGGGTTTCTGTGGAAACAATATAGGGATAGGATTTGGTAATTAAAGGGATTTTTGGAGAATTTCTCAGCAAGAGATTGAAGACGTTCTTCTATGGGGATTATCAGGGTAGTATCGTAAAGGAGTTGGTTTGAGGGATTGTGTAGTGGGTTTAAGGGATGTCGGAGTTTGGTAAGGGTCCTAAGGGAGGCTCGCTCGCTGACCTGGATATGGTGTAGTGTGGGATTCTGGACTGTGGAAAATAGGATGGATGCATAATCAATTAGGGGGCGACAGATCATTTTATAAATTAAAACTGCTGTTTTAATGTTTATACCTGCCTGCTTGTAGGTTAGGTTTCTGAAGAGTTTTGCTCTAGTTGTTATTTTACTTTTAATGAGGCAAGCATGTTTCTTGAATTTTAGCTTTGTATCGAAACTAAATCCAAGGTATTTGATGTGTGAGGAAGGATATATAGGGTTCTGTGAAATAAAAATGGTATATGGGTAATTAGTGATTTTGTGGTAGGGAATAAGGAGCTGGGACTTTCGAGGGTTAATTTTGATTCTCCATTTGGCGAACCAGAGTTCGAGTGTATCGATGAGCTCTTGTAATGTTTGCAGGGCTTTGGATAGGGTGGGAGCATGGGATATAAGGGCGGTATCATCAGCAAATTGTAGGATATATTTGGAGATATTGAAGTATTTTGGATCGGGGTTATATATGTCGGAACAAAAGATGTTGTAAAGGAGTGGGGATAGAGGGGAACCTTGTGGAACACCTTGTTCAGGTGTGAATGTGGAGGAATAGGAGTTGTTAATTTTTACTTTGAGGGATCTATTAAACAGGAATGATTTTAGGATATGTATAAGATGGGGTGGGATATTAAGGAGGTGACATTTATATAGGAGACCTTTGTGCCATACGGAATCGAAGGCTTTGCGGATATCAAGGAAGAGTGCTGCAGAGGATTTGCCTTCAAGGTGGGTAGTTTGTAAATTGGACGTAAGGATGGTAAGTGGGAGGCTGGTAGAGCGTTTAGGAAGGAAACCAAATTAATATTTAGGGATACGGTCTGCAATTATAGAAAGGATTTTATTTTTTAGGAGGGATTCGTAGAGTTTGCCTAGGACTGGTAGGAGTGTTATAGGGCGATACGAATAACATTTATTTATCTGCGTAAACATATAACAATTTTACAATATAATGTAATACAATACAATAATAGAATTAATAATAGAAGATTCATTTAAACATCTTCTAAATTCCTCTTAGCGCACATTTAAAAAAATGATTATTTTACTTGAGCTTTTTTAAATCCTTCCCTGTTGAGTTGGTAGTTCGCCGATGTATTTAATGTTATTTGTTAACGCTGTCTTGTTATTTTTACGCATGAAAAAGTAATATCAGAATTGTATAAATTAGATATCTGTTTTAATCGTTATTGTCGCATTTTTTAATAAATACGTTTTTGTTGTTAAAATAATTAGTAAATAGAAATTGAATCCATCAGAAATAAATATTTAATGGAATTATAATTTAGTGGTGATTTTAATAAAAAAAAAGAGATATGAGGTAAAAAGGAAGAGTTTGTACTTTGACGATTAAAGTAGCGGATGTGTGCTGACATGTTCAATTGTATTTCAGCTGTCTGTGTGTAAAGTTACTTGTGTTGAGTGAGACGTGATATTTTATACATACCTCTCTCCTAATCTTGTTAATTTAATTATCATTAATTAATTGGTAAAACTGTATTAGTGTTATTATTATTAATAAAATATTCAATACTTTATTTTCTATTAATTTGTACTCTATTCTTAATAAAGTAAATAAAATTATTTGATTCTTTTATATAAAACATATACTGTAGATACATTTATTTTTTTACGGTAATGTCATTTATTGTAGTTAAGTAATTAATATTTTCGCTATCCACATTAACAAACAATTATCACCGTTTTTCAAAAAAATAATCTTTAATAATTCAATCCTGATTCTATATTATTTTAATATACATTACTCAAAATAAAATACTCTAATAATAGATAGAAAATATTTTTCTTATTAAGAATAAAATATTAATAGCAACCTTATAATAAAATAGTCCTCATAAATTAATCTCTACATTAATACGTTTAATCTTAGTTTTAACTTCAAAGGACTATATTGACCAGGAAGCCATATGTAAAAAGTGTTTTATTATAAGTTTGTTATTTTATTTATACACCTGCATTGAGAGAGTTAAAGACAATACATTACTATAATAATAGAAAATAGATATATCCTTTCAAGATGCACAATGGAGTTTATATTATAATAAAATGGTCCCAATTATTTTTATTATTAAATAATAATAATTGCTTCTTACATTATGAAGAAGTTTGACGAACCTATTTATTATCGATTTGTTCAATAACTTTAATAAAATAAATCAAATATTTGATCTATTTCATATTTCATATTACTAATTAATTCTGTATAGGTATATTACTATAGTACTATAAACACTATGTAGGGTATTATGTAATTTGATGTTTGGCATCTAGGTGGCACAAGGAACAAGAGTATGTGTAGTATATTAAGAAAACTGCAATTATAAAGAATGAAAAAACAAACATAGATTATAATAAGTTTGTAACAAAAATGAATGAAATATATTAGTGCTACGTATAATATTATACCACCACTTATAAGTAAATAAAAATATATATTTTCAAATTGCCTTTAACACAAAGATGTCGCTGCTTTTGCTAAATATTTTATAGTGCCTCCCTCTATAATCGCGACAACGAATAATATATTGATTTACAGTATCTCCCTCTACATTTGGGAAAACATATAACATATTGATTTTCTCGTCAGCGCCATCTATCTCAGATTAGATTACAATAGATCTTGGTAGTAATAATAGTGTGTGACTATCTAAAAACGTCTTACTTTCACGCGTTGTTTTCTGAAAGAAATTATGTAAAATATCATAATTTATTTAGTTTTTACTCTTCAGCAATAACAATTAAAGCGAATGTTGTTTTTATATTCTTATTTCTAATTATTGAATACATTCGATTTGTAGAATGTTGAGAAGGATATAGAAAAGAAATTTTTTCCAAGGTAAAATATTTGTTTTGGCAATTATTCTTGCATGAGTGATCAATAAGCGAATAAATTTTTTAACTCTTCTGGTATAATTTAACAGCATTTAATAATTTTTAACTTTTTGTGCTTATATTGTATCATTGTAATCTTCCTTAGTTTTACTTTGTAATCCAGATGAATTTTATTGAAAATACATTTAAAATCCTTTGTAATAATTTAAAAATAATGCAGAAATTATTCTGAGCAAATTTTGTATAATATTGAAAATATTACCTCAATTAAAGATCTTCTTGTCTTAAATATAACTTTTAATTTATTTATTGAGAATAAACATCCGTTTTGAACGTACGAACTTCTGTAATACACTAGACTTACCTTTTTAAGCTGAAAAATGTAAGTCCAATGTATTACATAAGCTTTTACGTTGAAAATGGATGCTTATTATTAAAAAATAATTAAAGGTTTTGTTTAAGACAAAAAGCCTCAGTATCAAAGTAAACTTTTTTCCATATAAAATATTCTAATATCAGGCCTTCTTCTGTTCTTTAATATTTCTTAGCATTGCAGATTTCTTTAAAAGTTTGTACCAGACCTATCGATTAGTACTATAATTCCATTATTTTGTTATATAAATAATAAGGAAAAAATAGTTTTATTGAACCTTGCTATAATTTACTCAGACTCTACCATGAATTACAATATTGGGTTCAACACAACATATTTTTCTTTTTGAATGAATATAATTAATTATAACTAGTGCTGTTGCTATTATATTTTATACTAAGTTTATTTATAATTCAGACAATTGATATGCGTACTGTGAGCTGATATAATAATACAGAGGTTTTATTTACATTGTTCAAGAATAGCACTAATTGAGTTTGATAATGTAATCACGCTTATTTAAATATATATGGCGCTTAACTTAACTAGACAGAAATAATAGGAACTTACTAATTTCAGTTGATTTTCTTATCCTTAATACTTATTTTCAAAGACATGCGTCATAATTTACATTATCAAAACGCAATATATTAATATGTACAAATGTAGTATTTGAAATTGATATAGTATGATTTTAAAATTATTTATTGCTTTTGGCAAATTACATATTTTAGTGTATAACAGAATCAATCTTATCGGTTAAGGCAAAGTGCTGCCATCTCTGGGCTATATGTCGCACTACTCGACAAATTGATTTTACAGAAAGCGTGATTCTATAGAAATAACTGTAATTGAAACTGTATCCGATGATTTTCTATTATAGAGATAATAGAATAACCATTGCTTACTTTAGAAATCTGTATGTAACGTTAAACTTTTGTGCATTATCTATGACCGAATTATCGAACTAACATTTGTAGATACAGAAACATTCTGGTACCGCACAAATAGAAAAAAGAAATATCTATTTTCTGAATTAAATTTTATATAATGTGAATGAATTTATAGGTGGTTGGTGTACTTTGTAAGGGTACGTAGTGGTTGACGACGACAAGAAAAGAGTGTTTACTTTAAAAATATATGCTTCTATTAAACGTACTGTACAATGTTTTAAGATTTACTGATTATTTACAAAAATGTTACATAAAGAAAACTCTTATTAAGGTGGGGATGGTGGTGGTGAGTTCTGCGATCCCTTACAGCCTCGCCGGGTGTTGACCACGTGTTTAGAAACCCGGACCGGACGAGCGGCTTCTTCTAGGAAGGACATGGATTGAGTCCAAAAAGGCCATCTGTAGTTCGCTTGTTCGTGCTTTTCGGTTTATTTTCGGGCAATAAATAACGGTTTCGGAAAACAGGTCACGATTTTGAGAAAATCGTTTAACTAATAAGAACATAATGTTATAGTAACATTATATTTAAAAACAATTATCTACTGCAGCTTACTAATATATTAAATCACAAGAACTACGAATGAATAAGTTTTATTTTTTCGCCAGTTATTTGACTCATATAATATTAATCAAAATAATACTTTTAATAACTATTTATAAGAATTAACAATTTATTAATTTGAGCAGTCCTTCTATTCACAATATCCAAGTTAGCGAACGATCCTCCCTAAGAATTCTAACTAAAATCCGCCACCCCAGCAATCCTTTACACAATCCTTCTAACCAACTTCTATATGACTCTGCCTCCATCAATAAACGCCTTCTATACCTAAGAGAAACATTCTCGAAAAATCCCTTCAACCAACACATCCTTTCCCTCTACTGCTTGCACAGAAATCCCAACCTGATCCCAAAATTCAAAACCTCTTCATTCACTATATTTTCTCGTAAAACGAGTAAAACTACGGTTTTAGGGGCCAATAAATAATATTTCTATTCTAAACTGGACCTCTTAGGACGGATCAGTGAGGAAGAGGATCAGTGGGTTTGAGTGAAATATCATTCGTAAGAGTGGACTTCTATATATTTTTTTCTTATTGTTTGTGTAAAATTATACATTTATTAATGTATGCATGTTAGATAAAGGTTAAATAAAATACAATACAATACATTTTTTTAGCAAGTAAAGCAAATTTATTTTTTGCTTGTGTTACAAAATGTTGCTGTTTTCTTATCACGATTGCTTGGATAGAAAAATCACCTCTTCGTTTTCGATGTAGGAATCGGTTCATTAGGTTGTGTTTCAACAGGCATTTAAAGACATGATATCTACAATCAGGGTTATAAGATTACTGGAAATCTTCTGGTTGTACATTCGACAATACATTCATACGTGTTTTACTTTTTATATGAAAGAAAGCCTTCAGATTTTCTCTCCTAACGATGAGAAAGAATATATAACTTAACTTTGCTATTGACACCGACACATTTCTTTAATCAGACTAAATTAGATGTGGATTCACTAGATGAAATATGTTCTTCAAGTATTTTCATTCATAGTACTAGTGTGGTACATACATACATATTAGAATGCTTAATTTTCCCCGTCTTGGTACATGAGGCATCAGAGTTATTTCACTTTAAAATCGAAATATTGATGATGAAACTTTACATTTCGGATGTGCTAGAAATTCTGGTGGAATTTGCCTCTAGTTCATTCTTAGTATGCCAACGTACGTCAAGCTTCTTTTTAATATTTCATTTATTGTTTCAACATCGGAATACCAATTATCAGGTGTTATGTTTTCATTGGAATTTACTGGAAAATACTCAATCAAACGTAATATAATTTGTATTGTATCTGGCTATAAAATTTTAGTTGTAAGTAAGAGTTTTGGACCAGACTATATTTTTGCATTACAAATGTAATATATCTTGGAATCAGCTAATATAATAATATGCACTTTAATTACATACTTAGGTTTGTTCTAAATATACAAACGAAAACCACATCTTCCTCTAAACGGAACGAGTATTTTATTAACGATTAAATACTTTCGACGTGTATGGTTTTATTTGCAATTAGCAATGAACAAATAATTTTAGAAAAGAACGCTATTTTAATGCAACTCTATCTTTTTTAATTGTTTCATCAACAAACCATAAACAACTTAACAAAAAGCTAAAACATAATAATGTCATTGTGCACCGACATATATGTATCCCTTCCCGTAACGTCAGTGCACCATATTGAACGGAAGAATTCATGGTCCAATTTAAATATTGCCTCTAAATGGAGCAAATAAATGAATGCTCTCAAATCGTTAATACTAGTTAAGATAAGATAAGTTAACAGGTCAATAAAGAAAATATAAAATTCATTAAATAAATAAATAAACATTAGATTTTACATTATCTCTAAAGGTGCTCGACAATTGACTAATAGCACTTAGACTTTAAGCCAAATATTAAGTTATGTTTAAATATTTTAGTTCAAAACATTTCGTGAATCTACAACAGTGAGTCTTACTAAGACTACAAAACAAATTAATTGGAAACAACTACTTCTCTGGCTAGTACCTCGACAGACGTTGAATAAAACAAAGTTAATTTGCGTGTTACGAATAGTACAACTATCAAAGCAACACTAATTTGAATGAAATTATTTTTGTTGAATAAACTAATAAATGATAAAATGTATTTTAGATTGTTTAAATATGACTATAACATGAAAAATTATGCACAAAAATGAATTTAAACTGATTTCATTAAATTAAATTAGCAAAAGCAATTAAAAATCTAGCATTCAAGTTTATAATCATCTGCAGGCATCTCGAACTTTCGCTCTCTTCAGTACAGCTTTATTATAAAATTGATTTTAAATACAAATAAAAACACTTACTAAAATAAATATAATGAAATATGATAATAAATATAATGAAATATAAATAACTTACTCAGATATGTACGGCAACTGACACAAGAATGAAATATAATCGACTGAAGGTCTGAATTTATTCCTGAGATGGATTAGTGAATTCTACAGAAATCATTACGTTCGGGATTAAGGAAAAATACCCACTTGGAGCATAATTGAATAATCAAATGTATTAAAATCCTTTAGTTCGTTGTAGAACATTAAATAATAAATTTAAAAATACAAAAACATTTCGTGAATCTACAACAGTGAGTCTTACTAAGACTACAAAACAAATTAATTTGAAACAACTACTTCTCTGGCTAGTACCTCGACAGACGTTGAATAAAACAAAGTTAATTTGCGTTTTTTGTGCATAATTTTTCATGTTATAGTCATATTTAAACAATATAAAATACATTTTATCATTTATTCGTTTATTCAACAGAAATAATTTCATTCAAATTAGTGTTGCTTTGATAGTTGTACTATTCGTAACACGCAAATTAACTCTGTCGAGGTACTAGCCAGGGAAGTAGTTGTTTCAAATTAATTTGTTTTGTAGTCTTAGTAAGACTCACTGTTGTAGATTCACGAAATGTTTTCGTATTTTTAAATTTATTGTTTAATTTTCTACAACGAACTAAAGGATTTTAATACATTTTATTATATTTTAGTTCTACTAGATTACAAGAGCGATTCTGGTAATTTTTATAACATTTCAAACCGAAACAATTTAGAGATTTCTGGTTAATATTTGTTTTAAATAGTGCTATTCTAATTTTATAGTTGTTTCTAGTATTTACGTTGTGCACATTATTATTTCTTTCGAATTTATTTTTATTGCAAAATATATACACACAACCTTCATAAATATAAATACAGGAAATAGTGAGTATGTTGTATTTTTGTATAGTTCACAACAAAATCTCTCTTTCCTTAATAATTCTATTCTAATAATACTGTTTGTGTTATGAACACATCCTGCATCATGCTTAATGGACCTTTATGACATACTGTAGTCTTAATTGCATTTTGAGCATAATATAAGTTCAACAACTGATCTGAGGTAAGAATTTCTTTTAGGGTTCTTAAGAGAAATCAAATTGAATTCTTTTTTGTAACTAGTTGAGTACAGTGAAACTTCCATTTAAGTTTAGAGTCAGTATAAATTCCCAAAAATGTGTGCTTTTAGTTTTGGTTAAGCTTTCTGAGTTAATTGCTAATGTGAGATCATTATCCCTGATCCTGTTGCGGTGTATATAAAGTAGGTGAATTAAAGGTTAATTAAATACTTGGTGATTTTCACAATTTTTTTATATTTCTCCGACGGAGAAATATACAAACCTCTAATTAATATAAAAATGTTTCACCACGGGCTAAGTGAGAATTTAATGCATCGTATAATGTAGTTTTTTTAGTGCTATTTAAATATAAGGTGATTTGATTTAAACCACTCGTAAAGATTGGTTACGTTTCTTTTACATTGCTGTTAAATTTCAGTACAAGATTTTCCGGAAAATATCAGAGATGTATCGTCGGTGTTTTTTTATTGAGAACGTGTTTATATCTAGACAACTATTAATATCGTTTATGTACAAGAAGAAGAGAACTGGCCCCAGAATGGAAGCTTGCGGGACCCCTGTATTAATTAAAGTGGTTGTAGAGTTCACTCTACTTCCATTTGGCGACTGCATTGAGACGTACTGACGTCTATCATTTAAAAACCCACATATTCTTCTTTCCTCTGACTCTGTAGGAGTTCATATTTTGGACTAGCATGTCATTATTGACACAATTGAATGCCCGACATAAGTTACAAAAGACCGTGGACGGACACTCACCCAGTTCAATAAGTTTTATTATGCGTTTAAAGAAATCATTAAATGCTGCAGCAGTTGAAACCATGTTGATTATTATTAAGTATGTCGTTTTTTGAAATTGCGGTTGTCATTAAGTTTTGTCTTGTACCTCTCAGTTCTTAGCATAGATTTTCTTCTTGTTTCATGGTTGTGAATTTGTTTGTTTAGAATTAATTTTATGTTTGTTTTTATGTATTGTTGTTGTTTTATTTTGTATATGAGTAATACGTTATTTAGTGTTATTAGGTTTTTTATATTTAATTCATTTGTTTACTTGTATACTTCTTCAGTTCGTATTCTTTTATTTAGTTTGTATAGTATTTTTAGTACTTTTTTTTGTTGTATTTGCAGAAGTTGTACGTTTTCTGGGTTGTATTTCCCCAAATTGATATTAAGTACGTGTTTTTCGCAACAAATAGGCTCTTGTAAGGTTGTTTTCTTGTCTAGTTTGTTAAATATGCATTGATTTTTTTATTGCAGCTATTGTTTTACAATTACTTTTTTATAATTTTTTGAATATGAGTGTCCCATTTTAAATTGTTTTGTATGTTTAATCCTAGATAAGTAATTGCTTTAGTTTCGTTTATTTTCGTGTTTGTTATGCTTATTTCTCAGTTGGAGTCATTTTTTTTTAATTGAAGTGTATATACTTTATTTTGTGTTCGTTTATTGTTAGAGTATTTTTTGTGTACCAAGTTTCTAATTTCTAATGTTTGCGTTTAATTGATCTTGCAGTTGTTGCGAGTTTTTCCCTGAATATAGAATGCAGGTATCATCTGCGTAAATATATAATTTGCCTGTTAGATTTATTTGAAATAAAATCATTCATACGATTTAGAAAACAACGTTCGAACACTTTACTTAAGGTGTCTATAATTGCAACAGCGCTGCAATTGTTAATATTTATTTATTTATTTATTATAATGCTTTGGAATACCTGTTAAAAAAATACATTAAAATACAGATAAATAAATTTTGACCACAGGAATCACAGGTGGACTTCATTCTTCAGAATGTTCTTCCAGTCAAACCCTATTGATGATGAATGTTCGCATTTATTCAAAAATTTCTTCGATTGCTTTCTACAACTGTAGATATTTATGTTATGTTTTTATGCTTTAGCATTAGTTTCCCTTCTATGCATGCAAATAACTTAGTATTGTTACTATAATCAATTGACGGATTCTATCTATTATATCTATTATTGATTGCCTTAAAAGTATTGAAATATTTCGCAACCTGAATTGAGACACAAATTTCACCATTGTTGACCTTATAAAGGAGATTATTATTTCTATACTTGTTATTAGTAACAATATTTGTTATATGCCAAGCGGCTTTAATTTGGTTTCTTTACTTTATAACTTTATATTCTTCTTCAAATTCAATTAAAGCGTGTTTTAGTGTGTATAAATCTCTTAAATAAGCGCTTGACGGTCTGACACAGTCATCAACCCACCTATTATTACTACTGTCCTTTGCAAAACACTTTGCAACATGACAATTTTTATCCCTATAGTAGGTGAAAATGTTTGAAAATATGTTACACTCATTTAATTTTATCCATGTTTCATATGCAAGTTCTTCATAAAATAATAACAAGTTTTTTTTGAATATTCTTTTATAATTGTACTCAGATTGTAAATTTTGCTAGTAAATCCATGTAAAAATTAAAGTTTTGTGATGAGAAAGCTCATTATTCTCTGCACAAACCTCTACGTGTTAGAAAAAAGGTTATGTATAATTTTGTCCTTTCTTATTGGGATTGTTACTTGTTCATGTAAATTTACTATTAATAAGATTTTTTACATTTTATTTTATGAATAATTGACGGATTCAAAACTATCTTCTTTTATCAACAATAAGAATGCGGATAGTGGATTTTATACTGGAGTTGCAAGAGCAGGTCTTGTATTATCTGCCTTAAAAGTTATTATATTTTCCTTTCTTTCATTACTTTCGTTGTGTTGATCTTTGGCTAATTTTTTATCCTGGTGTTTGTGTTGTCGTTTTACTGCATGTAATTTCATTATCATCATTGGAAGTACAACATTCAATGTTTGATTCGTGTTCGCTAAATATTTCTACTTCATCACTTTTATTAACTTCATTTGTTACTATTATTAAAGCATTAGCTTCATCATCTACTGTAACTAGATTTTCATGTGATTCTGATGGTTATAAAAGAAAATCCATTATCCTTTAAAGGAAGTCATAATTTATAATGCAATGTTCGTATACTTACAAACGAAAAAAAAATTAAAAGAAAATAACATAAAGCCACAATCGTGTATGAGCTATCAACTATCTATTTCGTACACAAAATGCGTGACTTCTGGAACGTCCTGTATATAATTAAAATAAAATACACTAGGTTTAACTAAAAGATATGTTAATAATCTAAATAGGTTTAATATGCAGCCATAAAAACAGTTGTATACTTTAGGTCAATTTATATGGGTTTCAGGAGATCAATTTTTAAAATAGTTGAACAAATCCAGTTTGTACAATTAATCAAGATGTGAGTATAGGGTAATATGTTCGTAATTTTAATATTAAAGAGTATTTGCGCTCTAAACCAAATTGACAACTAAACATTTGCAGAACATATTATTGATGAGAACATCCTTTTCAATTTATTAGATGCACTGGATAAATATTGCATTTATTCATAGCCTGTGATAAATTTACAGCATACCATCACAGCTCTTTCAAGCCTCTTCACTTTCATTTTATAATAACTCTTCCTAATTTTCATTTTTTAGTTAATCTACATTAATCAATAGCTAAAATACTCCGCTAATATACTTCTAAGTTAAATTGACTTTTATTAGTTGAAATTGATCTACAATATGTGATAATTTTTGTAATTAATTCATTGCATGAGTAAATTCATGTAGGTCCGTAATAACTTTTCCATTAGCCACATATTTTTTTACATTTGGAATAATGCGTTTGTGGTTTTTTTTAAGGCATCGTGAATAATATAGCAAATAATTATTTTAGAGACCTTCCACTACTCAACAAAAGTTTTTTTAATGAATTCCCCTTGGTGCAATATTTAATTAATGGATTTAAACTTCGATGGACCATCGAATCTAGCCTTTCAGCAGAGTTTATTAAAATCAGTGCCCTTCAAATTCATCTTTTCGAGAGATATTTCTTTAGAATTTGTATTTGATAGTATTTTTAAGTTACTTTCAAATGATTACAATTCAGGACATGAAGTATTATATTAAGATAATGCAAATTTTTAATATAGGTTGCTTGTGCCAAATAGTTATGAATTTTGATAGAACGCGAAGTGCTAACTCTTTTACCACAAAGTTATTTTAATTTTTTAATTTAAACCTATATTGGGAAATATGATGTTGTAAGGATGGTGTACTAAGGGTCGATAGATTGCCTTGTAATTGTATTGTGTCAATTGTAATATCTTAAATTCGTTAAATTAGATATCGAGCCCTTGCTACGAATTTATACTAGAGTGATTGTGTATGGGTTATATTTTATTATATAATAGGATTTAAATTTAAAGTATAAGTTGATGACAGGGGTGTATACATTTGGTTTCCTGCAATTAGTTTAGAGACATTGGAAGTATTCAGATGAAGTAGGATAAAGAGTTGCGTTTTTTGTGGGATTTACAAAGATTCGTCATTTTATTAATGGACTATAATGCCATGTCATTTTCATACTGCATCTATCTTTTTATTCCTATGTTTATTTTTAATAAAAGGTTATATTTTGTATAATACACATTTTATTAGTTTCTACGTTAGTATTTAAAATAAATATATACTGTTTGATATAATGATAAGATTAGTAAAATATCAGTTATCAGATATAAAGTTAGTTAATTAATCATATATTTATTACCTTATATTGAGTTCAATTAATTTATGTTAATCAACAATAATAAAGTAAACATTTATTATCTTCAAACGTTTGCAAATCTATTTATCGTCCTAAACCTCACTTATTGAAATATTTACTTCCCTGGCTAATACCATGCTAAATATCAAATTACACAAAAGAGATTTTAGTATTGTTGGTTTGAGTTTACGTGAAGTGTTTTGTAAATGAAATTAATACACAGTTTATTCCTTATTCACTTGTTTATTAAGTAAATGTACATCTAACATTTAATAAACAAGTGAATTAGGGAATAAACTGTGTTATTTTCAAAAGTAATTTGCTTTTTACAAAAACTTACAAATAGCACAAAAAGCAAACTCCAAAAGAAATTTCTACTTAGAAAATAGTTTTTTCTAGAAATAATTCTTTCAAAGGATTTTTTTAAAGTTCTCTAAATTATATAATTGGGGTAATTAGTATTATACATTTTATTGTTATATTTAAAACAATAAAATTTATTAAATTTAATAGAGTATTAATATAATAGACCATCCATTGCCACATCTGATAAACGTTCAGTTATTTGCAGAGAGTGACTGATTTAATTAAGTCATCGACTAACTTCCCTCCGCAAACGTTTACTTTACAGGGGGCGGCTAAAAATTCGCGGGGTTAATTAAAAATTAAGCTCCGGCGACTGCTATCCGCCGCGAACAGAAGGATTATTAAAATCGTTAAATTGTTTTAAAGGACGAGACGGGCCCTCCGACCCGCAAAAAAAAAATTAATAGGATTCCGAGTTAATCCCGGATATAAATTAGTCGGCAATTGTGCGGACTTAATTCCTCTTCAAAAATTAACACCGCCAGTTATTGCATTGTCACATTGAGTGCCGGAAAGTAAATTGCGCATGAAAGTTGAATCGCATTAAAAACTTTAAAACGTGCTGAAATAAAAGTATGTGCAGAGGCCTGGCCCTCTAGAGCATAGTGATCATACACACACTCGAACAAAATATAAAATTACAAACCGAAAAAAAGCGAACCCGTGTCGAGCTTAAAGTGCGGCCTGAACTTTTAGGTTCAATTTAAAACGTAAAATCGTATTATTTCCAAAATAATTTAGGGTTCCGATTCAAAGTACTAGTTATAAAGGTTGCTATTTATTTCTGAATAGAATTAACTTATTAATTTTAAGTAGATGACTATATTCTAAATCAAGTTTTTTTTAATATTAATTATTAATTATAATCTCAAGAAATGAATCAAGAGAATGGTTGCGTCCGTTACTAATTGGTAATCCATATATACACTTAATTGAAAATTTTACTATTAATATTCGTGCTTAAAACACGAATATATATTTATTGTGAAAATGTTATATAACGTAAAAACACAGTTATATAAATCTTTAAGATAAAAGACGATTCGAGCATTAATCTACAATTCATTGAGACAGCTTAGCAATTTGCTGCTAAATTTTAATATACTAATGATAACCGGAAAGTAGTACCTGTTTGCACCATGCAGAGTGCTGGCATATAGAGTAGCCGGATGTATTTTTCAAATCGGGATGGCTGTCAGCCATTACTGACTAACTGTTAAACTCAATTAACCATTTCATGAAGACCGATCGGCACATTACAATAGATGAGATCAGTAAACATTTCTGCAATGTTTCACAAACAGTTTTTTTGAAATTGTTAAAGATTTTTCGAAAATTTGAACAAGGTGGTTCCTTCGTCTGCTTACTAATGAAAACATAGCCATGCGTACGACTGCAGCACTAATAATTTTGACATGTTATTCCCATGAAGGAAACTCTCTTTACTCAAGTCATTGGTGACGAAATGTGAGTTTGCTATTCAACATCTTACAGTAAGGGACAATCAATGGAGTGTCATCATGCTTATTCGCCAATAATTCCAAAAAAGTCAAAACTGTAAAATGTACCCAAAAAGCCACGGAAGCCATTTTCTGGGATCGGCGAGATATACTGCTCATTGATTTTATGACCCATGGAGATACTGCAATGCCTAAACATTTTGTGAAACATTAAAGAAACTGCGGTGATTCAAAATCGATGGCGATGTTTGTGTCTGTTGTTCAGTGGGGTTGTTCTCTTCTACGATGATGTGAGACCTCATATGGCCTGGATAATGCAAGAAGTTATGCAACAATTTAAATGGGAAACTTTCAACCATCTACCCTACAGACCGGTCTTAGCTCCTTCAGATTATTATCTGTTAACAAAACTTAAGTATCTTTTGACACTAAAGAAATTTGAAAGAAAAGATTAACTTAAAAAACGTTAATACTTGTTAATATATAATAGATTGTTTTATATTCCCAAAAGGATACTACTGCCCGGATGGCCCTCGCATTTAAACGAATAAAACTTTTGAATCAAGATGATTCTCCACATTGCCTAATTTGTAATACACAGTCCTCTACAGACATTATTTATAGTATTTAAACCACCATTTACAAGGGATTTAATATGATAAACAAAAGAAAGTTTAGAATCAAAAATAATTCCCACGTCCTTAATTTTTGTAACCTTTTCAAGAACAATCCAATTTATAGCATAGTCAAAACTGAATGTACTGCGACCACGAAAAAAATACATGATTTACACTTCCTGATATTTAAGTTTAGACCATTTGTTTCACACCAACTAGAGAGGTTGTCAATATCTGCTTGCAGATGTTCTGCGTCTTGAGGGTCATTTATTGTTTTAAAAAGCTTTAAATCATCGGCATATAGTAAAACTTCACAAAATTTAACACAATCTACAATATCATTGTTGTATAAATTAAAAAGGATTGGTCCAAGATGAGACCCTTGAGGCAGACCATAGGTTGGACTCATGGCTATGTATCTTAACTCGTTGTACCCTATTGTTTAGAAAACTTTTGATTCAATTTACCACCGATGAATTAAATCCTAGGTCCATTAATTTATTGAATAAAAGATCATGAGGAACTCTGTCGAAGGCCTTTGAAAAATCTGTGTAAATGGTATCTATTTGGTATTTATTTTCAAATGAATTCAACAGAAATCCCTCATAACTTATTAAATTAGTTTCTGTAGAACGTTCTCTCAAGAAGCCAGCATACTCGTAATTATACGTCTACTTAACCAACCTAGTTGCTGTGCCAAGCACACGCCTCTATAGTTCTCAATATCATTTCTGCATTAAATTTTATAGATAGGAGTTATATAACTAACTTTCCAGGATTCTGGAACAGCTTGTTCTGAAATACTTCTTTGAAATAGTACGGTTACAGGAGGAGTGAGAGTGCAAACACAATTCTTCAAAAACCAATTAGGAATATTTTCGGGGCCACATGAAACGCATGGTTTTAGTTTACTAATTGCATCAAACACCAATTTAGGGTTTACAGTAAACCTATAGCAAGGATCAATACAGTTAGATTTAGTGATATTGTGGATAGAAACCCTACTAACATTTACTGATTAGATCAATTTGTACACATGTTTGGAATATTCACTCCAAGAGAACTATTGCTGCATGTATCCGAGGGAAGATTGTAGTCTCCCCAAATAATTGTAGATTGTAAGTAACATAAATGGGCATATTAAAAAAGCTCTATATAAAAAAATAATTAAAGTAAAACGATTTTTTTTAATAATAAATATATAATTTTTCGTCAACAGTAATAATCTTATCCTTTAGTAACCAGTTTGCAGGTAATTTTAATTTGTACGTAATTATATGGCCTTAAAGCCTTACATACAAGCATACCTCTAGTGTACAAAGTTTTATCAAAGAATTTTTTAACAAACAAACTTAATTTGTAGTTTTAGAAGAGGTGACTAGATTTTTACAAAGTTTTATCAAAGAATTACCACACTTTTTAACAAACAAACTTAATTTTCAATAGTATATAATTATATATTTTCAAAGACCTTAAAGAGATTACTAATTAGATAAATAGGTCGGCAATATTTTACATTATTGCAGTCACTTGACTTAAAGACTGGAATAATTCTTACTATGTTTCAAGATATGCGAAAATCTGCCACTACTTAATATTAAATTATACATTCTCGAGTGACATGAGCAGTAGTTACTTAAATTAAATCATGAATACAAAAACCTGGCAAGTTAATGGTTAAATTAGATTTTTTTAATATGCTTTATACAGAGTGTCTTTCGAAATCATAAAGTTACCAAGATATTTGAACAATATGGAATTGTTAATAGAGTTGGTATGTGGATAATATAATTAGATAACTGCAAAATGTTTAGCAAATGCTGATGACGGAATAATTCAACAGGCATATTTGTTGTTTTTATTAATGAAGGTCCTAAAGCTTCTGGCCTCTTTGACAATGAGTAATTATGACTTAGCCATATAATCACTATGGCTTCCGATTTTATTGAATTTTCTGAACAGAAATAATTTATTTCTAAACTTATTGAATGTTAACGCTGTTATTGTGTTCATTGCACTACAAAATGAATTTACTACTCCCGATATTTTGTAGAAGTAATATCCAATATCTCTTTCAAAATATATGAGTCATCCTTGACCTTTATGTTTGATTTTTTTCTTTCGCACACAAACTTCTATCGCAGTAATCAGACAAAAAACTGTAACCTAACTTGTAACAAGAGGCAACTGCAAACAAATAAAACTTTAATCTTTTTGTTCCTAACTCAACTAAATAAAAAACCCACAATGACATTTACAAGAAAAAAATATTATAAATATCACCTCCAAAAACTTAATTATAAAATAGATAAATATAATCTACAACAATACCGCAATCTTACCTTTCAACTTTAATTATTAGATAAATAAATACAATCTACATCTATATCGCAATCTTGAGTATTATTCACATTGGTTGATGGATAGCAGTAAATTTTAGAAGATAATATAACAGAGAAATGTAGATAATTTTTATTAAATTTAATTTATAAACTTGGAATGAAACACTAGCTCTTTCTTCCCAATTATTTTTTTTATTTTGCTAGATATGCAATTTTATTAAAATATAATCATTATCAATAGCTTATAGCTAATTTATAAATATATCTGCGTATTTTATACCTGAAGAGATTATTGGGAAAAACGTGTATTAAAGATTCATTCAGAAAAGTTTATATTTGTGTTAGTCGGCACTAATTGTAGGTGTTAAATCTATCAATGGCTTATTTAATAAGGTTAAATCAAAATTAAGAAGTTTGTTTCTCGTTTTACTTGTTTCATTTCGATAGCCTCTAACAAATTATTGATGAATGTTTATATTAAATTACACTTAGCATACAGGAGTATATATTTTTTAGTATTTAATAATTTTGCACTGTTTGTTGAAAACTTATGGCCTGTCTGATGGTATAATAAGCAGTTGTTTATTTGTCTTGATTCTATTTTTTAATATGATAGATGTGTTCTTTAAATCTTCTTCCTATAATCTGTTGTATTGGCATATATAAACAATTAGAATTAATTGAAAATAGTTCTTATGTTTCTTTTCTGGCGTATTTTTTTCTAAAATACATTTTTGTTTAGTATTTGTATATAAAGCAGAGTAATGGAAAATTTTTTGTATAATTTGTTCAATTCATACTCAAATGTTGACGTATAAATAGATTTGATATATTTCCATTGTGTATGTTCCATGTTGGGCTGTACTTTTGTAAATTAATCACAAGCTCTTTACAATGAGTAAATTGTACTCGATATGTAGGGTCAGGCTGCTCAAGTCGTACCCCTTAAGAAAAAACTGTATAAATCTTAGGATTTAATAAATAGAAATTAAATGTGTTATTCAGACCTTTGTTAATATTAGTATTATGTGTTATAACGAAACAACAAAATCTATATATGTTTTCACATAAAAACTAAATATTTAAAAACTTACATCGGTAAAATTAAGTCAACTTGTTTCTTAAGTCGTAAAACCTATATTATAGAGTAAGCCGTACCACCTATACCAGGATTTGTTTTAAACCAAGCAGATGAAGCTTCGTTATAATTGGTGATTAGAGATTTAAAAAATGATCTGTCCAAAGGTTGAAAACGATGGGTTGTATAAGCAGGAAATGAAAACATTGTAATGCCATACTTGCAAGTTGTATAGCTTCAATATTTTTTGTATAGGTAATGTGTTCATCCAAACAATTAAGTATTTTCTTATTGTTACTATTCTCCAACTTTATATACTTGATGAAATGTTTCAACCATTGGACAAAAAGTTCTGAAGTTATCCACCCGTTTTAGAAGATCCACATACAGTACCCGAAGGTGCTCTTTTCTTTAAGGAATCGTTCATCCGCGTGCATTTAAATATTAATAAAGAAAGTATATATTCACCTGCATGATTCATATAGCATATACTTCTATTGGTTAAACCCTCTTCACCACTTGTAAGTGCAGCAACTTAATGTTTGTCTTTTTGAGTAATAGTTTGGATGGTTTTTAAACAATAGATAATCCTCTTGTATCAACGTTAGATATCTGGTTAACAGTGGACCTGTATTAATTTAATATGGTTTCATATTTATCAAAGAATCCGTAAACAATGTATTTATTAAAAGCCCTAGCCCGGGCCATTGATGTTGCTTCTGGAGTACGTAAAGATAAACATGGATTATCCTTCACGAATTTATAGTACCACTTCATCCCTGTAAGTTCTCTTTCTTTATTGAAACGGTGTGGTAATTTAAACTTAGCCACCAACTGATAAGCATATTTTCTTAGATCAGTTGCAATAATCCCAAAAAAACTTGATTTTAAATTGAGAATGTGCGCAACCAACTCCTTCTCCATAGTTTCAGTTAAATCCTTAGGCCTTCTAAATTTGAAATTCTTATTTAGTCCTTTAAAATGACGACGTAACATTGGTTTAAGGATCTTATATTGTCAATGAGCTTTATTGAATCCAATAACTCCTTCCAATAATTTGTCTATCGCCGTTTTGGCATGATTATGGCTTAAAATCTTATATGGGTATGACTTAAGACATAGTACATTAAAATGTAAAACTAAATATAGCTTAATATTGAATACAATTAACACGATCAATTTCGATCAAATGATTATGTAAATTGGATCTAACCTATATTTAATAAGTAACAATAATTTTAGCAATATTTTACTTGCAAGATTTACTACCAAAAGTATGTAGAAAATTATAAGAAAATTGAAATAAACTAACTTGTTGTCAAACTCCACATCGTGGTTTGCTTACATCAAATAATAATACATCTCACGACTCAGATGGGTTACCGACGATTGTGCTATTGTCGCTGTAATTTGTGCTAAATGCAAGTGGTACGACTTAAGCAGTGGTCTTGAGTAACTTTACATTACATCTAATAAAATAAAAATGTTTCTAACAGAGGAATAATATTTCACTTGTTTAGACCGAGGTAATATAAGGTTGTCCGGAAAGTTCGTGCCGATTTTCAGTAGTTAGCGTGAGAAGAGACTTAAATATAGCTCACTTATTGAAAACAAATGACATGTGTACAGATTCTTAAAGATATAACTTCAAGCTATATTTGGAAAAAGTTGGCAGTAAATAAAGTGCATTATAGGCATTAAATGCTTTTCTTTTTCCCAAAGAACAAAAATGCCACAAAAGCGGCAAATAAGATATGCGCTGATTATGGTGAAGGTGCTGTTGCCGAAAGAACTGTGCGGAAGTGGTTTGCTCGATTCAAAGCTGGAAATTTTGACCTTGAAGATCAAGAACGCACGGGTAGGCCGTCCATCTCAGACGAGATGCAGAATTCGAGAATAATCCACACTCAACATTACGTTAAATAGCAAGAATGCTAAATAAATCTAAATCGACCTTCCACGACTATATTGTGAAGCTTGCCTACGTAAACCGTCTTGATGTATGGGTCCCGCATGATTTAACGAAGAAAAATCTAAAATGGGTGGAGTAAAACACTTGTTTTGTTCCATGATTTTATTATCAGTTTCCTGACACGTGTGAAGTGTTTTACTCCACCCATTTTGAATATATGGTTCCATCAAGAAACTAGCAGAAGAAGTATTGAATATATGAAGAAAAATCTGCTGGATTGCATCTCCATTTGTGATATGCTTTACAAACGCAACGAGGGGACACCATTTCTGAAGCAATTCGTATCGGGGGATAAAAAATAGATAATTCTGGAAGGACGGAATTCTCAAGTTGCACGAAAGATGGAGAAAGGTTGTGGAACAGAATGGTGCCTATATAATTTAATAAATGTATAGAAAAACTTAAATGAGCTGCGTTTCAATTTTCCTTAAAAATCGGCACAAACTTTCCGGACAACTTAATAAATATTAGGTGTAGAAATGAATAATACAACTTTTTGTAATAATTGTCGTTGCTTTCTATAACTTTAAAAAATCTTTTAGTTAACTCATAAATTCCATCTCTTAAAAAATGTTAAGTCTTTGGACACGATAAATCAAGCCATTTCCGGATCCGATCCACTGATTGAAAAGCCATATAGGACAAGGCATGTTGCATCGACTGGAATAAGTGGTAATCGGGTAGATCTATGTCTGGTGAATATGCCGGATGCTGCAATTCGTTCCTACTAAGACTCATTACGATGTTTTTTGTTTTGGGTTTTCGACCGATTGTAATGATTCACTAGGATTTACCCCAGACTTTCTGCGTTTCGGATTGTGATAGAGTAGCCATTGCTCCTTGGCCGTAATAATTTCTGACAACAAAGACTTTCGATGCTGTTTATTGGGCAGAGGAAGACAATTTACCACTGATTTTTGTTTCAGTGAATTTATGCGAAATCCATTTACTTTCTTTTTGTATGTTTTTCATCTCATGTAGGCATTTGAATATCATTTGCTGAGTTACTCTCATTTTTTTTATTTCTGCGTTTGTGCAAAATTTTCTTCTCCAACTCATCATTATCGCTCTTTTTAGGGCTTCTAGTCTATAATTCAGGCAGAAATAACCCACTATTTTGAAACCGCTTAAATCAAAATTTGCACTCATTGTATGATACAACACATTCGCCGAGAAAGAAAAAAATCGATTCGTAGGCTCTTGCAGCTATCTTCCATGGAATTGGTTTGTTGACTTTTTTCTTAGCGCTATCAAATCCAAGTTGCTAAGTAGTAAACATCAGACAAAAAATCGGCCATAATTTTTCTAGTTATACAAAATGTCTTTGACTATATCATTGTGTGCTGCTTTTCAAATGCATTTATTTTATAGCTTTAAAATCCGGCCTTGTGTTTTTATATTAAATATTATCCTTATCCTTCTCAGAATTTTAATTACATCAATAGGCTACTTTACGTGCAGTTGATTACGTTTCCATGTTTTATATTGGAATAGTAGATCCTACTACACTTAAATAAACTTTTTGTGTACAGAGTATATTATGAAAGTAATGCGCCTGGCATTATTGTAACGGGAATATCTATTGCAACGAGATAAAACAATTCGAGAAATGTGGTGAAGGGTCTGCCCTTCCAATGCAGCCGGTTGCCAGTCTGCTCGGAGCAGAAGAACGTGATTCAGCGTAAAGTGAGTTCTTCGACATAGTAACACGGCCCGATGGAGCAATACGCAATAAAGTTTTATGGGCTGCATAAAGGAATGCAACCGCAACATTCAAGATGCTTCAAGGGACCCTAAAGGATGACCTCTTTCAAGGTCAAAGTCTGGGAGATGTCTAGAGGCGGTCAAGGAGAACCAATCTTGGGGACTAAGCCCGTTCCAACTACCCAACAATTGCCACAACCGACGAATTCATGAATGATGTGAGGTTCTGTCTTCTAACCGATTGAGCATCTAGAAAATCGCGGACACCCTAAACATGCCAGTATTTGTGGTACATAGGAAGGATCTTTAGATTTTATTTAAAATTAGCCTAGTTTTCTTAACTCTGAAGAAGCTCCCTGAAACTTCTTCAGAGTTTAAGGCCTATAAGATACGTTTCCAATTGTGTATTGATAAATTTGTACCAGTGTGGTCCGTAAATACACTTTTCCCAGAAAATGCAAATAACTTTAATAATAGACCCTGTATTTCAATGTTCACTACTAAATTAAAATCAAGTAGTTAATTAGCCACCACCGCATCATTGAGTGAGAAATTTTCGTTTTAAAAGACAACGACAACTGAAGTTTTTAATATATAAAACAATTAATTAAATTGTATTATCTAGTTAAAGAATATTGTAAAACTTTTCTTTCTCATATTCTGCATAAAATAACTTATATATTAACATTCAACTTTGTCATGTTTACTAATAAATACCTTTTAATACAATTAATCTTTTCTTTAAATATTTATTTCTCTAATTATTTATATTGCATTAATTCGCTGTAATATTGTATATTAAACTTAATTAAAAGTAGCAATTTTAATAAGACACTTTATAACTTTGTTTTGCCACTATATAATTTTTAGAACGTGACTATAGTTTCGATTTATTTACCCTCAATAAGAGGATAATACATTAAGTTGGTCTAGTTATTAAGGATAGAAAAGCCCGGATTAATTTTGGCCTTAAATTTGTTATGAAAATGTACCACCAAATAAACGCCGCACCATACAAGAAGTAATTAAAAGTATTTTTCTGATATTTAACGTTAAAAACAAACTTAAATATCTACCATCTGATCGTATTTTTCTTATTATTATTTTTTTTTAATTTTAATATGTAAAAACTTTTAATATTATATTAATACTGCCGTTGGTCGGCCATTTCCTTAAGCGATGGAAAGTTTGCGCTTAAGGAGATGATTGTGTGACGTGACTGAAAGTTTTCGAGTTTTTTTCACTTCCCTGGAGCCGCTTCACGTCGACACTGCAAACTTTTTTATTCGCAAATTTGGTGAGGCCGTTTTCAGTTTTATTGAATTTTATCGAGACAATCGATTGAATCTGTCGAGCAGCTTGTGATCCGGTAATACCGGCCTGAGAGTGGCTGTATTCATAGATTTGTTTGACGTGAATTGACGTTTGTTGGCCCATGTTTATATTTAAACTGATTTTTTTAAAACTTTTGTAATATTTAATTTATTATTGTAGTAGATATGTGTGAGAATATATAAAGCGATAAAATACAATAAATTAAAAAGTCTATTTTGATGTAAAACATTATTATGTATCATAATTTAAAAAATGTGAATGTACAACAATTAGTCTTACTAAGACTACAAAACAAATTACTTATTGAAACAACTACTTCTCTGTACGTCAACCGACACAATAATGAATTTTGGTAGACTGATGGTTTGACTTTATACCTGAGACGCATTAGTGAATTCTACAGAAATAATTAAGTTCGGAATTAAGGAAAGTGTTCACTTGGAGCATAATTGAACAAATAAATGCATTAAAATTATTGTATGTATCATATTTTGGTTTTGTTTAAATACTTGTTTATTGATAATTGTTTTAATTAAAACATGATTTTTAATTGCTTGCTTGCTGCAATTTAGTAGTTCATTTTAAAGAGTAAAATAAAAGTACTATAGACGTTCTTATACCACATAAATAGTGGTATAAAAACGTCGAAACTACTTTTATATTACACTTAAGAGAAAATTTATTTTTTTTATTCCAAAAAATAGATGATACTTTTTGAAGCCTTTTTGCCTTATATAAATTTTTCTGATACGCTTAAAATATATTTATGAAATATGTTTCTACATAAAACATATACCTATTTACGTTCTGTAGAAAACATTAAGGATAAATAATTAAATAATTTAGTATGTTTGAGTCAAACCCTGGATATGTTTTACATTTATTGTTTTAATCATCCAACGTGGATGATGTTATTATAAACAAAGATTTTTATAATTGAAAATAACTTATTTAGTTTTCAATGCCAAACTTAGAGATATATCAGTTTAGCAAAAGTTACATTTTCCCAATTGTATTATCGATTCGGCAGTTAATTCTATAATGTGGTTGGCGTGGAAATTGTAAGAAAACAGTGGGCCCTCGATATAAATTGAATTTTGTTCCTCTTCGCTGGTGTTATGAGAGCATTATAAGTCGCGCAACCCTTAAAACGGATAATTCGATTTGTTCCGTTTCCGGCATTTCCATTTTCTTCCGGGCAGTAACATTGCAATAAATCAGCCGCCCCTCTGAAAGATACGCATCATCATCTGGGGAATAGATAATTATTCTAATTGCGCCAAAACCCTCGCAAAACAATTAATTACACTCGGCCCCGGCTTATCGTCCACGGGAAATCTCTGTGTGCACGTGTACTGAAAAGTCACATTGTTTCCTGTGATTAACAGTATTTCACTTAGTAGTTAGTAGTGAAAAGAATCGCAGTAATTAAACATGCTTTATGTAAAGGTTTAATTCTAACATATTACCATATTTTTCTTTGTTATTAAAACACAATTTTGACCAATGCTTAATTTTCAATATTCTTTAATTAAACTTAAAAAATGTATATCCAAAGAATAGTATAAAAGAAAATTTCAACATAAAACGCACCCTATAAATAAATTACTGATATAAAAATGATTTTTTAGTAACTATACTTGAATAAATTATTTTCAATGTTATATACTAAAAATTTATGATGACATTTATTATAGAAAAGATTTGTGTATATACCATAACACTAAATTTAATATTTATATATTTTAATAGAAAAACAGGCTGAGAATAATTAAATCAAAACAAGAATGGTTTGTGTTTAATTGAATTTAAATGCAACTTTCAATTGGACGCAGTGAAATGGAATTGATTGGTATTGATGTTGTTTTTGTTAAATAGTTTATATCCCGAACTAAAAAAATATAGATTTTAAATTGCGAATAAATCAGTTTGCAGAATTTTACATTGATTTTCGCCGTCGAATTCAAAACCGCCACATAAACTACATACATTTTATTGTATGTACCGCCAAAGTAATATCCCTATTATAAATTAATCCCGTACACATCAAAACGTTGCTCTAAATAATTAATTACCAAACTAGTTAAAGTTTACAAACACGCGTCCGGCCATTTAAACTGAATATACTAAATTTAATTAATTAGGACCTATAAAAATACAAATATTAATTAAAATAATCCGCTTTTATACACCATAAATTTTTTCGTAAAATAATTAAAATTCAAGAGAAACGCATGTTAAATTAATCACTGTTTGTAATATTTTACAAAGAAATATATTACAAAGTACGTAATTTTAAAAATTGATTTTTGACTAATTGGAATATTTACTTTTTAGTTTCATTATTGTAATCCATATTTTCGTTGAATATTTTTTTAAATCTAAAATGTATTGATTTGCCGTTTACATTAAATCTCTCTCTATTTACACATGATTAACAGAGTCAAAAGCTTTGCCAAAGTCAGTATATATTGAATGGCCTTCAGCTCCACTTTAAAATGGTCGGACTATATAATCTGAGAAAATAAAAAGATTAGTTTGAGTGTATCGACAGGTGTAAACCCCGTGTTGATTTACACTAATAATATTATTAAACGTGCTGAATAACTAAGTATACATTAGTTTTTCAAAGATTTTGGGTATAAATGATAATATGGAGATAAGTCTTTAATTTTTAACATTAGATTTAGTGCCTGATTTGTTAATTGGAGTTATAAAGGCAGATTTCCATTTATCAGGGAAGATTCCAGAACTCAATGATAATGGAAATAATTGATGTAGAGGAATATATAATGAATTACTACAATTACTTACAAGAAATATGGAAGGTATATTATCAGGACCTGGGCTAATAGTGTTTCATAACCGAGAAAGTTCATATAATACTTAATCTTTAGTTATAGATATTCTGTTAAGATTTATTGATGTATGAGACGTAAAATTTGAGGTTATTGTAGTTTTAGCCTTGTATACTGAAGAAAAATAAGCTGCAAATAAGTGCGTAATTTCTTGTCCAATCGAAGCACTATCTTCGTTGGGAGACATAATTAGGGGTATTTCTGATGATTTATTCTTTTGGCGAAGGTCCAAAAAGCCTTTATGATGTATGGAATAAATTTTTCTATATTTTTCTCACTTTTTGTGAACTTCTTTTTTAGACTGTATCAGATTGATTAATTTTTTTGAGAACCAATTAGGATAAAACGTGTGGTTTGTGCGTTTCGTAGGGACATAAAAGTCAACTACAAAGTAACTTATGTCATAAAACATTTGTGTTGCCTTGTTAATATCTGTGCAGTCATATGGTCCCATCTATATCTACACATGATAAAAAGTTATCAACATCGGCTTTACTGAAATCGGGTTTAAAGTTATAATTATCTTTAAGCATCGCACATTCAGTTACAGGTACATCAACAATTAGTGACGGATGATGATGATCTAATGAAATAATTCGGTAGTCATAATTCGATAGACATAGGTCTAGTATAACATCATTGACATTTTTAATAGAATTGAATTGGTTCATACTAATAGAGCTAAAACTATCGCAAAAGAGAACTTCGATGGGAGACTACACATTCGTTGGAGTTAACTATCAGGTTCAATAATCCAAGTAATATAGGCAAATTAAAATCACCAATAGTTAATATTTTTTAGTCACGGTAATCTACAGAATTTGTTCCAACGTTTAATATATATTTTCATAAATAGTAAGGAGAGCGTTTGAAGGAATGTAACAGCAACATATTATAAATTTCGCAGAGCCTATGTTTTTATTGAGACCATTTCCAGATTATTATCAGATTCTATTCTGATAAATTGAATACTTTTTTGATAGCAAGAAGCACACCATCTTCTCTGGCTTTATTACTTGTTAACACTGAACGATCAGTTCGATATACCACATAAGGACAATCAATAATTTCACTGTCTAGGATGAATCATGTAGCCAAGTTTCCGTTACTGTAAGTATATTTTAATCTTCAAATCGGGAGGAGTACAAAAAACCAACTAATTTTGTACGAAGGCCTATTATATTTTGGTAATATAGCAACCGGCTTTGCGTAGTTTTATTCACAATTGTGGATTTGTTGGATAAGTTTTCTGAAAATGTCCAGTTATATCTGATTTATTAAGACAGGATCACTGTGTTTTACCACTTTTTATTTAACAAATTACATCAGTATAATCAAGTTGTACCACAAAGTAAACGCCTCCACAATTAAACAAGAAAAAATTCCTTCACCGCAAGCCCGACTGGCCATAAACTCGGTTCTAAGAGTATTTTAACAATTTGCATGATCACACATCGTCATTTATTTATTTATTTTTCTTTGGTCTCGTTTCTTAAATAATACAAAATAAACATATTAATAAAAGTTGGAAACACTTGGCATCATTAATATTCAAAACCTTCTGAACATGATCCATAACGGAATCCACTGTCGAAAACTGGCTGTACCTACCAATGTAAATCCACTGACGTCTTTCGGCAGTTATTAGTTGACTTGCAGTGGTTGAGCAATTTTTGTCAGCAGAATTATTAACAGCCATGATCCTGTTGCCGCTGATTAGTTGTTTACGCTATTGTCCAACACTGTTACCAACTACAGTTGGTAACAGTGTTCTGAAGAAGATTTAGATCTGGATCTAGTAACAGCGGTGGAGCTTTTCGATTTACTTAAGATGTCCTTATTATTGGTAGCACTGCTAGGAGTTGATATGGATTTCTTTATTCCCATATCTATGGTTACTGAAGTTGGTTGGGGAGTTGTTGGTTGTATAGTTGTGGGTCGCGAATGAGTACCAGGCGTAAATCAAATGAATATAAAAAATAAAAATAAAGATAAGTCAAAGTAAATTTATAACAAACATGATCTTAGATTTCTAATTAATACAGTTTTATTATTACAAAATATGTCAGCTCTATATTGTATATCGTGATATATTCGTATTATCATAAGCAGAGGGGAGAATGAATGGTAGGTTGTACGTGGCGTGCCGTAAGTAAATGTTAAACTGCATCTACTGGTTATACGTGGTATTGCAAAATTAATAAGGCTAAATAAGTGATAGTTATCGGTATAATTTAGAATAAGTTTATATAACTCATAAATTAGAATAAATCTATGCCTATTATAAATTGATATTAACTAGAATTATATAAAGTGGAATTAACTGGATACATCTTGTATTATATAAAATACAAATATTTAACAAATCGTTCTTACACCCGTTCCAGTAAAATCATATATTGTTTATAGCCAGGAGACCAATATAAGCACAGTAACTTAATTTACTAACAAGAGAATCGTAAAGTTTCTTAACAGTATTAGTGTTCATAAAATCACGACTATTACGCATTAAGAATCCAAGCACTTTATGAGAGCTGTTGGTTACTTATTCGATATAACTATTAAAAATTAACTTTTGGTCAAAGTCTATATCCAAATCAGTAACATAATCCACTTTACGAATCAGCGTGTCATTTAATACATAATCAAAATTGTGTGTATTGCGCAATCAAATGTATGTCACACTGCAACATTTAGATATATTAATTTTAAGTCTATTGGCTGAACACCAATCATACATTCTAGTTAGATTTATTTGCAGGTTTGACAGTGCGTAATATCTTTAATATTATTATAAAACTAAATGACATCATCAGCATACATAAAAAATACATTTCAGGACACTAGCAATGTCATTGAAAAATATAAGAAACAACAATGAGCCAAAATTAGACCCTTGAGGTGCACCACTGTCCGCTACGAAATTAATGTTTTATCGCGGAATTTCGGTTAGAAAGAAATAAACAATTGTTACATTAATATTCTTTAGAAAACCTAGTTATAATATTAAAAAAAGTTAAAAAAAAACGTGACTTAAAATAAACGACCTAATTTTCTTTACAATCTTTAATTTAATTTAAAATGGCGCCTGGCGAACAAGATGTAGTTAGTAAGCTGCAAATGAAACCCTGTCGAAACTGCAAGAAAGTACCGTCGACCGATTCAAAGTGTGTTCATTACTCCACCCGGTTTGCGCAATAGTATATTATTCAACGAGTGGTAATGTAGGCAATAACTGACGCGGATGAAATTTGCAGTACGAATCGATTTATCAATTTTCAACTTGAAAATATAGATTTAGAAAAAAAAACATGATAACCTGATCGATAATTCATAGCGTGAGTTATGGTTCATAACTCATGGTATTTAATTATATATACTATTATTTGTACTAATATAGATTAATAATAAAAAAACCCAATAGGAGTAGTTAAGGTATATTAAAAACGCCATGAAATTTTCTGATAACTATAGAAACTGTTGCAATAAAATTATCGGTCTATGCCTGTCTTCAACTACCTAGAGAAATACGACATACTAACGAAAACCCAACATGGTTTTAGAGCAAAAAAAACAAGCCAAAGCGCAACTTTTAACGCATTGGATCCCAAGGAATCTAGATGCCAGCAAGTGCGTGAATGGATTTCTCTTGTGCATTTGATACCATATATGTAAAGTTTGTGAACGAAAAACTAACTGCAATTGGTATCCAGGAAAACGTGCTCGAACTAATTGTATCTTTTCTTTCGTATCGACACCTAAACCATCATATCACTTTATCAGAGGTCTACATCCTCTCCAAAGGAATAATATAGGGATCAACATTAGAACCACTTCCGTTTATTATTTTTATAAACGATCTGCAAGAGGTTATTACCCAAGGGTACATGGTTAACTTTAGTAATTTTATCAGCGGCAACACAATCTGAATTAGAAGATAAACTTAAAAAAAACGAACTATGAAATAGCTCACTGGTGTTTTAAAAACAAATTGATTTTAAACAGTGAAATGATGATTCAGATGCAATTTTTTCAACAGAATAGCTCAAATAAATCCGACGAATAGCAGCCCATTTATCACTAAATTTCTAGGAAGCTTTTTAGATATTAGATTGTCGTTGAGTGCGCAAATTGACCGTGTATGCGGCAAATTAGATAGTGCATAATTTGCTTTAATGAAAATATGTAATAAATTTTCTTTAAAGCAAATTATGCACTGTCTAATTTGCCACATACACGGTCAATTTGCGCACCCCATGACAATCTACTATCTTTGGTAACTTTGGTCTAACCTCATTTAAATTACAACCCAAACATGAGAGTGGCTGTTTCCTAAAAACACATTATCGGATTAAATTTTCACCTCACAAAAAGAGGTTCATGTCAAAACACTTGCAAGACAAATAATAATCTTACTGATGGTACATCTACTAAAGGTAATAACTTTTCATTTACTGACTTTTAATGGGAGTTCAATGTAGTCACGCCAATCTTTAAATTATCTAAATCAGATTGCAGCTCATAACTATGAGAGGTGTCATCAACTGGATGCTACAATTTTAAGTCATCTGCAAATAGTAAGTATCATAATTAAAGGAATTGCAAACATAGTTGACATAAAGGAGAATCAAAATCGGTCCAAGGTGTGAACCTTGTGGTACCCCCGATAGAACTTTAATATAAGATGATGGATGGTTATTGATTTTAATAATTTGTTGGCGATGACTGAAAAAACTCTTAATACAATGAATGATGTAATCATTGAACCCATAATAAACAAGTTTGATAATTAAAATTTAGGGTTGAACCCTGTCGAATGCTTTTGAGAAATCACAGTGTACACTGATCTATCTGCATGTGATCTCCAAAGGAATTCAACAAAAAAACTTCAAATTTTAATAAAGTTGCTACAGTAGATTTTCCTTGTATAAATCCATGTTGTTGCTCTCGTAATACCCTTCTAGATAACCAAGCAAATTGTTTACTGATTAGTTTGTCCATCATTTTAGATATTATAGACTGAACAGCAACACCTTGATACTTTTCTATGATTTTAAGATTTACACTTGGATTAATATAACTGCCACGGGATTTTTTTCTTTTTAAAGGGGTAATAAAGTAATATACAGGGTCGCTGATATGTATGGAAACGGTCGGATAACTCCTAAAGTAAGATAGCTAGCGAAAAAAGTTGAAATACAAAAGTTTTAGTATTTCTAAAAGCTATCAGAATAGAGATACATTAAGTATACAGGATCACCCAAAAAATCAGGAGGAAACAAACTTGATTTTTCTTTAATGGAACACCCTGCATATTATTCCATATTTCAATTTATCTCAAAATTCTAAACAACATTCGTATAACACATCATAAAGCTTAACTTGACCGTTCTAGAGATATCTTAATGAAGCCGTTTGCCATTGCAGCTCAATTTGTATGATTTTTCCTTGAAAGTCATTGATGATGGTAGACCAGACGTATTCCTCACATCATATATAAATCTCCAAACTCTAGATAAATTAAAAAGGTAAATGAAAATAATAAATTTTTGTACCACTATTTATTGTATAACATACACTAAAAAGGTTTACAATATATTATCAATTTTTGACACATCTATAGTTTCGACCTTTGCAGGTCATTATCAAGGGTTGAATGAAGAAGAATACAGGGTGTTAGCAATTTATAAGTGAGATATGAAATTTCAATGAACCTAATTAATAAACAGAAAATTATTACAATGGATTAACTAAATATGATTATGTACGGTATTGTGGTGCAGAGCGGATTAAGTTGCGGTGTTTTCAGAAGAGGTATATGACATTAAAAGAGCTTAAATGATGGCGAAGAAATTAAATCCGTCTATATTAATATTCTTTATATCTCTAATGACTGCATATCTCCAATGACTCCGAAAGATTAAGCATTTGGCCTTTATCGCAAAAATGTATAAAATTTTAAATTATCCATATGTGGAAATGAATGATTACACTCTAAGATATGATTTGATAAATAACTTGTTGTATGTCTAAGTCTGAATGCTCTTTAGTGTTCATTGTACATCTTCTCTAAACACCTGTCTGACCTACATATGTGCTGTTACATTCGGAACCTGAAATTTGGTATACTCCCGATTTTTTAATAAATTGAATTTTGTCTTTCGCGTTAAAACGTATATTTGAAAGTTTGCTAGCTGGTCTAAATGCAATTTGATGATTTTGTTTTTTTGAAAATATTTGATATTTTATTTGTTACGTGCCCAAAATAAGTGAATGTTATAAATTTTGTGTTCGGTAAACATATTCCAGATTTCAATTTCGCCAAAAAAAAAAGGTCAGACAATTGAGCTGCTTGAATACTTAGAAATTCATAAATATAAACGTAATCTGCAAAAACTCTTTAAATTATAGACATAAAATAAATTCTTTTTGATATTAATAAAGTGCAGTTTTATTTTAATTTTCTATCCGGATTTATATAAATTATTTTCTTCTTTCAATCTCTTTCTAGACGGCCATGTATTTATTTATTTATTTAATTATTGTTGTAATACACGGGAAACATCATTTAACATATACATATAGATATAAATGTTACATAAATTTAGCCTAAATAATAATTTTAAATTTCTACGTATCTAGTGTGTTATGTTTTTTCAGTTCCCTTTTAAATACCTGTTTACTTGAATTGAACTACGGGTTTATATTAAATGCATTAGTCGATCTTAACATTCTACTTAGTGGGTTGTTATGTAAAAAATTCGACTTATAAGTTTTTATCGGGGATAATACCACGAGAGGTTAGAATTTGGCCAAATAAATTTTATTTTGCACAAGTTAGTGAATTGATACAAATTTCGAGAATGAATTGGGATGGCAATTCATTCAAGAAATTTGCGATGAAATGAGGGGTGCTCAAAAAAATGTATCCTGCAGAAATTGTAACCGTGAGTGGTATTTGTTAAGATAATTTAAGGAATTTAACATTAACAATATCAATTTTTATTTATTATATGTACAATTTGTGAAAGAACAATGTTCATATACAATGAAATTGCATGCAGATTGTTGCATGTTTGTGTTCTTCTCTTTTAGGTTTGTTACTAATGATGCATGGTGATCTGAATATAATTGCAAATATGGCTTTAAAGATTTTGCTTTTGAATGTCGAGTTATCTTTATTATTTGTTGGTCACTAACTCCACTTTTAGCTAATTCGGATACGGTACTAGCACGAATTGATTGATTTAGATTGAACATCAAGCCCAATTTTCTCAGCAGATTTGGAAGTCTCGTTAATTCCTACTGGTATATTCTTGTACTAACCTTTTCCATTAGTGTTGTTCCAGAATGGATTAGGTGTCAAAAACATACGATCTGTTGCTATATTCTCATTGCGTTTATTCAACAGTTTCCTCAGCAATCTTATGGGACAAACATCAGGATCATTCGAATTTTCTATAAGCCACTTACTATTTTTTTTTCACCTCCTTGAGCTGTTTTTGAAAATATTGGATTATATTCTATCCTTTCAGTCAATCGTCAATCGTCTATCGTTATATATCTCATTTTTGACATAGTATGTTTGACACTTAACACCTTCGCCACCTCTCCACGCCAACTCAAATGATGCTACATGAAAAAAAAACTTTTGGAGACCATCCGGTGTCCAATATTCTCATCATTCTCCAAATTTCTTCTTTTGTTAATGCTGATGAACTTTGTTTTCTCTTTTCACAGTGTTTTTGTAATTGCTTTCATTTGTAATTTTTCGCCTCGCGTGCGGTTTGAAATATTAAATCCGAAAAAGTATCAAATGAAATATTAAATTCTTTGAAGTAATATTCCTGTATCATTTTTGCTGTTGTGTTTCCCATTATTTTTTCTACATATTCTTAATAATACTTACGATTTACTCTTGTCATATTGAATACCCAGTCTGCTAAAATATCAGCAATTTTTTGAATGGCGTCGACACGTCTAGGTTATACGATTTTTCGCCACAAAAATGTTGAATCTGTTTCCAGATCGAATTTTTCGTTTTAGTAGTGTTCTTGGCGATACCATTTATCACTGCACATTTAATATCGATGGATGATTTACTCCCGAAACGAGTTTGATTCATAATTATTCGCACTATCACGATTGGACTGACGTTTACTTTCACGAAATTGTAAATTTAAGGACCGTTGTCATGGTGAAGGTAAATAAATATTTGTCTACTTGCAAACTTGTTTCCCCCCTGTTTATCCGCTTGCAAAAACTGCTAATTCAACTATTATAAATACATAATTTTATACATGAGTTGAATTATCGAAAATAAATTATTATTTCTAAGGGATTGGAAGTAATTCGAAGTACAAAACTTAATGTCAGATAGTAAGGAAGGACAGATAATCTATGAGTTTAGTTATCCGTACAAGAAATATAAGTCAGTATTTCTTCATCGTACAACAAGCGATTGAATATATAACATCTTCATAATATTCCTATAACAGCCTTGTACATGTTGTTCATTAATTTTGTATTCTATATTTCATAAAAAGGAAGCATATTCTAAATTACTCCTTACTAGTGAACAAAATAAAAGTTTAAGAGAGCTAACATTCATCTGCTTCGAAATATGCGACACAAAACCCCATAACGTCACTGCTTTGTCACATATGCTCTGAATATGATTTTTGAGAGATAGGCGGCTGTCTAATATCACACCTAAATCTTTTACTGATTCAACATATTTCAAAAAAGTTGAATCAATATACTAAGGCGAGCGAAATAAGCGGCTTCCTCTGTAAAATGAAGTGGAAATGCATTTTTCACAATTCAGAAATAATAAATTAGCATTACACCATTGATTAATTTGATCCAAATTGTTCTACAATAGTTTGCAATCCTCTTCACTTTGTATAACTTGATAAATCTTTATGTCATCAGCATACAGTAAGAACTCATCAAAATCAATCACATCAGTCAAATCATTTATGAATAGGTTAAATAATATGGGTTCAATGTGTGATCCTTGGGGTACATCTGAACTAACTGTAATAGCTTCCGACAAAAATCATAAATCCTAACTCTTTGAGTCATGCCAACAAAAAAATATTTTAACCACGACAAGGTTTAAAGACTTAATCCAGTCAAACGCAATTTCTCTAATAAAATTTCCTGATTCTATTTTCAACCGCCTTCGAAAAATCCATATGTACAGCATCTACTTGATATTTTTTTCAAAAGCCTATGACAAAAACTGTCTAAACTGCAACAAATTGGTTGTCGTAGATTTTGCTTGCCTGAAACCGTGTTGAGTTTTGTAAATATATGACTTAGAATTCCAAGCTAATTGATCAGTAACTAATAAATCCAACATTTTTAGAATAACCAACTCTATGCTAATTCCGCAAAAGTTAATAACCTTATTATGATCACCAAATTTAAATATAGGTGTTACATAAGACGTTTTAAAAAGTTTATGAATTGGTTTACTCAACGAATAAATACAGTTAATCAATAAATCACAAGACATACCATTAGGACCGACAGAAAATGAATTTTTTAGACTATTTTTAACAATACGATAAAAAACTGATTCCAAAGAGACAGATAATTCTAAATGCTGCACATATCAAGAACTGAAGAGTAGACAAGTTAACATTCGACGTATATTATTCATTGACTGATGAGAAATGAGCCGCAAAAAGGTTAATTATATCCAATTTATTTTCAGCACTAACTCCATCCAGCTTCAACTCTTGGAATCATTTCTTCCTTTCTCATGTCCTTGGTAAATTTCCAAAACCTACTCCGATTGAAAGATATGTCACCTTGAGTTCTTTCCAAATATTATTCATTTAGAATATAAGGCTCATTTGTTCATTCGATTACCTTCCTTCCTTCTTTACCCTCCTCTTTTTTTTGAGAAATAGGATGGCGGTGACCGTTATTTTCAAATGTAGGATGACATAAAACAAGATTTTCTATGTTTTTTAACACGGCATGTTAATGATTTTACATTAATGAATTATGCTCGACTATAGTTTCGACTCTTTTTTTTATTTTCTTCATAATTCTTCTGCCCCATTTTTGCTCTAATATTTACTTTATTTTTTAATTCTTATATTCTTTCTCATTTCTATCATATCTATTTTTACGCTCTATTACATTCCCATTCAAAATCTTCTTCGGTCATAATTTCCTTCCATTTTATCAGTTCACATATTTTATTCACCACTCTATCAATCAAAGATTTAGGTTTATCGCCTTTTGCTTCTCTTGATACTTGAAATTAATGCAATTATTTCAATGTTTTCTTTTCCTTTTATATTACTATATGTGAATATCTACATCCTTTCTAATGCTCTAATACATTCTCATCTAAAATCTCCTGGCATATTCCCATTCCATTTTATCAGTCTTGCTTTGACCACATCTTTACTAATCTTATCATATGTTTCCTCGTCCTGTCTTCTAAAATCTCCTACGTATACGACTAGTCTAATATTTTACTTTCCTTAATCTCTTACCAAATTCTTGGGACTACTTCAGTTTTAAAATTTGTCTTCTTCATATTCCAGTTCTATTCAGCATAATTTATTCATTAATTCTAATAAAATTTGTATTTGGTATTAAACTATACTATTAATTTCATCTTGATTGATGATCATTGATCAATATTTTCCTTTTTGCATATTAAATACTGTTTTTCTTGTATAAGAAGCATTGAGTTAGTTGTACATGTACACTTAAGCCAAATTAGCCGCTTATTTCTAACATTCTTTGTATCAATTCTAAGAGTTTCTTAAAATGCATCTTTCGGTTTTCCACTGGCACAAAGTATATTCTAAATATTTATATCATAAGTAGTAAGATACAAAAAACTAAATATAAAAAATAAAAATCCTATATTAAAAATATCCAAAATGCTTTTAAGATCTATTTATCCAAACACATTGATTCAAAACTAATAAATCTTACAGAAGTGGTTTAAATAATAATTCAGTTTGTAAATAGAAAACGCTTTATTTTATAAGATACTATTATTATTATTATTTATAATCATATTAAATTGAATAGTAAATTAGAAAAATATATCTTAATTTCGGTTACTGTATATTTTTACAGAAAAATTCCGCAAGACGTCAAATTTAAATTATGAATTGACATTTTTCAACGTGAAAATGTGATCCCTACCAACCCCTTTCGGTGATCGTTACAACCTCTATTTTTTTGTATACGAAAAACATATGGTTAGTAAAAAGCTTTTTAAATGAACTAAACTGATGGTTTGTTGAGTGGTAAACACAGTGTTCTGGGGCTAACCCGATGGTAACAATTCCATTTGGCTTCTGTAAAAATTAACGTATCTTATTTTACTGCAGGGATTAAATTTAACTGCTCGATTTATTTTTGTTTTACGAGCGACTGTCCGAGATTACGAGGGAAGAGGCGTTCCTTCGCGTCGCATTTGCGGTAATAAATCCGCGGAGTCATCAAGATAGTTCTCTTTTGGTAACAATCGCGTCGGGGACGCCATTAACTATCCGCGCCGGACAATGCCGCTTTATGCCGCCACTTATAAAACTGGAGAGACTCTAAAAGGAAATGTTTCCATTATGTTTGCATTTGCTGATTGGGAGCTATTCACTTCCACCGGATCTAAATTCATTAACGGTCACGGGGGGAGAAGTCGTCCCATGTTGTACATACGATAAATCATAGTCTTGTAGTCTTACTGACTGCGCCGTTTCCTCCGCCAGTCTATTTGCTCGGATCGCCGACTTTTTTGTACATATTTTTTTTTTTGGACACGACCTGAACGCTCTTTGTTTGCTCTTTTTTGCAGTATTTGGGATCGTTCGCCGTCGTTAATTGTGACCAGACCACCAGAGCCGAGTTCATCAGGAGCCAGCTTCAGCAGATGAGGGTGAGTCAATATTTATATTTATTATGACATGAGTTATTTATTTAAATAATGGATAAAAGATAAAAAAATCTATACGTATTAGATGCAGTTTTTATTCTTATTTAGTATATTTATGTGAACTATGTTAAGCCTAAAAATAAGATATTTACTAGGAAAACTATTAGCTCTACTAAACTATATGTATATAATTCTGTTAGTTTAATATAAATGTGATAATAAATAATAAAATATTTGCTTCTATTTATTTATTTTCATAGATCACTTTGTTTTGAATAATATGAAGAGTTTAATAGGCCATTTATCTTTTGACCAACAATATTTATGATTAATATTATTAAGGCTTGTCTCTGTAATGCTTTTTATTTAGCTTTGTTTAAACTAAAACCCAAAGATATAAACCTTGTTCTATTTTTAAACTAGTTGAAATATTGATATTGCCATAAAGGTGCCATCTATTTTCTATTATCGCAATCGATGTTTAAACCGGAGAGTTAAATACTCCAAAGTAAATCTCGATTCCCTGTCGATCGAATAGATCGAAATTCAAATAAATATCAACTTAATTATATTTTTTGTAAATTTAGGATTCTGTTAGAATTAATAAATTAATTCCTTGAAGGCCTTTTTGAGAATACCATAAGTAAAACTTATGTATGGCATTAAACAACGTAGATTGAATTTGATATGCATTAAAATATTTAGCTACCAGAATTGCTTTTGAATATTATATATTTTAGAAATCCAACACTTAAACAATAATTAATTTTTGTTAAGCAGTTACCTTTCAAAAAAAGTATTTTTAACAAAAATTATTGATGTAAAACATTGATAAATACAAATATATAAAATTTTAAATATCTGGATAAATTATGTTTAGTCTGAAAAGTATATATTTGAAAGTTTTATTATGAATTACTAGTGCCAAAACTGCTTGTTCTCATAAAACGCTCAATATATTATCAACAGGTTATTCAAAGATAATTCGTTTTTGTAATAAAACTTCATTTGTTCATCGAGCACCACCGGCATTAGTTTAACGAATGATGATAATTATAGTAAATACCTGGAACGTGTAATTACAATTCTGTGGCGTCTATTTATTAGTTTCGTCCGAGGAAGAGAATTATGGATCGATTATTTTATGAAATATTGCGATGCTACTGTATGTGATTTGCTGTAACAACACCAGTATTTCATCCTCCCTGAAAACAGGCGCACGGAGGCGGATTTATCAACCTCCCACCCCCCTTTTATCCCATTTTCATAACGGACACGTAATTGCCGTTATTAAATCTAATGGGAACGTATAAAAAATAACGTCACGAACAGGACAGAGGGTAATAAGTATTAATACGATGTGAGTCGGGGGTGGGGTTTTAATTAACTGCAAAACTGTTTTTTATTACCCTAGTTTTACCTTCTATTTATATTTCATGCGCTCTTTCCCATTCGTCTGTATTGGCCCTGGCGCCACTTAAATTAGTTGCCTTTAAATGAATTCCAATGTCTGACTAATCAAACAACCGTCATAAAACACAACCTATGTTTTTTTTATATATAAATATATGAAAAAGCCTTATTGACATCACTGTGATTATGTTTAAGCCATAATTATTCGTTAGATTAATCTCAGGTAATTGCAGTTAGCCGAAATGAACATTAATGTATTGCTATGGCGAGACAGATATTTACGTAGGGTAGCTTCCCAAAGTTGCATGTCATTTTGAGCAGCTTATGTTAATATTGACGTATGTACTTTGGGCCTTCGCTAGTTTGTAGTTGCGCCCGGAGCTCAGCTTTTCCGGTATTAAATCCCGCCATGAAAGACGGAGCTGAGTTTCATCAAAGTTTAAGAATGAATTCATCTCTCATATTCGCTTCCCTTTATTTTCTTTACTTTCCCGATACGCATCAAAATCCATCCCCAACAGCAGGCCGCCACTCGTGTGGAAAAATCCCAGATTTACACCCCATAAAGCTTGGTTTGTGTAAATCTCGTATCGCTATATATTATAATAATAAACTAAATTACATGATATACAACACGCTAGGATGTGTGCCTTAAAGTTAGACCTAATCGAAGTCGAATTCATGTCGGTGTCCTTAAAGTCGTCCTGTAAAATTCCCGATTGTGCATTCTCGGTTGGGTCGTCATTTTCACGTTGTGCCTCGGTGGCAGCGCCAGTGCTCACTTGCACATCGACATATTCAATCAAGATATCGTCTTTGCCATCGTCATTCTCGTCGTCGTCGTCGTCGTCGCTGATTTCCTCCTCGGTGACCTCGCGCGCCTCCACGCATATACTGAAATTTAGCAACTTAGCACAATCAGTTCTTCGGGATGTCGTGCACAACTCGCTTTTCATCCTCGTCCTCCTGTTCTCTAGTCAGGACCCTCGGTATATCCGTGTTATTCAACTGATTTGTGTACCTTTCGTCCTCATCTTCTAAAATTTGTGTGTTCGGAACAGGCTTGATCCTCCTTAAACGGTCCTTTCCCTCATAATCGTTTTGAAATGTAGCTGAAAGAAAGAAATAATATACATGTATTATATTTATATAAACAGTTTTAAGAAGATAAGATAAATATTAAATATTATATTCAAATATATAAGCGATAAATTCTCAATAATTTCAAATTAATTGAATGGAAATTAAATTAATATTTAGATAGCTAGTTGACGGATGTACATAAAAATTGTAATTGTAGATTCATTATCTGTATTCAGTATCTACCCATTTGTTAATAAACATGTTTGTATATTTTGTGGAAAAGCCAAATAAATAAATTCATTATTTCGGTTACTGTATATATTTACAGAAAATCCCAATACACGTCAAATTTAAATAATTAATTCTTTAACGTGAAAATGTTATCCCTACTTTTAATCCCCTTCAGGTGACAGTTATAACCCAATTTTTTAAATGGAAAGTATAAATTAATGTATATTATATCATATCTCAGTCTCTATTTAAAAATGCTATGGTTTACAATTGCAAAAAGTAACGTTATAAAAATAAAATCATCTGATTACTATTAATAATATTAATATTGTTTATAATGTAGAAAGTAAACAAGAAATATACGAATGCCAATGCAGTAGATATTCAAAATGCCCACCGCCAACTTTTGGCAACATCCTTCTAACCGATTTAATTGTAAGAGTGATACGTTTTTAAAGTCTTCTAAATCAGGTGGTATAGTTTTGTATACAATACTCTTTACATATTTCTATAAAAAGAAGTTCATTCGTGTAAAATGTTGAAGAATAACCACTTTTGTTTTATCTTGATTCAATTTTAAAGAATTAGTTGTGAACCAGTGCTGCGCTGTATTAAATAAATCAATAGAGGTATGAATTAAATTGTCTATCGTTGCATTTTTTATAAATAGGTTTGTGTCATCTGCGTACATTTTGATTTCGCCTCCTCTTCTTTTTATGGTTTTGGGTAAGTCATTGACATATATTACAAAAAGAAGAGGACCGACAATGATTCCTTGAGGTACACCTATATTTGTTAAAAGAATGTCAGACTCTTTATCATAAAGTTTTACTTTGTTTGGTCTATTGGCTAGGTATGATTTTATTAAATTGTAACTAGTTCCTCTTATTCCGTAAAGGTTAAGTTTTCCCAATAAAATGCTATGATTCATGCTAACAAATGCCTTGGAAAGATCCAGAAATATTCCCATTGGAATTTCCCCTCTCTCCAAGGCATGTGTAATACTGTTTAAATAATCAAATATTGCTGTGACTGTGGATCTGCCCTTTAAGAAACCATGCTGAGATATATCAAATAATTTATAGTTTTCAAAAAACCCGATAAGCCTTACAGCAATTACTCGTTCCAAAATTTTTGAAAACACGCTGAGCAAAGTGATTGGTCTATAATTAATACATTCTTTTGGGCATCCTTTTTTATATATTGGCCTGATAATGCCCAGTTTCAAACAATCAGGAAAAACCCCATTTTCTAGGCACTTATTTATTAAATATGTAATTGGTGTGATGAGATCTGTTGCTAATAATTTTAATATTTTTGTGGGAATTTCGTCAAAACCAAAACTTGTATTATTTTTTAAAGAATCTTTAATATTAAATATTTCGATTTCGTACGTAGGATGCAGACACAATGTGTTTTGATTTGTTTCGATGTAATACGCAAACGAAGTGTTTTGTATAGTATTTATTGTGTTCGTATTGTTGCAAAAAATGTTATTCAATTCATTTAAACTATTTTCTAAAAATTCATTCGTTTTGGTTGGGGTAGTTTTTCCTAAATATTTGTTTATTGCTGCCCATGTTGATTTTATTTTATTATAACTACCTAGAATTAAATGCTCAATTTCAGATCGCTGTGCTTCATCTAGCAAAAGTTGGTATTTTTTAATAGTACATTTGTACTGGTATTTAGCCTCCGGTTTATTTTTAACAACAAGTAAATAATCTAATAATTGTTTACATTTATTGATTTTAGATGTATTATATTAATTTTTTCGTTTCTTCTTATGCGTATTTATTAAAATTTTAGGACATGCTTCATTTAATGACTTACTTATAATCTCCATAAAATTAATCCAATTTGAATCAACACCCTCTGAATTTTTATAGATTAAATTCTGATCAATTTTGGAATTAAACAAACCTCAAAAGTTTTCAATATTATGTAGTTAGTATGATCTGCGAGTAATGGAATTAAAATTTCTGATATTTGTTTCTGTCCATTGAATTTTTGGGCAAGATGGTTTGATATATGCGTTTCAAATACATCAGTGTGATAATTTTGCTCGAGATTTGTTATTATATTATCTAAAATAGATGCTTTATTATTGAAAATTCTCATAGGAGTATTTATACTAATATTTCAATTAGATTTTTAAATTCAATTGATTCAGGAGTATTTTTATTAATATCAATATTAAAATCACCCGTGATAAAATATACAACATTTTCGCACAATAGTTTTTGCAAGATTGTTTCTAATTTATCCAGAAATACTTTTGTATAATTTTTGTCCGGTTGTTTATAAATTATAACACAAACATATACCGTTTTATATGATTTCCACTGGATTGACGCGCACTCAAATGACTTATCAGTTCTTATAGAATTGATGTCAGTTCTCACAATGTATTGTATGTCTTTATGCACATATAAAACTGATCCTCCATAAGCTGTTTCTCGATGTTCTTCTGGTACTCGACAGTATGAAGTTGCCAGATTGAAGTTTTCTATTGTGTTTAATTGGAGACTGGTGTGATTCTGCCAATGTTCTGTAATTGCGAGAATTTTACAATTTTTTTGTAAATTTAACATGGCTTGAATTTTATGTTATGAATTATTAATTGAACGAGCGTTCAAATGTATGAGGGATATTATTTCTTCTTCTGTTCCTGCAGCATTTGTTGTATTTGCCTTTATATTTTTACTCTTTCTGCTAAAAAAGAATAAGGTTGTATTTTTATATTACTGGGCGATGATTCTGCAGCTTTCATTTTCTGTTCGTATTTTTCCTCAACTCCTATCTTGAATACCTTTTTGTTTTCATTTCGTATTTTCACTTTCGTAACCTGGATTGAACCATCTGAACAAATGTATTTATTTATATAATTTTTAACGTCTGATTCGGTTGTAGTTATATTGGCTCTACCAAACTGTTCGTGCTGCTGACGTTAATTATGTTGGATGTTTGTGTTTCCCAGTTCCCAATATTGAGTTTCGTTGTCTTTTTTCGCGTTTCCCTTGGATCTTCTTCCAGACTTCTTTTTCTGTTGCTCCTGTGTTTTCATTATTTTTGTTTTCTATTACTCCATTTAACGCGTTTTTTAGTTGTGGAACGGTTATTATATTTTTGTTTCCATTGGTTTGGTTTTTTTGGCTTTCAGATATCGAATTATTTCATTTTGAAAATTATTGTTTTTGTTCACCATTAGAATTTGATTGGGATTTAGAGGCTTGCTCCATCTGTGAATTAGTGTTGTTATCATCAACGATTAAATCTGTAATTCCATCATTTCCATTACCGACTAATTTTGGTGACGTATTTTCGAGGTTTGTTAACCTATCCAATAAATACTTATTGTTTATGATCAGATGATGATTATTATTTTTAAGTAGTTTAATAGTTTCTTCTAGTTTTAATACGATCTTGCTGCGATATTCAACTTTTTGTATGTTGCTGTGTTGCAGACGTGGTTAGGTTGTGAGTCTTTCTTTCCCTTAGTAAATCATCCAGGATGGAATGATGCACCACACTCACTACACTCTACGACTTCTCTAATCACCGGTTTTTTACAATATTTGTAAGTACACACTTTATTTTCAGATATATTTTCTTCAGAGACAGCATCGTCGCTCGCCATATTTAATAATTTTTTAACTTTTTTTTACTAGTTAAACTAGTACCGAGCATAACTTCAGGATTCTAAAAATTGTCTTTCATGCAGATAATATCAACGTTTCTGCAGACAAATATATCAATCAATCATGATTCCTGACTTAAATAACCATCTTTTGGAATCGTTTGTACATAATCACTATGTGTACTTGAACCAATAATAGGTTTGAAATAATTTTTATTTTCTTTCAGTTTTCAATTCCCGTCGTTGTTTGTATATTTTCATTCGGATCAATGTTTGATTTCTCCTTGTCTTTAGTCTCCGTCTCCTTTTTGTCGCTATATTTTTTGGGCCCATTATTTTTGCTCAATGAAATTAAATTAGTGTCCTTCCTTAAATCTGTATCTACAGTTGTATTGCTGTTTTCTACAGTTTGTTCAGTTTTATTAATTGGTTGCAGTTTTGATTGGCTTCACATTGTTACAATCAAATTTTAGCAATTTAATTATTTAAATTAGATCATTTGTTCGTGATTCCAGTTGAAAGTTTAGCTTTTCTATTGTAATCACTAGTGTTTTAAGTATTTTTAATCCAATTTATTAAATTCTTCTTCAGTATCATTTCTGTTTATAAGGTTCTCTTTGTAGGTTATGCCACTGGAACCGCAATGAATATTTGACGAATTATCTACATATGTACCACCAAATTTTCAGTATACAACTTAGATGATAGTTATTTTTGCAGTCACTGCACATCACATACTTTTTTTACTGGCATCGAATAGTAATTACACACAACCTTTTCTTTATATATATATATATATTAAAAACAATATCCAAATACCCAAAATGTGGCGCACCGTAGAGTAATGAATTCTGGGGTTAAAATTATAGAAATTCAATAAATTATAAATACAAAAACATTTCGTGAATCTACAACAATGAGTCTTACTTAGACTACAAAACAAATTAACTTTGAAACAACTACTTCTCTGGCTAAAACCTCGACAGACATTGAATAAAACAAAATTAATTTGCGTGTTACGATATAAATTTAATTTTTTAAAAGGTCATCATAAGAGACGCAATCAAACACATTACTGAGATCCATGGAACTTACTACTGAATACCCTCCAGATTCAAATTCTTCAAAGAGTAGTAACATATATTTATTGACAAATTCTGTACATATTTACATTAAAATGATGAATGATGTGTTAATCTATTAATCTGTCAAAAGGTTATCTACCAGAGGTCTTTCTGACTTGTCTTGTCCAGTCATATGGCGTCAGTCTTTAGTGAGTAGATGCATGAAATGATGAAATGAAATAAAAAATGGTAAAATGTGGGTTTTTAAATTTAGGGATTATATTTGGGTTTCTAGGAAGACAGTATAGGGATAATATGTGAAAGTTAAAAGAATTTTTGGCAATTTTTTTCTGATATAAATCGAGAGAAAGACGTTCTAGGATGGGGATAACTAAAGTAGTATCATAGAGGAGCTGATTGGAGGGATTGTGTAGAGGATTAAGAAGACGACGGAGTTTTGTTAGGGTACGAAGGGATACTCGCTCGCTAACTTCAATATTACGGGAGGTTGGATTGCTGGTGTTGGGATAGATGGCACAACCATAGTCAAGTAGTGGGCGGCAGATCATCTTGTAAATTTTTACGGCGGTTCTGGTATTAATACCATTGTTTTTGTAAGTTGAACTTTTAAAGCATTTTGCCCTAGAAGTAATTTTGCTTTTTGTTATGGCTGTATGTTTTTTAAAATTAATTTTTTGATCTATGGTTATGCCCAAGTACTTAATGGAAACTGAGGGAGAGATCGCAGTTTGGGATATATGGACTTTGTGAGGTGAATTATTGCTGCGGTGATAAGGGATTAGGAGCTGTGATTTGTGGGGATTGATTTTAATGCGCCATTTTGCAAACCATCGTTGAAGGGAATCAATAAGCTCTTGGAGGAATTGGAGGGCTTTTGGTAGTGTGGTAGCATGTGTGATTAGAGCAGTGTCATCTGCAAATTGCAGGAGGTATTTGGATGGATAAAAGTAGAGAGGATCAGGGTTGTAGATATCAGCACAGAAAATGTTATATAACAGAGGTGAGAAAGGAGAGCCTTGAGGGAGTTCTTGTTCGGGAGTAAATGGGGAGGAGAATGAATTATGGATTTTGACTTTTAGGGATTTCTTCAAATATTTCTTCAGTAAAAGCAATTATTACCCGTACAGAAGCCATATTGATTGCAATTAATAATATTATTTTTGTCTAGAAATTATACAATTCGGCGATATAGAAGTGCCTCTAGTACTTTCGAAATAACAGGTAGCAAGGAAATTGGCCTATAGTTATTTAAGTCTGTACTTTGCCCTTTTTAGAAACTGGTAAAATAATTACCACTTGAAGACATTTTGGGAAAATGCCATGTCTTTTACAAAAATTGATCAATTTTGTTAACGGAGTTGTTATTAAACTGACTATTCGTTGTGCGCAGCTTATGTATTACGCCTCTAACTGTAGTTTCGCTAACTTCCTTAAGTTCAAAGTGTCACACCATTTTGAAGTTCAAATTGGAGTATTTAACTTGGTTAGTAACACAGCAGGAGAAATATTAAACTTTCGAAAATTGTTAATAATATTGTCTGCAATTTCATAAAAAAGTTATTACATAAATATATCTGCTTTAATGTTAAAGTTATTAACACATTGTTTTTTGTCTTTACATTTTATTAAGGACCACATAGTCTATGATTGATTGCCATAATCCTTTATGTACTTGTCGGTTAGTTGAAAATTTAGCCTCTATTAAAACTATACTGTATTTGTTTTTATATATTTTGTATTACGGTATTACGAAGATTGTTATTATATCAGCTGATATCATTTTTAGTTCTAGGAAATTTTTCAGGAAAAGATTTTGATATGTAAACATTGAGCGTCTGCTAAAATTACGAAACCCAGTCTCAACACCACCTCCATCGTTGAAATTATAAGTCAAGTCTGAATTAGATAAGCAAAAATGAAGTAATAACCTGCTTCTGTGAAGCGTTTGATTTTATACTTTATCTTATTAGAGCTTACTGCTGTTATTTGTTTACTGACGTGAATACCAATATGGTCAGAGAGTCAATTGGCTTCACCGTTATATCTGCCTCGTTCATGTTAAAGAAAATTAAAAGTCAGCTCTACTTGGATCCATCTTTTACTGGAACGTTTAATTTAATCGGTGTGATTTTGGATTTTCCTAATTTTGAGGTTATTTAATTCACGGGTTAAAGCCAATATTATTTCCTCTCGTTTAAATATTGTGTTATTTTGGTTACTTACTTGTAAAGTAAGATTATCCATCTCTTTCTTTAGTGCGATTAGAACATGTAATGTGCTCCTTTTAGATCCATTCTTCTCACACTTCATAATATCAAATATTTTGTAGGCAATAATAGCTTCCTTAACTTTTATTGTTATTTATTTCCTACTTAAATATAGCTTCTAGAAACTCTTCATCAATGAATGAAGATAATATCAGAAATTGTATCTCCCCAATTAATTGTATCTTCTTATTTAAACACAGCTTCAAAAAACTGACAATTGAAACTATTCTCTTGTAATAAATAAAATTTCATTCTTTTAGTTTTTCTGATGCAAATCTTTTTTTGAATTTGTTAATCCAAATTGGCTTTTGTCTTTTACTTAGTAAGTGTTGCCTAAAGTTTTTCTCTGAAAATAAATGTACCTAATGTAATAATCCTACAATTATTTGTTATTATAGTTTCATAAGGCTTTTCAGAATCCCGCCTTCAAAAGAATTATGGTAACAATTTATTACCTGTTACCCAAAATTTTTACCAAAACGAAACTCAGTATGTTAGTTTTCTAAAGCTTCTAATGGGTTTGATATTTCATCCTGATATACATGATGATCTTTAGAATATTTGTATTTTATGGTTCTTTTCGTCAATATATGGAAGAAACATTTAATAAAATAATGTTGATTGGTGAGTTACGTGAAGACAATTATATTTTTAATAAAATGTTCATTTAAAGTATTCTGTCTTAATTAATAAAATGTAAGATGACTAACTGATTAGTTTAACGCAAAAGACAATAAATAGTATATCTGCTTATAAATATTTATTTTGTTTAAGGACAACCAAAGATAATAAAGACTGAAGAATAGAAACATCGATGCAAATATTTTCTGGAATGGTGAATGCAACAGTTAATCATTCATTTGTGGTTCCTTACAATATCGCTTTAAGGATCTGATCATTCGTCAATGCATTTTGTAGAAAAATATATTAATATTCATTTTATTTCGTGGGCAACTGAAGCCATATCAAAGTTTGCGCTTTCACTTTGAGGATGTTTTGGGTTTAGGCATCTTGTTGATCAATTTAGAGCACTCAGAATTGTTCAAGATACAATAAATATACACCTGACAGTACCATTTAGATATGCAAAAGACAAATCAAAATAAATTCTACGTTTGTATAGAGGCAAAAGTCCAAGGTATGTGAAAATTAAGACATTTTCAGAATTTATCCTTCTTCGAAGTATATTTTTCTTAAAATATAGCTTTAAAAATCTGAACATCAATCAATGCATTTGGTAGAAAAATATAGATTCGTCAAACAATTCTGATTCCTTACTTAAACAACTTTAAGTAACTTGTCATAAAAAATACATTTTTTTATTGAATACCATTTAATCATTATTTGTAATTTTGTAGATGCAAATCTTTTCTATCTTTGTAAATGCAAATTGGGTTTTGTCTAATAAAAAAAATCTCAATTACTGTTGCCTTATTTTGTTTAGTAAAGAAACACAGTTTTTTAATTTTCTGACGTTACTAAAGGGTGTAATATTACACCCCGATCTAGAGGATAGTCTTTATAACCATGTATTATATTGCTGTTATAAAGAAATAAAGAAAAATCTTCTAAAAATCTTGTCTTTAAAATTTTTCTCTACAAAGAAATACTCTTGGTTCATATAAAGATTTTTTGTTTAATTGTCAATACGAAGATGAACTCATCGTTAAAAGTAACTGGAAAAATGTTATCAGATTAGTTGTAGTTTTTTTATTGTCGATAATTACCTAATGTTTTCACAGAAAAGGGAATACATTTTGTTAATTCTTAAAGCAACAAAAGCATTTAATATTATAGCCCGATCTGCAGGATGGCTTGTCAAACATTTTGATTTTTTGTTCTATTATTATGAATATATAAGAAAGATTCTTTAAGAAACACGATTCCTAGCAGATTTTTTAGATTTTTAAATTTGACTAAAGTCTAAAAACTTCTGAGGCTACCAAGGTCTCACACTTTGAGTAGAAGCGTCTATGTGTTTTCCGCGAAGCGTCAACGAATAAACACCCCACTCAACGTGTTCTAATAGCTTGAACTACAAGATAGACTTTATAACTATTTGAATGTATGTAATTTTTTTTTGATCAATATTAAGTAGAATTTTTTAAGAAACCATATGAAAGAATAATGTGATCACATAGTTTGTAGTTTTTTTTTTTTCTTGATTGGTGATCGAAAATTTATTTCGTCTTGTGGTAACAAGTAGGCAACTAAAACCTAAAATTTTGCACTAAAATAAAAAACTTTTGCTCACTGTATGAAGTAACAAAGGCGCCTGATCTGCAGAGCTAAATTGTATATTTTATTTCAGGGATTTCTATTCTAGAGAACCAATAAAAATTAGTATTCATTATTATGTTATTTCGTGGGCAAGCCATATCAATGTTCGCGGTTTCACTTTCAAGATGTCTTGGGCTTAGGCAGCTTCTTGAACAAGCTCTCAAAATTGAACAGGGTACAATAAACATGCAACTGACAGTACCATTTAGAACGTGATATGCAAAAGACAAATAAAAATATTTTCTACGTTTTTATAGAGACAAAAGACCAAGTTGCATAAAAATTAAGCCATAGTTTTCAAAAACTAATAAAAAACACTTTTATCACCCTGCCTTTTATATTATTAATTTTGTCACTATGGTACTCGTAGTAAGGATACCAAATTATACAGCAATAATCAAATATTGAACTTACTAGGGTGGTATATAACGAGATATTTGTACGAAAACACTTTAATTTTGCAGAAACACTTCACTAAGGCAGTCATGTCTAATACCTTTCCACTAATTATCCTAACAGGGTCCATAAAATTAGGCTTACTGCTAAATCATTAATTATACAATGTCTGTATGAAGAATTTAATATGTAAAACATGGTTAATTGATATTTTTTTCTGCAAGAAAACTATCATATATTTACGTTAATCAACACTTATCTTTAGATCATTATGACACTAAGTCATTAAAATATCAATGATTTTATTTTGAATATAGCAATATTTAATAGTGGTATTTTTACGATGTAATTTTATATCACCAGGGTAAACTAAATATATAAATTAAATACTAGACATAATATCATCATTAATAATGAATTAATAATAGTCCCAAGTGTAAGCCTTGGGGTACACCCGATATGAAATAAACTTCACATTCATAAACTACATAACTAATCTGAACTAAATAGTTATTTGATCATAAAACCATCTGAAGATGAAGTTTATGTAAAATCCTGCAGTGATTGTCTCTACCTAACGCCTTACTAGAGTCTATATAAATAGAATCTACTCCCTTTTCTTCTAGAACATCATTTGTAAAGTTGGTTTATAAAATTGAGTTAGATTCTATTCCATCTTGCAGAGAGAAATTATGCGGTTAAAGCTTAAGGAATAAATTTGCTTACATTTTGGTTTGACGGGATTTTCGTTTTCATCCTCTTCCTCGCCTATTTTTTTATGGAAGGTTATCTGGGGAGCCTTGAACGAATCCTCCTTTAAAGCCATCAAGAAATCAGCTTCTGTGTCAGACTCGTTTTCATTTTCAGATACCTGCATATGATTCTTTTCATCCAATTTTTCCTCTAAATGCAAGCTATCTTCCAAATCATCCTCTTTAAAATCATTTTCAGAAATAGATGTTAATATAGTGGTCTGAGTTTTATCGCCACCTTTCATTTTATAAGACAAATCTGTAATAATTAAATTTATCAATTTAACTGCTTGTTATTGACATTTTGCAGCAATTTTTTATTGAGGTAAATTACTTTAATTTTAAATTAAATAGTCCAAAATATATCGGAGAATAAAAGTAGCTACAACTTTTATATATTATTTTTGTATATATTTTCATCAAAACATTTAAATACCAATAGATATAACTAATGTAAGCCGTATTATTACATAAATACGATAAAAGTAATTCTATAAAAAAAACTTACCTTGTACTTCCGTAGTATATGTTTGAATCTCGCTATCAGTGAAATGTAAAACGTTTAATTCCTCATTACTTTGTATAACAACAGGTGCAATTTCTTGTATTATTGGAGTAGACTTTTGCATTTTTGGCGTCGTTATAATGGTTTTATGATAATTATTTAAATTATTAACTCCATTACTTATCTTTTTATGTTGGTGCTCTTCTATATGTTTATTCTTGGCAAAGTTCTTCGCCTTCAAAGTATTCAAATCATTTATTGTAGATCGACTTGTTATGCTTTCAATATTACTATGACCCGTTTTAGTTTTAATTTTGGACGCTAATGTGCCTACCCCACGAATAGTACTAGTACTTTTAAAAAAATCCTGAATATTTTTATCATTATTACAAGTTTTGTCATCTATTGTAAAATATAAATTACTTTTTGTTGATATTGGATGAATTTTTGATTTCGGTTTTTGAACACTATCTTCCAATACATCTTCATTTTCTTCTAAAATATTGTTAGATTTTATTACAGATTTCTTCTCTTCATTATACTCAATTGGAACTATCGTCTCGTAATCAGCTACGTAATTAGATTCTGAATTATCTATCCTATAATTTCTTTCAGTAGAGCAATCGGTTTGTTGACTTTTATGTTTTTCGATAAATCTTGATGTCTTTGATATTTCTCTATTATTAGTTCCTATAGGTTTATCTTCTTTATCCTCACCTCTTTTGGTGTGGTTTTCATTCTGAGTTACAAATTGCATTTTTTCAATCATTTTCTTAATCGAATCCAATTCTGAAATTACACGATTCAACATAACTTCTTCACATGAGCGAGAATGTGTTTCATAAGTATTATTATTAGTTGCTTCACATAATTTTGCAGATTTTTCAGTCATATCAGGATTAGTTATATATGTTGGTTTAATCTGAGTATCTTCATCTACCACTTCAGTTTTAGGATTTCTAAAGTTTAAAGAGTCTTTCAGCTCAGAAGGTTTATTTTCATTAACCGAGTCATTTGGGTCATTTGGCAAATAGCTTATTGTAGTTGAAATGACTAAACCTATACTAGTAGCTACATATTCATCATAATTTGCATCGTCATTTATTAGTGATGTATCCGTTGTCACTAAATGTTTGCTCTTGTTATTGTGGGTAGTAATTAATTTTGTGGTTTTTTTATTTGTAAATTTATTTAGAATCGATTTGTAGGTATCGTTTCTTAAGATGTGCTTTGAGAACAGACTCTTTATTTTAGAATTTTTGAATATTGACTTTTTTGCTTTGCTATTGTAATCATTATTTTCATAGGAGATAATTCTTTTAATGGGATTTATTAATTTACCGTCGTCATTAAAACTGTTCCCATTTACTAAAAGCCGTAAATCACAATCGTGTGAAGTTCCTATATCGGAATTTTTATTTTTGGCAGGCACTAATTTCGTATTTACATCTTTTATATTCGAAACCATATTTTCGACAATATTTTTCATTTTTTTCTTCGCAGAGCCCTCATAATCCTCTTCTGCGCCCTTATTATTATCATTGCCTCGTCCATTATCACACGTTTCACAGTTAATAGTGATGTCTTTGCAACTGTCGGGAATATCATTGGAATCATTATTTGCTAACTCGGTGATACTATCTGATAGCATGCGGGTCTCATAATTCATATCTGATTGATCATTTGTTTTTAAGTTAGAATTTGGATCTTGTTTAATAGAAATATAAAGTTGTAGTTCAGTTGTAGTTTCATCATTTTGCTCTTCGTGGTATTGCAACTGTGGAATTAGTTTTATATTGTAGTGTTTTTCAGTTGTTATTTCATTTGAATTATAATCAAGGTTATTATGAATTTGTTCTTTTTCTGACTTACAGTTTTCTTCTATATATTCTTCAGTACAATTACGATTGCCTTCAAGATCTTCAGCGCCTGTTATATTATTATCTGATTTAGTATATTCATGCGAGATCACCTTTACATTTTCCTTATGATTTAATGTATTAAGATCAGCACATGTTTGTACTTTTTGGGTAGAAGAATTTGCGAAATTACTTTCTTGAGAATCTTCTAAGTTTAAGTTTTTATTTGATGGAGGTTCTTGCGTTTTATCAAATGTATGATGGAATTTTGATTTAGATGTAACATTTTTGTTGTCATAATTCGACTGTGATAATTTCAAAGTTTTTTCATTAATGCTGTTATTTTTATGAATTTCTTCCACATTATGATCGCTTGTAGATTTTGATTTCGTTGTTTTACAGTTTTTCACATCAGTGATTTGTTCCTGTTCAGTCGTAAGAGACTCTTGGGTAGTTTTCTCTTTTGAAATCCCTTCTCGTGTACCGTACGTAATCTGATCACATTTAGTTAGTTCTGTAGTTTTATCACGAGATATGCAATTTTGTTTCTTCTTTAATGATTTATCTTTTAATTTAAATTTATTTCTCGGCATTTTTCGTTCTCGATTGACAACTCGAAATTGTGACTTTAAATATTTACTTTCATTATTTTTTTGAGTTAACCTTATATTTGGATTAGAATTCGATGTTTCTGTAATAGGTTTTCTAATTTCGTAATATTCAATTGTTGCAGTTAGTTGCACATTACCAGCATTATTGTCATCATTTAATATATTTTGAGCATCCGATTCAGAATACGAATCCATCAACTGACGTGTTTGTTTCTGATCTTCATCAATGTTATGGTTTAAATTGACTGTAAAGTACGATGATAGTTTGTGGTCGCCCGTGTCAAAATCTTTTGTTTCTAAGTCGCTATTATAATAAGCTCCATCTGTAATGTATTTATTATTCGCAAGAGATTTTGAAGAGCGTTGATTTTCAAAATTAATATTTTCTTGATTTGAATTTCTATATTTATTTTCATTTATTAAAGAAGGCATGACCATTGACTCAGTTGCCGGTTGTAAAATAAAGGGTAGTGAATAGTTAGTAGTAAGTGAACCCAGTGTAGGTGAATTATATGCAGAACTTGAAGATTTTAAATTATATAAGTAGTTGGTACTTGTAACATTTTCTAAAGGGTATAAAGACGTCAAAGTGTCATATTGAAATTTTTCGTGGTTTAAATCTATGTTAGATGATTGATTATTTTCATACAAAGAAACATCACTTGCTAGAGTTGAAAATGTTTGTTGATTTTGTACAGTCCCTTCTTCTGATTCAATGTGTGTCTTATCTTTTTCAGAATCGGAATTACTCAAAGAGGGTGGATAATTTGATGATGCATCCATTAAGATGTTCCGTTTTGAATTATTCTCAACTTGAACTAAAGTTTCTTTATAATCATCTAACTCTTCTGTTTGTCTTTTTCTTGTTGTTGGCAAATATGTCGTTTGTTTCGGCATCGATAAACCTACTGTTTTTATCCGATTTTTAAAAGTCACTTGACGCTCAATAGATCTTAAATTGTTTTTAATATCTTGTTTATTTTCGACATTGCTCAACTCAAACTTCGAACTTAATAAGTCTATTTTAGACTTATCTCTTATTAGCCTCTCTTCTTTATATATAGGCATAGTTGGGTTCCTATAATCTCTTGGTTGGATAGTACGCTGTTGCTGGGTATTTACGGAAGGAATATCCATTACATTGTTTTTGCTACTGCGTCTGTTTGATCTTGCAGTAATTAAAACTATATTTGGAGTACTTTCTTCTTCAAAATATGTTAAACCATTATACGACGTTACAGTTTTAAGATTTCTGTCATTAATATTTTTCAAATCTATATTGTTTTGATGTTGGTCATCTAAAAAAAACATTATATTGTATATTTGAAAGGTAAATATATTATCATTAAAATTTTAAGCAAAACATTACATTTGGATCCATATATCAGGAGGAAATAATTATAATTTACTAAAAATACTCACACAATCGAGCCTTTTCAACTTTTTGGTGTTTGACTTTATCAGCTAAAATTGTTGTGTATTGTTTCAGTTCCTCGGGAAATTTCTCAAAACGCTGCAAGTTATTCAGCTTATCCGTACTTGAATTTCGAATCAAATCGTTTAGAATTTTTCTATTCGTGTTTTCAATATCCTTAAGTCCTTCTTCAAAATAATACTGTGGTGTAGATTTGTTTTCATCTTTTCCGTTTTGTTTTTGATGAACGTATTTCTCGATAGTTATATAGTCATTTAATAAATTATCAGTAGTGGGACTGTAATCCTTGGTTTCAGGTGACATGTTAACTATGTTGACGGGATTATCAATAGGTAGTTTATATATTTGATTTTCTATATATGGAGCAGAGGTTGCTGTCTTTTTTGTAAGTTCAGCTGGGTTAGTATAATTATTCAATGCAGATTTATTACTTAAATCTGACCGAGAATATACCACTTTCGAGAAAAAGGCATCCAAAATCGGTCTTTGACTTTTTTCAGGTATTGCCAGAGATTTAATTACGTAATAACTGTAAAGTTGATTACTTGATTTTCTTTTTAGAAGCATATTGTCGTGAATATTGTATCTTTCTTTTTTACTAACTATTTGTTCCTGTTCAGATGTACCATCTTTCAGCCTTTCTATTGGCTCTACTAAGTTATCATATTTTCTACCTAATTCAGTTTTCTGTTCCAACGATTCACTATTTTGGAACGAATGAATATTTTTATTATTATCCTGATATATTAAATTTTTAGATCTTCGTTTAGGCTTCTTGTGTATTAGATCATTTATAAGTTTGTTAAACTTATCATTTTGATTTTTATCAGATAACTTGTATCTTATATTTGTTGTTGTGTCTGTATTGCTGTGCGGCAAAGATTTTTTCATATTCTTAGGTCCCATATAAGTTGATAATTTCGTAATCTTTGAAATATCTTGGTATTTATTATCATTAATATGATTATCTGAAGATGTATTGAATATAGCATTTCTTAATTTACCATGTATATTGCTATCGTCGTCATTAATATTGTTGGAATTATCTAAAATTTTGCTCATTAAATTTAATAATTTAGCATTAAGTTTCGCCTTTGATTCATTTTTAATCTTCTCGTCAATTTTACTTTCTAGATATTCTAATATTTTTTTATCGGAATTACTATTTTCACTTTTGTTATCATTTTCTTGTATTTCTTGGGTATTCTTTAATTTATTATCTTGTGGTGTATAACCTTTAGTTATATCCTCGTATGTACTTTTTTCCAACATGTTTTGGCCATCGTCTTGTAACATAATTTTTTTAATTAAATTAGCAGTTTTTAATTTTATATTATTCTGATCGTCACCTTCCAGTATTTTTCGAAGTTTGGAAATTTTATTTTCTAAACGAGTTCGTTCTTTATTATCATATAAATGGTTGTAAGCATTATTTATCTTTTCATCAGAATTGTATTTTTCTTGAACATTATCATCTGGTCTAAATCCATTATTACTAAAAGCATTTGATTTAGAATCGAATGTATTATATGTATTTCCCCCATTTTCTGCCATATGATTATATTCAGGTATATCATAATTATTTTTATATTTATTGTTAATTCTAGTTATGAACTTATATAATGCCTCATCAGTTCCACTACTTTTTAATTTTGGTTCGTAATCATAATAATGTTTTTTATCACTTTCTGGTACCATTTGTTTTCCATGTTTGCACATACTACAACGATGTTTTAACTCTATCGGTTCATCGGGTCTTATTGAGCAGGTATTGCATTTAGGTGGTGTTACGCAAATTTTGCATTTAGCTGTTTCATAGCTATCGCATTTTGATGGTGTTTTACAAGGGCTGTATTTCTGGTAATTTGGTCTAAACATATGCTTATTGGCGCATTTTTTTGCTTCACAAAGGTTGCTTTTCTTTATGCTTTCTTCCAATTTCTTACAAATTTTGCATATGTTATCTGGAATTCGTCTTGATTCATCAGAGCATTTATTCTCTGGTTTGCATTTGAAAGCACATTTTGGTTGGTTACAATTTTCTTCAGGCTCACACTTATATGGGCACTTTGGTACTTCTTGACAAGTGGGATATTCCACCTGAGGTTCGCATTTGTACATAATTTTGGGGCATTCAGGGTACTTTGATGTAGAATTCATAACTTGGGGTATACAAATAAATGGACATGTCGGTGATATACATATATTATTTGTTTTCATTTTTTCTAAACTTGTAGTACTTATAGTACATGTAGTGTTTTCAATTTTATTGGTGATATTTATTGGATTGTTTGTTGTAACGAGAGATGTATTACTTATTGTTACCATGCTTGATTTAGTTTGGTTGGAATTTATATTATTTTCAATTACGGATGTTGTTAAATTTTGATTAGAATTATTAGTAATTTGATTATTTTTAACTTGTGAATTATTGGCATTAGGTTCAAGTTTAATTTGATTTAATAACCAAGTTTTAGAAGTATCTGTAACACTTGCACTATTAGCAGTAATATTTTGTGTAGCATTTGCTAAAATATTACTAACAACCAAATTTTTAGAATGATTATCAATATCGTTTGTATTTTGAGTTGTACTTAAACTTTTATTAGGATGGTTTGATATTTTTTGATCACATGAAGATATTTCGTTTCCAACATCAGGAATTAAGGTTAAATTACCACCAGATAAATCTGATGTTAGATTTGTGCCTCCACCACTAACTTTATAGTGTGTACCGCCACCCATCGAGTTCGATTTAGCTACTCCACTAAGTATAACGTAACCATTGACTTTATTATTAAGCAATCCATTATTATCTGAAATAGGGGTGACATCTAATGCCATATTTTCAGGTTTATTATTAGCAGTTAGTTCTTTTACATCCCCATTATCTTTTCTATTATTATTAATTTCAGGAACGAAAGATCTTGTAATTATATCTCCGATTTCATTCTTCAAATTAGGTATTGAATCATTTTTTGATAATGAAATTTTACCCCCGATTGGAATTATTTCCCCGGATAATGTATCTATTGGTAAAAATATTTTTTGTTCATGATTATTACCTTGATATCCTCCTAAGATACTTGGAGATGGTAAATCCGTCGAGTTAAGGATTTCAGAAATGTTTAGATTAGAACCAGTTTTCGAATTAACATATAAATTTTGAATATTTGCATCAGTTCTATCAATTGTAGTATTATATAAATTAACTTGCTGCGGTTCACTTTCTTCTTTTTGCAATGCATCTTTATATAAATTAGAATTAAGCATTGAATTTTTATATATAGGCGCTTTTGTAGTAGAATAGTTATGTAGGTCAAATTTACTTCTATGGTGATTTCTATAATGCATTTCTTTTTCCCAGTTATTTGTGAACAAGTCTTCTTCATTTAAATTTCTATTTATTTCCACAGCACGCATATTTATATTGTCATAATTGATATTGCTTACAATGTCTTTAAAAGTTAAATCTTCGGCATTAATACTTTTGGTATTCAATTCAAGCAAATTTTTCATGTCATCTTTTTGTGGAAAAACTATTTCGGGATCCTTTATTTGCCCTTCTTGTATATCCATATCCTGGCTATTTGTAGACACCTTATTATTTAGAGGAAACGATTGTTCATCATCCACCTTATCGCTTTTTACTTCTTCGACGTCCTCATCAGTACTTCCATATTTTGTGAAATTCCTATCATTTCTTTCAGTATCTATTGATTTGTTTTCATCTAACATATGTAATTTAGTCATGTAATTTCTAAAATTTTTGTTAGATATAGGTTTCTTTTTTGAGATCTTTTTAAGTAAACCAATATTGCCCTCCCTTTTTGTCGGGTTTTTATATTTTCGGTGTTGAAAACGTAATTCCCTTACAGATTTTCGTTTTGATAACTTATTTTTATTGGCTATTAGGTAGTTTACCTTCTTACCATCACAAAATATTTTCTCTGTAATATAATGTGAATTATGCTTTTTAATTTTGACATGCTCATTTGGTTTTTGATTTTTATTATTATACTTCCTAGTTTTAAGTTGATATGATGTTATCCTACCAATTTCAATTTTTTCATGAGCTTCTTCGCATCCCAATGGTCCAGCAGGTTCTTTTTCAAGTATATATTTTTGCTGGTTAGCATCTTCTATTTTTGATTTGTCTTTATTTTGTTTGTGGGGAATAAACCCCATATTATTTTTACGTATTCTAACATCAAATTTATTTTGACCACTTTTGTTTGCGCCGACCTTGGTTACATTGTCGCTTTTACTGTTATCTGTCATTACATTTTTATTAATATTAAGCGAATCGGGAATTTGGGCCATATTGTTATATTTTCCCTTGTATCGCCCTTTATTGCTTTTATTTGCGTCAATTATATTTAAAGTAGTAGTACTGATATTTGTATCAATATGATGTGTAGAAAGTACTGCTGTAGGTTTCTTAAAATGATCCATACTCAATTTTTTACTGTTACGAAGAATATTTTCAACTTCTGCATTTGCTGCCTGAAAAGTTACTTCATTCGGAAAGTCGCCAAATTTCTTATAATCTGAGTTTTGATTAATTATTTCATCTTCGTTTTTACTTTTTGACCTTTTGATATTATCCTTTAAATTTAAACTTTTATTTATATATTTCTTTGTTTTTAATTTACTGTTATTATTTTTCAAATTTTTATCTTTTCTAGCATTTTCAGTATTACTTTCAGTATTTCTACTTGCTACATTGTCTGTAACAAGGCGGTTAAAGGCTGCAACTAGAGTATCTTCTTCATTTGAAAAACTATCTTCTGTTTGATCATTGTGGATAAGTTTTGATTGTTTATCCCATTGTTTTTTCTTGACTTTATTTTTGTTATTAAAGTTCACGAAATTATTATTCTTGTTACCTACTTTAGTAGTACTTTTGGTGACTTGGTTTTCTTCGTCGTTACTTATTGCTTGTACATTAATATTAATTTCATTATTTTTGTTGTTAGTAGAAATAATCGGATCCATTGTATTAACTACGAGTTGTTTATTATTTTGGGCTTTTTTATTGTTTATTTCATTATATATTTTAGTTACTCTAGGACTTGTAAATGTAGTATACTTAATATTTTCTAATTTTGACAATTTATCACCTTTGACTAAATTTATTGTGTGATGAAAATTTTTAGAATTCATATCTGAGGTGTAAGTTTTAAGGTCTATAATATCAGATATATTTATATTACTTTTAGGGAAAAATACAAAGTTAAGATCTTCGTAATCTTGTAAAATTTTTAAATTATCATTGGCTTTAATGAATTTTTTATCACCATCCGTTGCATTTTTTAATTCGAATTTTTTATCAGTTTTCAAATCATTTTCTATTTTAGGAGTTGTATTTGAATTATTTACTTTGTTTATTGGTTCATTATTTCGTATATGTATATCCCTTTGATGTTTTTGATGCTTCAATCGTTTGCTATATTCTAATAAAGGACGTTGATTACTTCTAGATTTTTTCTTTCTACTATTTTTCTTATATTTAAGTAACTTATTGCTTTTAGAACTTCGATCTTCAGATAACATTTTAAATCTTTTATTTTTTTCATTTGTTCTCTTTTGAATGATATCTCGTGAAAAATGTGTATGTTTCTTTTGGTGGTGTGGATTTCTATTATCTACTTGAATATTTTTGTCGTTACTTTCACTTTCCTGATTTGATCTTTTATCCAAAATGTTTCTTAAGTCTGTAGTCGTTGGTTTTGGAAAGTTAATGTTTTCATTGCCATTGCATGGCGTAGGTGTAAAATATAATAAGTTTCTTTTTTCGTCCTTTTTTGATTTTCTATTGGTTTCAAGTTTTAGCCGATCATCTTTTTTTACGTAGTCATCCGTTTCCGGATTGTTAAATTTTGTAACAGTTCTATGCATTTGATAACTTTTGCTTTTTCTTTCTTTCCGTTCTTGAAACCGGTGTCTATGCCATTCATTTTGGTGGTAATTTTCTTCATTAATTTCACATTTATCATTAAATTTTGAATAATCCTTTACATCAGAAATTTTTTTGGGCGGAATTAAAAATTTCAAGATATTCCTACCACAGCGTTTATTATTTTCTGTTGTAATTGCATTTCTTTTTAAATCAAATTTTATTACTGTTGGTTCTTTTAAGCCATTATCTGCTTTTTCTGTTTGTATATGTATATTCAAAATATTTTCATCATTACCAGAAACACGTTTTACCGACGTTTTATCAAAAACCTCAAACAGATTTCTAATACGATTTTTACCTTCCTTTTCGTCTGTCTTTGGTTCTTCTGTTCTTTCCTCTTCTGAGGAACGATAATCGTAGATATTAATTACCCTATCATTATTATCATGGTTTTCGGTATATGTTTTATAATTTGAAATTTTATTCATACGATTTCTTTGTTCGTCAGTTATTTTGTTGTTTATCCATTTTAAAATAGCATTTTGGTTCGCTTTATTATCACTCTTATCGCTTGGAGATTTAGGGGCCAAAACAGATTTTTCAAGTTGGGTTGGACTTGAGTATATTTTTAAATCTGCAGTATCTATAACAAAATTAGGTGTTGGGTGTATATCAATCTTTTTAGTTACCGGACTTTTAAAATTGTTAATCTTATCGAATTGAATTTTTAATGTATCCAAATTATCACTTCTAGTTTCATGAAATAATGGATCAGATTCTTTTTGTATTTCAACATCGTCAATTTTAATTAAATTATCTGTAGAATTATCATTTTCTCCAGTCACTAATGATATATCTCTTCGTTTACACCGTATTTTCTCCATCTCTGCTTGAAAATTATTTTTAGACATTTGACTTTTTGGTTTTATTGTTTCTGTGACAATGCTTCGTTTCCGTCTTTTTAAAGTTTGATAGTCTATATTCTCAAATTCAATTAAATTGTAACTATTTGTTGTTGTTTTTATATTTTTGATGTTTTTAACTTTAGTATTGACATTTCTCTTATATCTTGATTGTTTCTTGATCGTACGTTTCTTCTTCAAATGGTCCTTCGGGTTTTGGAAAGCATGAAGTATTATACTTTTTAGGTCTTTCAAAGGGTGTCTATGAAGCTGGTGCCTGTTTCCAAATCTTACTGGCCGTTTTTCGTAAATATTGTAGATGGTTTTCTTTAGTGCCTCGCCGAATGTAGGTGATCTTACTGTTCTCGCCTTTGTTGAATCCTCTAAATTTGACCAAAAGTACATGATTACAAAAAAATCTACATAAAGAGATCTTAGTTAATGACTAATTTGTATACATCAACTAATTAATTATGTTTAGCTTACTAAATAATTTTTTTTTATTATATTATGCAATTATAATTAATAATATTCAATAATTTATAACAATTACATGCTACCACTAAACTTGTGTTTAAAAACTCATTTATATAATACGTACCTTTATTGAAAATTACTCTTGAGTTATAAGGATCTTCATTGTATAAAGAGCTTAGCTTAAATAATTCCGATACTGGATTAATCTCTTCAACAATGAATTCCGATGATTTAATAAATTGGTTCCTATTTTCCCTGTCAAATAGTTGATCTGGAAAGTATGGCTTGTATACCTCATTAGCTGAATTTTGTTTAGCTTCAGATATTGATCTTGTTGGTTTCATAATTACATTCTGATGTTCCGAATATTTATGAAACTCATCATTGTTTAGATACCTCAGTGGTATACTGTTTATAAAGTCTTCTTCACTCATATACTCAACTAGAAAAAATATTTCTTCATAATGATGTTTACGACCGTTACTACGTGGTAATTCGTCATGAACACTGAATAAAAGATAGTGTTTTATTCAGTGTTCAAAAAGATTTCTGTTAAAATAAGAAGACAATTTACAACTGGTTTGTTTATGAAAAACTTAAATAAGGATTATCAAAAGTACATAAGGATAATGATATACCTATTTCGGGTTGAGGCATTGAAAACGTTCTAAAAACCTTTGATGTTCCATTTTCTTCATAAACATGACATCTACAGTTTTGAATATCCGGAGTACAACTGCAATATAATTCATGTGAAAAAACCTTTTTTGTTAGGATTGTCTAGATTATCTCATTCACAGTGTATATATTTAGAAAATATAAAACTCATCTAACTTTCTATTCTTGACTACCATGAAAACTTCTGCTCATGTTAAATTTAAGCATAAAATAGGAATAAATTAATTGCATTTACCAACTAGTTCCTGGTCCCAAACAATCGATATCACCGCGACCTCTAAAAATACCAATGCGTAATTTATACATATATTTTCTACTTTTGAATTTACCAACGTTTCACTATTAATACATGTTGCTTCGTCAAATTGGGAAACACAACTGCTATCTGTACAATACGGATTACTCCAGTCGGTCCAAAATGATTTTATGACACGTGGTTGCGAGGAGGAGCGATCGGGACGTTCACAGAACTGAATATAAAAACATGAAAGTATTGTTGAAAAAAAAGAAACCCATTAAGGTCGTACTGGTTGTCTATGAAGACACTTCTTGTCGCACTTCGCCGAGAAAATTTTCTTATTAATAATTTCTGGCCTACACGACGCCAAACCACAAACGTTGTTGTCACCACAAAGGCTGTCAGGAAGTGGAGCCTTGAAACACGTGGGGAAACCTTTTAAATTTTATTATGAAACTCTTGCTTTGCAATAAAATTGTTTCTCACCTGTGACTTTAAATAATTTTGAATCTGAGAGATCAGAATTGCATTCGCACTGCGCTCCTTCTTGTGAGATTAAAGAAACATCACAGAATCGTCTATGAACTCTAGCGCCGTACATGTTGTTGTTATGAAAGGTGCAATCCCTTGAACGTTTCTTGAACAAATTTGAAGAGCAAAGGGACCACTTCGATAATGTGTCATCGTCGCACAGGCCAAGGAAATATTCTCGAATTTCCTTTTCATTATCGTAACGACGTGGTCTAGTTTCTACAAAAATCTGAAAAAAAATAATTATTGAAAGACGAAAATATAATTTTAACTAATGTATTTCAATAGTTTGATTAAGATATGTAACTTAATACCAGAAATGTTAAGACCTAGGTATGTAAGTATATAAAATTAGCAATAAATAAAAGGAGTATAATTCAATTTGATAATAAAACATATTTTAAATATTTGACGTTTAACTTACTGCATAATGCTTGTCACCGACTTCGACAAAGGCGCATTGTTGAAGATGAAGTTGCTTCGCCCAGGACTCGATATTGTAGGTAGGCGTTTCGACATCGAAAGGATACACACAATTTTGCACATGCTTTTTGAATTCCGCCGTATGTACCGTGAAGAAAACACTTGTCAAAATGAGAACGGTCAAAAGTGACAATACCATTGTACGGCATTTTTAGCGTTTCCCTGACAACTCGTTTCATGAAATAGCTGTCCAATATTTGATTATTTATATGCTTTCAGATTTTTAGTTACCTTCTTAGAAATAGTAGTATCTAACATCCATTATATTCACCTGTTAATTATTTTATTTAATTACCTATCATTTTTATTTTAGCTTATTAATGTTTCCAATAATAGTTATAATCTTAGTGCTAATACTTACTAGAAACGATTACTTATTTACTGTTAAAAACTGCAAATTACTTTTTTGTGTGTTGACAATTACGGCTTTCTCATTCGAACGGAAAAGTTTTTATTCGTGTATTATTAAATGAGTTTTCAACTGTTCATATTAGCCCATCGAGAATTGCCATTATTAGCGAATGTAGCGTCTGCATCGAGACAAAACACGTATGTTTTGTTTTTTTGTTTTTCTGTTTTTTGTTTTAAATAAAACGCGGCCATTGACTTATATTACCGATATATTGAAAACAGCCGAATGTTTGTGATATTCTAAACAAAACAAAAATACAATCGCAGCACAATGCATCAATTTCCACCCCTGCAGCTTCCATCACGAGGCGCCCAAACAAAACTTTCATATAAACATGACCGCGTACAGCGCATCTCAATTTCCTAATAATTTCCTCCTTCGGCCGCTGTGTGCATTATTATGAATTCAACTGCGTTGCATCCACAGAGTATAAATATAGTATGTCTAAATAGAAAATATATTGGGGTGGTAACTTGAAATCATTCTGCATATATTTGATATTAGTCGTAATACTTAATTTGTGGAAGCATCTGAAAATTATTATCTAGAGAAAACATTAAAAGTGATAAAATGGTAAGGAAATGGGTTAGAGGATTTGATGAAAAGGTAAAACATAACAAGCGCTTCACGATCTCTTCAGCATTATCTCAGAAAGTTTTCAAGTTTCAAGAAGGGTTTTGTATGAAATTGCGATCAAATGCTTATATTAACAGAAATTATTTTCAAACTGGGTACGAAAAATGTTGATGGAGGAGGTCAAAACCTAACGTTGCACTAACAATTCTGGAGCAATATGATACCGAGGATGATGATTTTACAAGTCAAATTGTCACATGCGAAATAAAGTGGATGCCCTAGGTTACGCCGAAATTAAAGCAGCAATCGATGGAATGGCAGCATTCAACATCACTTAAGAAAGAGAAAATGAAACAAACAATTTTAGGTAGAAATATCTTGTACATAAAGCTTTGAGACAGAAAAATGTCTTGCTTGTCGACTTATCGTCTTATTTTGAAACAATAAGTTCTAAAAATAAATATGAGACAATCAGAAAACTGTGTCGAGCAATCAAAAAAAGCGCGGCATGATGACTAGAGGAATCTTTCTGCTTCACGACAAATATACTATTAAAACCTAACCAATCGAACCCAAGGTCTAATCGCATTGTTTAGCTAATAACAACTTAAACATCGGCCATATACCCAATATCTAGTGCCCAGTAACTACTACCTGTTTCTGAATTTGAAGAACCATCTCGAAGGTAACCGCCATGATGACGACGATAACTTCAATATCAGTAGCTGTTAAATCAGGCAACAGACTTTAGCGACATCGGGAAACAAAATTCTGCTGTAAAAATAAAATTATTATTAAAAGTTCGTTAGTTTCTTTTATAATTTAAAATGTGCCTTGTAATACAGTTTATACATTATTACGTTATTACATAACTCTATTTTGTGCCTAATTGCTGATACTAACTTAAACCAATTGAAAACAATTTCAGTCGAATTAGGAGTATCGTATAAAATTTTAATTTAAAACAATCTTATAAATCCTTAATCATTTTTTTTTATCATAGTATAGTGTAGTAATATATTCAGAGACTCATGGAGTCCTTCCTCCCCGACCCCGAAATAATGATTCTCGGAAGCGTAAGGGTTTATTTAATAATAACGCAATTTAACTGGCATTGCTCTGATGGGATTGAATATGGAACGGTGGAATGGCTCTGGACAAGAGTTTCCATTTGGCGAGACACTAATTGCACAATTTATGATAATCACAGACGCGATTAGATTAGACAATGACATTTGAGCTATTGAGTTATCGGGGTAATTAATTGTTTGCGAGTTATCAGGAAGAGTTAATCATTTCTGTTCGATAGAGTTTGGTGTTGCAATTAGCGTGGTTAAGCAATTGTGCATTGACAAGTATATTGCCAGATGCTTTTAACAGTTCCATTCTTTTTAATAGAATAATCAGCATTAACATGTATTACCAGCACGTTGGTATAATAGTTGCATTATTTTTAATAGAATAATCAGCATTTAGAATGTATTACCAGCACGTTGATATAATATTAAAAGTATCTATACGTAGCTTCTTACTTATGCTTATAAAATAATGTATATTTTATAAATTTAACATAGTAGAAATAAAATTGTAATATTAACAAGATTTCATTTAAGAGTAAATTATATTTTTATGTAATATAGGTAATGCTAGAAAGGTTTTTATTAAATCATAAATTTCAATCGACAATACATTTATTTTTCATTTTTTCACTAATTCGAAAAAACTCAAATAAAAAATTAAGTAATTAGTAAGTATTTATTTATTTCCAAAGTGAATGTTGTACATTCCTGGGTGAGTCAGTATAAAATAGGGTAACATGATATCTTAAATCTAAATTAAAAAATACTTATGCTATGTTGATAATAAATAATAGCAAAAAAAAATTACTAATAGTAAATGTTTACAGTTAATTTAATAAAAACTTAATTGCTAGGATATCTATATAAAAAAGAATGATGTATCAATTGGTTTACTTTATAATACATTTGTAAATATATATGAGAAATGTTACTAAATTATTAGTTAATATTCTACAATGATCTAAAGGACTACATATTAAATATATGAGTTGTTTTCTTTCTAAATATCAAAGATGTTTTATTTAGGGACTGTCGTCCCACAGAGACATCAAAAGAATAATATTTGGGACATGAAATTATATTAATGACACATAATAACTTGATGACACCCATTACTATAATTGCCTAATAAATAATAAATAATATCCGATAAGAAATTCCAGGTCATGTGAATTTATGTTAAATAGAATACAAATAGCTTCGTGAATGTTATATTTCTGTAATAAAACAAAGCAGATTAATTAATGAAAAAATATCCAATATAATTTAATATGATTGAAAAAAAAAGTTTATTATTTATGTATATTTGACAATAGAAATAAATCTCACATCGTATTGAATAACTTTATATATTAAATAAAGGTTATTAATATGTTTATCTGAATTATTTCATCGAGGTGCGAATATATACAATAAATTATATCAATATTAACCTGAAATTATTTTAGGTATGAGTGTCGGTTGGGACTTATTATTTTTAGTGTTAAAAAATATCCAGTTTATTGATCAGTACAATATCTGTGTGCAAATTTTGTGTTTCATATCTATTTTAACAAATTTCATATTTTTCAACACATTCAAGTGCTAAGTAAAACCACTCTTATTGCAAAATATGACCAGAATATTTGTAAATAAACAGATCTGCTTGATTTGTTTAATTTCAGGCCGATTAAAAACCTTAAGTGTTCATCGTCATCATTATTACTTGACATGATAATGTATCATGATAGATTCTTTCTAAAGTTACTAGCCGTCTTCGCAATTTTATTTTTACCATCAATAATTAATTATACCCTTATTTCCTTTTGGTTTTGCTATCTACTGACTTTTTCATCATTAGAAGTGATTGCGAATCTCTTTTCGATATAATAAAATTTTATATTGTCCCAAATATGAGATAATTTTTTTATCACTATACTTAAAAAGTATATCAAGTTCTACGTGTGTGCCAAATTAATTTTTTTATTTCCTGTCATTCACAAGAATAAAATATATAATAAATAAAATTACAAGTTTAGTGATTAAATTAAGTTTACAAGAGCATATTATAAAATAATACCACAATTTAATTACGACTAGTTTAAAGTTCGTCAGAAGCTGTGCTTACTTTGTATGAATGTATCAATGCAGTAAAATACATGTCTGCTCATATAAGTGCGAACCGTCTCTTTGAACTTATTTAAGTCCAATAGTTTATTCTTTATTCTTTATTATCTTTGCTTCTCCTGCTTACAAAATTACAAAAAAATTATATAATATACATACATTCTATAAAAACTAACAAATAATTTAGGACACAGGAGTCACGGGCGGAGTTCACTGTTTACCAATGTTCTTCCACTCAAACCCACGTTCTTCTTCAGCCATGTTTGATACTATTACAGCTTTGGCCCATGCAAATTGGATTCATTTAGAGATTTATTTAATCTAAAGCATTCCAAGTATAAAAAAAATTCTACTGTTTGCAAATTATAAGCAGGAGATTTTTCTGATAAAGTAAGTCGATGTCGAGGATAGACCATATTTACTAAATTATAATTTGTCTTTAAAGTTAAATAAAAGTATTTCGTAGAGGTCATACAAAGATAAGATGCTTGTATTTTTAAAGTGACCTTTCCACGATTAATTGTAATTTAATCCAAGCATAATCCTTAGAGTTCTTTCTTGTAAAATAAATTGCATTTGTGTTGCTACAATGTTCCTATAAAAAATTAAACCATACCTAAGCATGGATTCAAAGTTGGCTTATTATTGTGATTTATTTATTTATTTATACGGTAATCACCATGTACAAATATTAATTCAAAAATATTAATCAAACATAAACAATAAATATACATGCCGGATACAATTTATACAAAATAATAACAATTAATTTACCAAAATAAAAACTAAAATAATATACAAGTTAATACACCAATAATAGAACATTATAAATCAAATTCAATATTCCATGTTATTTAACAACGAAAGAGTTACAATTTTCTTAAATATGTAGAAGGATCCACCAAAAATATTTATATTCTTATTAGCCATAGAATTGAAAGTACGCATCGAACGACACAAAGGACTATTTAGTCCATAGTTTGTTTTATGGTGATTTAACCTAAAAGTCATTAAATGTCGTTGTAAATGCGGTGAAATAGCATTAAAATGTATATAGTACAGAAGGTCACTACAATTAATAATATAATTACATACTCTAAAAAGAAAACATAGGTCTGCTACATTGTTTCTAATATTAAGACTTGGTAAATAAAAAATATGACTAAGCAATCGAGACTATGATACTTCTATTCCAGATCTAGACTTCCTATTTTATATGAATATTATAATTTATTTACCTGGGTCATGTAATGTGGTGATCATACAATCGATGCGTATTCAAGTTGTGGTCTAATAAGTGTAATGTACAAGATTCTGACCGTCTCTGACGAAAATTTTTGTGAGAACCTATTTACAAATCCCTGCAATTTCATAACTTTAGAAACTAAATTCGTTATATGTATATTAAATGTTAATTTATTGCCAAGAAACACTCCCAAATTCTTTATTATATTGACTTCTACTAATTTAGTGTTATCAATAAAATAATAGTAATTGATTACGCATCGATTGCGGGAAAATGTCATTTTTGAACATTTACTTATATTTAATGTCCTCCTGCAACCGAACCTACAGAATTAATCTTAGAAAATATCTTAAAGTCATCTGCAAAAAGTAGGCAAAGACACTCTGGTTAAACCTACTAATAATATCATTTAAAAATAAATTAAAAAGGGTAGGACCACAGTGAGATCCTTGCGGAACCCCTGATGTCACATCGACGGCTCCTGAAATATTTGGTCCTACTCTGAAATATTGATTGCGACCACTAATAAAACTTTTGAGCCACTTGATTACTAAAGCACTAAATCCCATTGATGTTAGTTTTGCAATAAGAATGTTATGATTGACTCGGTCAAAAGCTTTAGCAAAATCTGTATATATTGTATCAACCTGCATCCCATTCTCAAAAGCGTCTATACCTATGTTTACAAATAAAACAAGATTCACCGATGTGGATCGCCCTTTACAGAAGCCATGTTGCTCACTCATTTCCAATAATATTTTTACAAGCCCATTTGATCTGTTCTGCCACCGATGCATCAAGCATTTTAGGAATAGCGGATTGAATACATAAACCTCAGTAATTTTTGTATGTCCTCGCGATTCCTAGATTTATACAATGGTGTTACGTAACAATTTTTCCACAATGATGGTACCACGCCTGTTCTAATTGAGCATTTAAATAAAAGTGTAATTGGAGTACATAAAGAATTAACACTGTTTAATAAAGTAGGGTGGAATACCGTCTGGGCCAGCAACACAACTAATCTTAAGATTCTCCATTAATTAAAATACCAGCTCAGATCTTACACACAACGAACTAAGATCAATTGAACTTTCACTCTTGAAATAAGGAATATCACAATCTATATTTGAGTACACTGACGCAAAGAACTCGGAGAATAAATTAACACACTCTTCACCACTATCAGCAGTCTTCTCATTCAGGAACACGTGACTCGGATATCCAGTTGTGTTACATGCCTCATTCACAAATGACCAAAATTTTTCAGGATTTGAATGCAGCTCCAATTCTTTGTTTTTCAAATAATCCATATGTAGAGATTTATTCAGATCATTACATTGTTTTCTTAAACAAGAAAATCTTTCACAATCGGCTGGTTGACTACTGTCTTTATATATCTTATGGGCATTCTTTTTATCATGTGTCAACTTTATAAGGGCTGAATCAAACCATTTTGGATATTTTTTAGGTCTGTAAAGGAATAATTTTTTTGACTAATTCATGAAGAATATCATAAAATATTGAACAGGATCGTTTGATATCCTCATCGAAAAGAGCTTGCCAGTTAATATTACTTAATGCCTCATTGATTGCACTATAATTCCCATTTTTTTAAATCTGCTATGCTAGTATCTATTTCCTTATTATCATCAATTAATTTCATTGTTATTTCATAAGCTATATGATGCTGTGTCTGTCTACAAGAAACGTCAGTAGCGTAGGAAGTTGTTATTACCGCATTAGAAAAAAATAAGTCTAAGAATATTCCCCGTGTGTTTGGAATAGAATTTACCTGACGGATGTCATGAAAACTGAAGCACTCACTCATAATTTCAGCATAATTACACGTATTATGAGGATCAGCTATAAGATCTGGATCGTTTGACCATTTTGCATTTGGCATATTATAATCCCCACAAATAATATTTTTTTTGTCATTATTCAATTCCATTAAACTATCAACAGTATCACAATGTTCAATATATTTTGTTTCATTAGACGATGGTGGTATATAAACGGCTCCAATGATCAATTTGTCACACACGTTTACAAATACTTGCTCCACACCAGAATCGCTAATTGAGATTAGATGAGATGAGACACCTCTGATTTTAATACTAGTTTTATTCGATCTGTCATGTCTATACATTGTAAATTTTTAAAGTGAAGTTCAGCATTCATTACTGTTTCTACAAGTATAATTATGTTATAAAATTGCATAAGATCCTGTAATTTCGTCTTAATACCACACATGTTTTTTTATAGAAAATATTTAGTTTTTTTGTTTGATTTCCGTGTTAACATTATTTTTAAGTATTGTTGTATTTATTGGCGGTTTTGAAATGCGTAAAGCGTAACAAACATAATTTATTTATTTATTTATTTATTATGATGCTTTAGATTACCTGTTAACAAAATACATTGAAAGACATATTCATGAAAAATACACTAACGTTAGTTCGGGTCAGTAGTCGGATGGGTGACCGGTACCATTCACCATTGGGATACAATTAATGGTGCTTTAGAGTGACGGGGGCGATCCTTTAAAGTAACAAGCTCATTTACACACACACAAATACACAAATGACACATGGCGGAAGGACCACGTGGTCGATAGCCTAACACTACTACTACTACTACTACTACTACTACTACACTAAATTTTGAGCACAGGAATCACAGGCGGACTTCATTCTTCAGATTGTTCTTCCAGACAACCCCTAGTGGAATGTTCCATTTATTCCAGAATTTCTTCGGATTATTTATACAATTGTAGATATTTATTTTCATTTATACTTAATTCATTAAGAATTTTGTTTAAAATTTGTAAAATTTGTGTAAATATTTAATTAATGTCAACATGACATTTTTTAGATGCTTTATTGATTATTAATTTCAAGCTCAATTCTCTGCAGTGACGTTGCCAATTTAACTTATTGTCCATAATATTCTATATTCGGATTCCAATTGTACATTATCATTTCCCATTTCTATATTAGATATTTTAGAAAACTTTGTATGAAATTGCATGACTTTCAATTTGTTTTTATTTAAAATTAATATGTTGTCTGACGTCCATTTTTGAGTAACTGAGAAAATATAATTTGCCTTTGTTAATAAATTCTCACCATTAGTACTTACAACTTATAATTTTGAGTCATCTGCATACATCTGAATGAGGCCTGCATTTTTGGAAAATAGTTTTGGAAAGTCATTCACATATATAATAAATAACAATGGGCCCAGGATACTTCTCTGCGGCACACCGATGTTGGGTTTTTCTGTAGATGAGTTATTATTGCTAAACATTTTTTGGAAACGATCACGAAGAAAACTTTACACTTTAAAAATTTACTGAATAAGATATTATGATATATTTTGTCAAATGCCTTGGAGAGATACAGAAATATTTGTAATTCCAGCTCTCTCCAAGGCATCTACAACACATTCAAAATACTCATAGATAACCGTTTGAGTCGATTTATTTTTAAGAAAGCCGTACTGAGCATTATTAAAAAGATTATTTGCATTAAATAAATCTACAATTCTATTTGCAATTACTTTTTTCAAAACTTTGGAGAAAACACTAGGTAACGTGATCGGCCTATAATTATCTGGATTCGTTGGAGCCTTTCTTATGTATTGAGATTATTAGTCCTAATTTTAGGCAGTTTGAAAAAATACCTGTTTCTAGAAATTTATTTACTACATGCGTTTATTGCACTTTTTTATAGTTTTAAATTTATTTCATCATATTCACAGTTGTTTTTATTCGTCATGGCAAGAATTGGGGTGTCTGGCAATATTAATATTTGGTTGGTTGTTTGCCATGTTTTTGGTAATGTTAATTGAAACGTTAGTAAAGTGTTTGTTAAATTTTTCAAGGCCAATGCCTTCCACTATCGCATCAAGAGACCGTCCATATTTATTTATAATAGACCAGCTGGTATTCATTGTGTTATTAATCCTTAATAAAGTCTATTAGATCTTGTCACGTTTTGCTTGTTGTAATAGCATTTTATATTTTTCATTGAATTGATTAAATTCATATTTTGCTCAATCGTTTAAATGTTTCAAGACTAGATAAACAGTCAAGCATTCCTTTGCACAATGATAGCTCTGAAGTTATTAATGCATTGTAGTCTCGTTTATGCTTATAATTTATGAAAGCTTTTATTTAAACAATTGCCAATAACTTGCATGGATTAATTCCAACTGCTCTCTACATTGTTATTTGTGTACATTTTTTCCCAAAAAGTATAATCTTTCAATAATCCTAGAAAAGTAGTTACATTATTAGAATTAAATATTCTCTTTGTGACACTAGTCGACTTAGATAACATTTTATTTACAGAAAATGTTAATTTTTGGGCGAGGTGATCCGACAAATGTGTCTCAAGTACAGATGTTTCATAAACTGTTTCCAGATTAGTAATAATATTGTCTATTGATGATGCATATACATGTGTATTTCGCATAGGAATTGCAACTGTAGCTGCGACATTAAAAGATTTTAGGATATTTATAATCTGATGTCTAGGTGAATCAATGAATATTGTTGTTGTGAGATTACAGATGATACTGTGAGGATCTCGTTATTTATGTTGGTTGAATATTCATCTTCTTTTGACAAAAGAAATTGAAACGTCTGACGGAAATGGGCCATACATCAGGTTTAATTATTGTGTCTAATAGATCAAAATCAGCTTCCACCTTGAATGCTGACGTTGAGCTATTTTCAACAGTAGCTAATTTCTCAAATTGAAATTTGCGAGAAGGAAATTATTTCTCCAAAAATGCCTTAACTTGTTTAGAGGTGGCGTTAATTTTGGCGCGTCTTATATACAGCCAAGCTCTTCGAGTTGTTGTCAACAGCCCACGAGTCTGAACATCTTATGGTTTTATTTGTATGACTAGTTTTGGGCAACAAAGTCGTTATTCAACGAGATTGGTGCTTCAGATCGCTTGCGCCGTGGTTTGAGAAAGTATCAGACCACTTATCCTCCGGAGAAGCTAAATTTGGATCCACGCAAGTTGAATTATTGTATTTCTCACAGTATTTTGACTGACCTTTTTAAAGACTCACTTGTAGGAATATATGTTTGGATGTTATGTTTAATAAGTATTAAATTGGGTCGTTCTTTTATTTCCGTAAGTGTTGGTAGAGATTTGTGGCAATATCATTAAAAACTTTATTTACATCATTAGGATTTACATTACAGTTAATTTAGGTATTGCCTGTTTAGAGTTGATTATTGGCCAAACCGCTTTTGATTTATTTTTTGAGTCTCTAGTAAATTTTGCATTCGTTTCCATTTATTTTTTGAGTCTCTAGTAAATTTTGCATTCGTTTCCATTTGTTCCCTGATTAAGGGCACTTGTGGATACTTTCTTTTAGTTAAGATATTCTTGTTTTAGGATTGGATTTATTTTCATGGCATCTTTCAAGGAATAAAGAGTATCTCTCATCTCCCGCAGTGTATGATGAAACAAGAAAATGTTATTTTTTTATTTTTTATTTTTTTGGAATAAAACAAATTTTGATACGATAAAACCATAAAGATTCCAACTAACCCGGAGAGTTAAATACCTCCTAAGTGAATCTCGATTCCCTGTCTCCAACTGCACTACGCTGATGTGATCTAAAAAGATGGAAACCGGTCCGTGGCTACTATTGACGGGGAACAATATTTAAAACAAATTTCAATTAAAGAATTTACAATATTGAAGAATTCTAAGGGTTTATATTCGACACTCAGTTCATCATTCTGAATAGAAGTCCAATCATAGTTGTCAAGTATTTGGAAACGGTTTTAACGAATATTTTTACTGCATTTCTCATTGAATCTTATACTTATTTAGATTTACATGTATACCAATATAATCTGATTTTTTTGAGCCACGGTGTGAAATATTGATTAAGTTATCATTATCATTGATATTAGTGAACACATTATCAATACAAACGTCTACCCTAGTTGGGAAATAAACTAATTTTTCTAGATTGTATGTAGCTAGTACCATAAACCACATAGTGTGACTGCCATACTATGACCTGCATTAAAATTAATATTAAAATCACCAACCACTAAAATGGACCTATTTATGTTAATGTTATTAAGAGCCTGTGCTAAGATCAAGATAAACTCTTTAAAGTCCAAATTGGGCGAGCGATACACTGTAATAACATTAAGGTTTAATTTTGGGGTGTAAGCCACAGCAAGTGCGCAATTAATTACCTGAGATAACTTGTTTATATTATTCAATTCTTTATATACAACATTACATTTACATCCTTTTAGGTTATTTACCCTTTTTATATGTGACCACATTAAAGTTGTCCGTATCGTTATCAGCATCCTTCCGGGCCGCATTACTATTTTTTGAATGTGGGACATTTTTAGCATCAATTTGTTCCGTGATTTACAACAAATCAGTCAATTCGCTGTTTGATAGCTTGCAATGACTTAGATTAGAACTGTGTTGTTGGAACTTGAATTGCCGTGCTAGATTTTATTGAATTGGCGCATGCTTCGTTTTGGACATGGCTGAATAGAATTTCTAATGATAATGATGGCGGGAAAGTTTTAACCTCCAAACACAGTTTCTTATTATATGCTTCTAGTCGTGCGATTTTTTCCATCATTAGGTTACTTGAAAATATGAGTTGTTTTACCAGTTTCTTTGGATTAGCGTATGTTTCCTTTTCGAAATCAAATATTTGATTTTCTTCGACTTATGAGTTCGGAGTGGTGCAATTTTTGAGTTCTTTGTTGCAGCACGATTTTACTCTCGATGCACAAACACGATGATAAAAACTACCACAGCTACTGCATCTTAACCCCGATCTGGCTATATTTTCGCAATTAATGTCACTTTAATTTAATTTCTTAGTCGGTTTTTCACTAAATCAGTCTAACTCGTATTTCTTGTTGGCGGCCATCTTTTATGGTTTCCTAGTTTATACAAAAAATACTTGTTTGCCTTAAAAATGAAGGAATTAGTGAAGATAAATATATACAATTGCTAAGAGTAATATAAAAACAACATGTTTAAATAAATGACTGAAATATTTGTCGTATTTTAACTTGTATCTTCAATTTAAAAGCGATATTCACTATATTACCCTGAATTCTAATGTAAACGTCATTTGAAATTGGTAGTGCACTTTAATCTGAATGATTCAGAGGCTTGCAGGGCGCTTAGTTAATTGGAGGCAAACAAAAAACAATAAGTATTAGCTTCAAGAGTTATAGTATGATTTTGCTTTATGGATGCATTAAATTATCTGTGTATAACGTTATTCTTTGCATAAAGAAATTGAAATATTTAAAATTCTTTACAATTGCTGACAATAACTTGAATACTAACTTATTATCTTTAACATAAAAGACTATATCATTTGTTTGCATGCCAGCCTTCTAGTAGTAGCAGAAAACTCTCCTACTAGAAGGCTAAAATCTTTTTCATAATAATAGTACCTGTAGATATCAGGAAAAAAAATTGTTATTTGTCATGTTATAATATAATAAGCAGAAATATCATTAATTAAAGTAAGATAGAGAAAATGTTCTATGATAGCTAATGATTTTATTAAATCTATACTAATTTGTACTCAAGCTTTAAAATTTGTAGTAACAAATAGGCATGTCCTGAAATTAAATGATCATTTTGCAAAATGTGGATTTGTTCTTAAGCGTTGAAATTTCTGATAATATTGTTTCAAAAATTTTAGATAGAGCAGGTAAAATAGGCCTATTCATCATTGATAAGTCTTGTAATCATTGTTATTATTATTAGCATAGCTTTTTCATAATTTCTCTAATGTATTAGTAATTCATATATTACTATGGTATAATCGGACCTTACTAAACCTTAAAGTCATAAAGAGATACCCTGGATACAGATAAACGCAGTTACTTATATGATTGAAGCATAAAAAATATCATGAAACGATTTATATTTATCTTAGGTTCGTAGTGGTGAATATAAACTGCATTTATGAGGTATTCATCCTGTTCCCATCCACTTTTTCCATTTTAAACGGCGTTCACCGTAAAAATTCAGTGCTATTAGGGAAGTGTCGTATAAATTTATAGAAAACTTCCACTGTTAAAAGTGTTTAAAGTACGCTAAAAACTTTTAATTTAGTGCAGGAAAGTGGTGTAAAACGGGGAATTTAGTTTATGCGCGCGGCTCCTTAGCGTCCTGCGAGGCGTGAAAATCGGATTCCTGCTCGTGCTTCAGCCAGGGTCGTCTCTGCATTTTCCGAGACGATGTACAGACTATTAGTACGGAGTGTTTCACTGCAACGGACATATGACTTTTAAGCAGGATAATTTATTTGAATGGGATGTTAATTAAGTTAATGAATTTTAATTTCAATTAAAAGTCATTTTTACATCTTTTAGTGTCATCCACTTAAAGCAAACAATTTAATACGATTAATAATATAAGTTTTGGACCCAAATTGTATAAAGGTATTAAAATTTATGGTGCGAACAAATGCAAAAATAATTATCTATTTGCATTAATATAATAATTTTAGAGAAAAATAAATAACCATTTCATTGTAGTATTTAAAAAATACCAAAAAGGGCTGCCGATAAAAGTGTAAGGATCATAACAGCTTAGAAGTTCAGTGAAATTAATTTAGGAAAGAAGTAGAAGTAGACAAAGTAAAAAGAAGAAAAGGCAGGGATGATGAAAGATGCCGATATACAAAGAAGAAATGGGATATGTGGGATAGGTAATGAGAGAATGTATACGGAGCGAAGAGTAACAGCAGCAACTAGAATGAAATATAGTAGTAATTGTGAAAGATACAGGCTCTGTAAAAAAACTAGTGAAGAATTGAGAATGTGTGAAATTTAATTATCCCACTACTACTACTATATTATTGAGGTCTTTTCTAAATTAAATTTTATTGATAACATATTATGCCGGCTTAAGATTAATCCTAAGATGAAAATTTATGGATGTTATATTATTTTGATATCTATATGTACAAAAAAGTCATTGCTTTATTATTTTTCAATGCCATTATAAACTTAAACGGTTAATTGAATCTATTTAGTGACTTTTAATATATCTCCTTTAAAATATTGGGAAGGCCCTCAATTAATCGATTTCGCAACACTAGAAAATATTATACATATCGATATGTTTCCTAAAAGAATATGTAAATGTAAAATCTTATTCATTTTATCCATTAATCATAATTTTGAAATTACAAATTATCCCAAACAAATTTTCAAATCCGCTTCTATCTCTCTCTTCCCTCTTTCTCTGCCAAGTTTGCTGCTGTTAGCTTGAAGTAAGTTTATTTCTTAATTTATACCGAGAAATTATACATAGTGAACAATAAATAGTAATTCTGTATAATCAAACGTATGTATGATGTTTAATTAACAGTTGTCGGAAACAAATTAACTTTAAAGGTATTACCGCGTGCAATGCAGACCTGTCGAATTCACTACTGTGATTCAATTATTAGCTCTAGAAAGCGCCGACAACTAATACTATCAAGTAATAAATTCAGTTATACTCTTGCCAAGTCCATTGAATAATCAAGAAACACTAAATCAACAATCCACTTGCTCCACACACATTCACTATTATTAACCGTCTTAAGGATGAAACAATTAGAGTTTCAGCATAAATATTGACTTGTCAGCATTAAAAAAATATTGTACTTGCGTGAAATTCGTTTGTTTAAGGCAAGCCGCGAGGAAGTGTATACATTGAAGCTCGTTCATTAACTTTTGTCCTAATTTAATGTTGGAAACTGCTGGAGTTTACACTTCGGCGCAACTTTCGAGGGAATCCTTATTAAAACATCTCCAATTTGCTAACATCTTCACACTCCTCGCACGTTTATTTAAATCCCGACGACCCTTAATGATAATTTACAACAGTTCCATAAGTGTCTCTCTTTGATTCTGGCCCCACCATGCTCACCATCCTCTGGGTGTATATGTGTCACCTTTATCCATTCGCCGTGTAATTGGACAGACGTATGATGCGAGAAGTTGGGAAGTTTAATTAAGTGTGAAGAGTAGATAACGTGAGTTCCCAGAATGTATACAGGACCATTTCGGCCGCCGCAAATATAGGGGAGCTCAAAAATGGGACGAGCGGATTAAACCCGGTGAATGTCTCCCCGCATTTTGATAAACTACAAACACATCGTCTAGCCCGATTGAAAACTGTACGTCATAAAGAGTTACGTATTGCTGTACCTTTTTTTTGCCTCATTTACCGAACGCCCGGAGTTCAATTCCGGCTCTGGAGATCTAATCTGTGGGAGGGTCAGAGGTCACGGGTCGTCCGATTGAGACATCGCTACCAATCAGCCGTTTAAGAGGGAACAAATTGAATTCATAAATGCGGGATGTCGGGATTGTGCGGTTCTTCCAATATCCTTTTTGCACCAACAAGACTGCGAATTCCAATAGGAAAAATTTGAATGTTAACTAGAACACTGCTGCGGTGTAACTAGAAAAATTTAATCATTATAAAATTAATAAAGAAAATAATCTTATTAATTTTAGTATAATGAAAATAACAATAATTTCGATATTATTTTTTATATAAATATAACTAATAAAGAAATTAATAAATGTAAAGAAATCAAATAAATTGAATCAAAGAAAAATATTATTATGGTTCACTGCTTAGAGAGTAAGTAATATTTTATTCATCATATTTATAACATACTATCTTTATAAATGTTATACATATCCATCAGTTCTACCTAACGTGTCGAGGTGCACTCATGCAGTTGCAAAGACACCCTGAGATGAAAAGATATATAAATCACCCTGCTAAAAAGTACATCGGTTTTGTTCGCGTATGAATGTTACGTATAAAGTATAATTTATGGTCGATGCGTCCAAACCACTCGTTATTTAATGGACTATTTTTTCGCCAGTAAACATTAAAAATATGTTTTTCATTCTTCGATTCATTCGCCGTTATGTAAAACGCATTTGTAGTCCTGGGACCCGCATAAAACACACACGCTTGAATTGTAAATGCTCCCATTTTAAAAATTGTTTACTCCCATGAATCATCCTTCTTCGTTCTTATGCGTTCCACATGTAAATTCGTGGGGGGATGACTGCGTATTATGTAGATGTACACATGTATGGGTTTGTCGTGCACATTATGCGATTAATATGTTGATGGGATGCTATTATTATTATTAAGTAAATTGTTGGTTCGATAATTCCATGGGCAAACTTCTCACCGACTAGCATTATCTGGAGGATACGGTCTTATGCACATAGGTAAACACGAAGTTCAGCTGGAGGCTTAAAAGGTGTTACGCAAGGAGAACAACAATGAGCTTAACTTTGGCCTAATACAACAAAGAGCAGGGCCCCGCCGCCGACAATGCTTCGAACGGGGATTACTGGCGCGGCCGCCCCCCGTCCTGAAATATATTGGGCACTTTGGGGGCGCCCCCGAGGGCGGAGGATTGGACGCTCTTTGTCCGCTGCCTAATGGACTCTTGCCTTTCACCGCCGCAGGCACTTTATTTAGCAGGGCCCGTGATTTGAATTCTTTAACTGCGACAACTTTATTTACCAGAATCATAAAATATGCAAGATATGCGTGTTTAAAATTTTAGATAGATTTTGTTAGTGCTATATAAAGGTATATTTTATATAACCCTGACAAAATTTTCCACAAATTTTAACCATTTTATTGTGCTTGAAAAAAGTATTTGAAAAAAAATATTTTCATTTCAAGCAGCGCATTAAAATGTATTTATTATTATAATAATTTCTTAGTAAGTATTTATGAATGTAAAATAAATTTTAAAATATACAGTGAAGACACAGTTAAAATTTTAGTATTTCGAAAATGATCTTGGACATCATGTTGATACCTAGGGTATTTGAGTAACGCCATAATCTTCTTTACAGACCGAAAATACGTTTGATATGGGGGTGGGACCCCAGAGTAAAATCGAATAATTTATATGAGATTCTACAAGTGAATGATATCAGTTTACACTAGTTAATAAATTATTCACTTTAACCAACTTTTGAATTAAGTACACATATTTAGAGATATTTTTACTTAAAGATTCAGTAAGATTAATCCATGGTGCCGGACACCCGATCAGCACTACATCTAAGAACCCGGTTTCCAGCTCACATTTATACGATCTTTTAGTTGAGCTTTTCTCTTAATTAAACAACAGTTTGTTACTATTCAACCATTTTTTGTTTTTTAATGTGTATCCCCTAAACTACCCATCAGTATGGAGAGATGTTTTTCTTTTTTGATTGACAGCATGTCGTATCATTTGCATACAGGGTATATTTAGAGTCATAGTTTGACAGGTGATTTATATAAATTAAGAATACCAATGGGCCTAAGACAGACCCCTGCGACACAGCACTTGATACGCAATCAGATCCTGATTTCGACCCCTCATATAATGTCATTTGTTCTCTACCTGTTCAATAAGATTTTAATAAATTAATAGACTGTACACTAATTCCATAATATGGAAGCTTGCTTAGAAATATAATACTTCATGGGATACACAATTAAAGGCCTTCGACAAGTCATAAAATATGCATCCCACATATTCGTTCAAATTCACTGAGAATATAGTTTTTTAGATCGAGGATTGCATCACAAATAGTTTATATTACCTCTTCAAATAATGTATACAATTGAATTTCAGAACATATTCAAATATTTTACTTAAAATTGTTATTAATATAATGGGTCTACAATTTCCGGTATTGTTTATAATACCATTTTAATAAACCACTATGTTTTAGAGAGTTTTAAAAGCGTTGGAAATTTTAACTCCTTTATACAGTCGCTTATTAGTTTTGTTAATAGAATTATTAAAATATTTTTTGCTCTTTTTATTGTTTTTGTGTTCATTTTGTACACGCAATTTTTATTTTTCAAATTATTAATTAGGTTAGGGATCCTGGTTAAAACATACTAATTTAAAAGAAAATTTGTAACTGTTTTGAGGCTTTACATATATTAGTTGATTCATACTTGATTTAGGTAGACACTTTATAAGTTCTTTCATTGTCTTGGTAAAATATTCATTAAATTAATTGCTTTTTGTGGATTACGTGATGTATTAATATTTGGTCGTATAAAAAGTCACCGCGGTTTTTTCGTATATATTTGAACAAACAATTTTTTTTATTGAAAATCAATTTCAATCAAATACATATTGACCATTAACCATTTTCCATTTATCTGGTATTTTCATAACTACTGTGGTTTATCGGCGAAAAACTTGTTTAAGTGATTTTCAGCGGCGGTTCGGTCGGCCAATTTCTTTTTGCAGAGATCGAAACAGATGATAGATGGTGCACAAGGTCCGGTCTATATAGTGGATGCATCAGAAGTTCCCAACCAAGTTTCGTCAATTTGTTCCAAGTCATCAAGGAAGTGCATTGCCATGATGAAAGACAACTCCCTTTTTGTTGACCAATTCTGGTCCCTTTTCTTTGATTCCTTCGTTCAAATAGTCAAGTTGTGAACATGACAGGACCGAAGTGATAGTTTCGCCAGGTTGCAATAGCTTTCCCGCAGGGGTGGTTGACGTGCACAGCCATTTGGGAGTAGCGACACGACGTACCCGAGCCGTTCATTGCACACACACGCACATCTCACACACACACACACACACACAACGACACTGATACCCCGTGATGTTATGCCTGATGGCGGTTCCACGGGGTGGCACACACACACACACACACACACTCATCATTAGAGAGCGGATTTCTAGCATTATGCTTATCCATAATATTAATAGCATCGAAAAAATTTCTTAATATCTATACGAATCTTGAAGAATGTGATTACTTAGCGCTAAGTTTTTTTGGGCTTTTTTGCTTATTTTGACTTTTTGTGCTTATTTTGACTTTTTATGCTTATTTTCATGCTTTTTTTTTAGATTTTAATGCTTATTTGGAGTATTTTCTTAAACATTTAAAAAACATTTAATAATAATTTCACGCTGATATTAAATTAATGTGCTAATATAGAGAATTTTCGTAAAAATCTGTATCCCATCATTTATAGATTATATTTGTATTACATATTTTCTTCGTGTCTTTTGACAACATAACTGTTAAAAATCTTCATAATATGATACAATAATTATAATGAATTTTATTATTAATAAATATTAGTATAAATTACCAATTTACAATGGATTCGTTTATAAATAAGTAGATATAATAGACCGTCTCATTATTCAGATAATACAGACGAACGCTTCATAGGAATCACACCTATGATATTCCGGATGTAAACGTCGTTAAAAAATAAATAGGGGCCCCAGTAAGTATTAAATGTAAACAAATTTAAGTGATAGCTAATAATCAGGTGTTCTGCAACCGTATCAATTTCCTTCTCTCGGCAAAAGTACCGATGGGACGACTGGCGCATATTTACCGTTTTCATTAATTTTCATATTCAAACTCGCATTCATAAACTATTGAATTGACATTCCAAAAACTTTGCTTATTTATCAAAAATTACTATATGCGTGAATCGTATTAACCTGGGGAATCACAGATAAATTATATTATATAATTCACATGTATATTTAACCCATAATGCAAAAGGTGAAAACCACAATACAAGAATTAATTAGAGGCTATCCAGAATTAATAAGTGAAAATTATACATTATTTTGTAAGGCATGTAGGCAAATAGTAAGTTTTATTTTAGTTCCCAACTGCATCCTAACTAGTCAAGACTTGTATGTAAAACATGTTATAACAACACTACGTCAAGAACGTTTGAAAAAGTTCAAAGCTGAACTAACAAAACAGCACAATTTCACAATCTTTAGCATCATCTTCAATTAAATTCACATTTGTGCAAAATACTTTTACATTCTAATATCCCTTTAAGAAAATTACAAAATAATGCATTTAAATCTTTCTTGGGAAAATATTGTAAAATACTCATTCCCGAGAAAAAATTATGTAGCTCTTAGATACTATGAAACCATACAAAAAATTAAAGATATTATTAACAATAATTATATGTGGTTTGGTGTGGATGAAACCACAGACTTGTTTAATTTAATAATATGAGTTTAACATGAAGACATCTGTTGGAGCGCTGTTCCATCCCCCGGACAAACATCGGTCGTTTTCGGGTGCGCCCGCGCCACCATCTTTATTTTGTAAATAGAAAATAGTTGTAAATCTTGTAAATCAGTCTTGAACTACCACCAGTGGAATAAACACCTTAAATTAGAACTGCAGTATTATTAACGACGAAACCATCCGATAACATTAACTGACATCATATCCAGTCCACACAAAACATTGGTCCTTCGAACCGGATCCGATCGTCGTTAGCAGCCAAGGGGTTATATTCACCGTCCAGGACAACCGTCAACGGGAAGGCGTTCCTGGATTTCGCTGGCGGCTAGTATATATCGAAAGGTCAGTTTCCTTTATTTCCACTCCTTTGTATTAAGTATTGCTTCGTGTTTGTTTATATATAATTATTAATTATATTAATAAAATGGCTTCTCTAGCGCAACTTAAAATACGGCGTAAAACATTAAGGGGTGCGTTAACGCGTTTCAATACGTTTTTAAACGAAATTGACCAAACTAATGTCGATATTGACTCAATTAAAGTTTATAAAGCACGCGTAGAAGGCTCGTTAGACGAATTTATTGATGTGCAAGAACGGATTGAAGCTTTAGATAAAGAGGAGGAGAAAGTAGACGCGATTGGGGAATTTGAAACATTATATCTAAAATTAACGGTTTTTGCAAATTCACTGATTAGGGATAATACTAAAGATATTTCGAATATTCATAATTCAGGGGCCGGGTTGAGAGATACGGAATTGCCCAAGATAGAAATTCCCAAATTCGCGGGAGAATTTGATAAATGGCTTCCGTTCTATAATACATTTAAATCAATGGTTCATGAACGAAATGAGCTGAGTAGTACACAAAAATATCACCATTTAATTTCGTCTTTAAAGGGCGAAGCAGCAGATTTAATTGCTCATTCGGAAGTTTGTCCGTCTAGTTATGACGAAGCGTGGTCTGCGTTAATTAACGCGTATAATAATCGGCGCAAGTTAGTACAGCAGCATATTGGCGCAATTTTTGATTATCCTAGTATAACAAAGGAATGTCCAGAGCAATTATTAAAAATTGTTCGCGGTGTTGCTAAACATGTTAGGTCATTAAAGGTATTAGATCGTCCAATAGATTCATGGGATGATATATTAGTGCATGTAGTCCGGAACAAAATTGATCCAATTACACGGCGCGAATGGGATCGTTCTCTTTCGAAAGACGAATTTCCCTCGTTCACGAAATTGTGTGAATTTATAGAGGATAAATGTCATTCCGTCGATTACGCATCATTTACAAGTTGCAAAGAAACACAACGGGCATCGACGCACATAATCGCGGAAACCAGTTGCAACTATTGTAAAGGGCCGCATTTTATCGCGAAATGTAGCGATTTCAAATTATTGTCAAACGCTGACAAATATAATTTAATAAAAAATGCAAAATTGTGCAGTAAATGCCTAAAAAGGGCAAACCATCCAATAAGTAAATGTTTTGGAAGCAATTGTTTAAAATGTAAAAAACCTCACCATACGCTTTTACATAGAGATGTAGAGCAACCTAACTCAACAGTAGCATTATCATATGAGAGTAGTGTAGGTCAGGCGCTTCTTACCACCGCAGTGGTAAATGTTAAATCAGAATTTGACAAATTAATGGAAGGTCGGGTGTTACTGGATAACGGTTCACAATCAAACTTTATTACCCGAGAATTTGCCAACAAAATAGGAGCAAAACTTGATCGTGAAAGTATAATGTTCGAAAGCATTAATAAGGTGCAGTCGGTAGTAGAATCGAAAACTACAATTGAAATTAAATCACGAATTAATTCATTTTCAACTAGTTTGGATTGTTATGTAATTGAAAATATAACTGGGTTCGTCCCGCGAAGTCCATATAATACGTCATGTTTAAATTTGCCAAAAAACATTCAATTAGCCGACCCAAAATTTGACATCCCGCGGCCAGTAGATATTTTAATTGGCTCTTCAGTATTTTGGAAAATATTACTTGTCGGACGTTTAGATCGTCCGATGCAATTACCAACAATACAAAAAACATTATTTGGTTGGGTAGTGGGCGGCGGCGCAATTTCAAATAATATTCCACACACTATGTGTAATTTAAATACTCGTGATGACATATCAAGTTTTAATCTCGAAAAATTTTGGGAAATAGAAAGTATACCTGACGAACCGAAATCGAATTATACCGAAACGGATATTTTTTTTAAAAACACCGTAAAAAGGGATGTTAATGGGAGGTTCACGGTCAGATTACCATTTCAAAAGCCGGAAACACTTCTGGGAAGGTCAAAACATCTTGCGCTAAAACGATTTTACAATCTTGAAAGAAAATTCACAAAGGATCCCGAGTTAAAAATAAGTTACATCAACTTTATGAGGGAGTACCGAGTGCTAGGGCACATGCAGGTAGTGCAGGAACCGGACGAACGGAAACAGCATTATTATATGCCTCACCATGGGGTAATTAAAGATGAGAGTGTAACAACAAAACTCAGGGTTGTGTTCGATGCGTCAGCGAAGACAGATAACGGTCATTCGCTTAATGACATTCTTTTAAAGGGTCCGGTCCTCCAAGATAATTTAATAAACATTTTATTAAGATTCAGATTCTACAAATACATTTTAGCGGCGGACATCACAAAAATGTACCGTCAAATTTTGGTTGATCCATCAGATCGCAAGTTTCAAAGCATAATATGGCGTGAAAATAAAACCGAACCTCTGCAAATATACGAGTTGAATACACTTACTTACGGTACGGCACCTGCGTCGTATTTAGCAGTACGCTGTTTAATGTATTTGGCAGATGAATATAAATTAGAATATCCAGAAGCATCAGCAATATTAAAACGCGATTTTTATATGGATGACCTTCTCACTGGGTTTCACGATAAATCTACATGTATTCGTGTTCGGGATGATATCATAGCCCTATTAAATAAGGGTCAGTTTAAATTAAATAAATTCAATTCAAATCATTCCGAGTTACTAGTTGGTTTAGAGGAAACAAATAATGATCCAATAATATTGCTCGATAAATACGAAAACAATAAAACTTTGGGATTAAGGTGGCATGCACAAAATGACATCTTACTTTATAACGTCCCGGAAGTAAAAAGTCAGCATTGTACAAAGCGTTCAATTGTGGCTGGTGCGGCAAAATTATTTGATCCACTCGGATTAATTAACCCTATTATTGTTTCGGCAAAAATTATTATTCAAAAATTATGGATGGCAAAAATAGATTGGGATACACCAGTTCCCGAAAACATTAAGAATAAATGGGAAGAATTTTGCCGAGATCTATCGTATTTAGAAAACATCAGAATAACGCGATGCAAAATTAAAGTAGTAAAGGCTTATGTTGCAGTGTTTGTTTGTTTTGTTTCTAAGGCTATACATTTAGAGGTAGTCAGTAATTTAACGACTGACGCATTTTTAGCAGCACTGCGACGTTTTATTTCGCGCCGGGGAAAGGTTCTCAATATATATTCCGATAACGGAACCAACTTCGTAGGAGCAAATAGAGAATTGCGTGAATTGTATGCTTTACTAAAGTCGCCTAACCACAAAAATAAAATAACAAGTGCGATCGCGGAAGAAGGTATTTCGTGGCATTTTTCACCCCCGCGTTCACCTCATTTTGGCGGCATTTGGGAGGCAGCGGTAAAAAATGTAAAGGGTCACTTAAGAAAAGTAGCCGGAGAAGCGAAATTAACATTTGAAGAAATGTACACTTTAATATCGCAGATCGAAGCAATACTTAATTCCAGGCCCCTTACCCCCATGTCCAATGACCCTACTGATTATACCTTCCTCACCCCTGGCCACTTTTTAATTGGAGAAGCAGTAACTTCATTACCATGTGAAGAGTTGATGGACATCAAAATCAACCGTTTATCCCGATGGCAACATGTGCAAAAAATGCACCAGCACTTTTGGCAGCGATGGTCCCGAGAATATTTGTCTCAGTTGCAAAACAGAGTCAAATGGAAACGTGTTAATGAAACACAGCACATAGGTGACCTGGTCATGCTTCGCGACGACAATCAACCACCAGCGAGATGGGTCACCGCGAGGATCGTGCAGTTACACCCCGGCAACGATGGAATAGTGCGTACCGTTAGCGTGCGCACTCCCGACGGAGGAGTCACAAAACGCGCCACATCCAGGGTATGCGTTTTACCTATTGAGAGCGGCACCGAGAAGGCCGCATAAATTCCCAGGAGGCGACAACATAGTGGTGCGCGATATAAGTTCGGTGCAGTGGGGTTATTGCAATTCGATAAGAAATTTTCGCAAAATTCTACGTGTGTGCGATTAATAAATGTATCAACTTATCTTATTGTTGTGCTATTATACAATAGAAAATTTGTTGGCCGTTAATTAACTGTTTCTGTGTATACCATAAAATGTATGTTATTATTATATATTACTTATGTCGCCCCCAGTACATATTAGTTATATTTGCATTTATATGGATAATTTATTTAGTGATATGATTGAAACACATGATTTCAATGGGGGCAGTGTGTTGGAGCGCTGTTCCATCCCCCGGACAAACATCGGTCGTTTTCGGGTGCGCCCGCGCCACCATCTTTATTTTGTAAATAGAAAATAGTTGTAAATCTTGTAAATCAGTCTTAAACTACCACCAGTGGAATAAACACCTTAAATTAGAACTGCAGTATTATTAACGACGAAACCATCCGATAACATTAACTGACATCATATCCAGTCCACACAAAACAACATCCGACCAACAGTATTTTGATATATACAAAAGAATTGAAGAAAACTGATAATAACATTATAGCAAAATTCATAAATGATGGACTGACAAGCTTATTTTTGCCGTAGACAATACCAAGTTACAAAATTTTACTAATAATGCATTTTGTGCATTGTACAAGTTTAGCACATGAATAGAAACGAATTTCTGAAACTATAAGAATGAAATTTCCATTTGTAGATTTAATTAAATATGGAAAAATAGTTCTTATATTCTTCTGTGAGTACAATTATTCAAGAAGTCATTATCTGATACCTCACTGCCCCATAAACCAGTGCTAACAAAATGGGGAATTTGGCTATATACTACAATGTACTATGCGAACAATTTTGAAGAATTTAATAAGGTTATATACAACTTTCCCGAAACGACAAGCAAATCAGTTAAAGACTGATAAACAGTTCTTAAGAAACAAGAGCTTCCTTCAAAACAATTGAGTTACATAAAATCGCGTTTAAATTTTGTGAGCAACACAATCAAATCTTTATATAAGCAGATTCATTTTAGAAAATACCTGCATGCATTGGCCAAGAAATCAAAATAATATCGAAAGAAGTATTCGTTGAAAATGAAGGATTTTTAATATTAAATAAATTAAACTTGATTTTGAATGGCAATTTTCAAATGGATCCAGCTATAATTTAAAATAAAGAGAAGCTTTTCTACTTTCAAAAATTTATTGAGCGTCAGAAGTAATAATTTTTACAATTAAACCCTTAGAACAACATGATCTACTGTTTTTATGAATAGATTTTAGTTATTTTGAAATGTATACAAAATTACAATTTAATTTTTAAATACTTACATGATATTATATATTGCGTAAAGAAATTATGTTTATTTTAGTTTTAAGCCAAATTTCTTTGTAAAATATGTTGATAAACGTGTAACATATCAAGAAAATATAGTTTTCTTTAGTGCTTTTTTCGTGTTTTTATGCTTTTTTTCCTGTTTTTATGCTTTTTGTTTCTCTAAATTTTGTTCCTTTTAATGCTTTTTTAGCGCTTTTTTCGTGTTTTTATGCTTTTTTCCTGTTTTTATGCTTTTTTAATGCTTTTTTTCTCTAAATTTTGTGCCTTTTTAAGTGCTTTTTTTCACATTTTTTAAGCTTTTTTATCCGCTCTCTACTCATCATACACAAGCACACATCACCGACGCAGACGACACCCTACACCCCGTGAAGTAATGCCAGACGGCGGTTCCGCGGAGTGTCAGGGTCGACTTGGGGAGGTGGTTTTTAGTGGGTATACTCAGTCTTTAAAAGATTTTCCACCTCCCGGCCACAAAAAAAAAAAAAAAAAAAAAGGTTGCAATAGCTCATAATAGACAATTCCCTTCAAATCTCAGCAAACACTCAAAAGAAGCTTTTTTGTTGTGAATTCAGGCTTTGAAGTTCTGTGCGGAGGGTCTTCAGCCTTTGACCACGATCTCTTGCGTTGGATGTTTTCATATTTCACCCACTTTTACTCACCAGTAGTCGTTCGTTTCAAGAATGGGTCGATTTCGTTTCGTTTCAACAATATATCACTGATGGTATTTCGGTCAATTAAATTTCTCTCCGTTAATACATGTGGCACCAAACATCGAGCTTCTTTTTATAGCCTGATCTCTTCAAATGATTCCAAAGTATGGTTCACATTTAGTTCCTTTGCTATTTCGTGACAGCTTGTCACCCCATTTGCAAAATGTCATCAACTTTTTCAGTTACTGGCCGGCTAGAGCGAGGTGCATCTTTAACATCAAATTTTCCAAAACGTAATCTAGCAAACCACTCCTGGGTCCTTCGTTGACTAACAGCATTTTCGCCCTACACTTCACAATTTTTTTGGCATGTTCAGCGGGTTTGCCTTTTTTATATCAAAAAAGTATCACATACCGAATTTCTTCAGATATTTCACTCATTTTGTGTTGCTCGAGATAAGGTATCAGAAACAGCTTGTGGTGAAAAACCGCGGAGACTTTTTGTACGGCTTGTTATAATCATTCGACACGTTGCTTACTAGCAATTTTTGCAATGTAATAAGTTTTCTTGAAGTTTGTATATAGTAAAATATTTTCTCTAGTAGGGTGAGCTGTACTCCAATCTTTCAGAAATTTCAATTGTTTGCACAGGGTTGTGCATTTAGATTTACCTACTTTCTTGGAGGACGCCCTTGTAATAGCAGTAGTGATATGACTGATTAAGAGCTGACATTTTTCATTTAAATCTACATTTAATTCAGCAAATTCCCAGGATGCTAGAGATAGATAATCATAAAAAGTATAAAGACTCTCTGGGGTGATTGGTTTGGAAACAAAGTTATAAGCTTGAAACCTACGGTTGGGAACATCAACCTCCATTCTCATAGCTTTATGGTCCGAAAGACAGGACTCATGAACCCTTACACTAAGTACGTTTGTTCTCATATTACTTGTCGATACAGTTACTTCCTCTTGTAGTTTCATTTACTAGGGTATCAAACCCATAACAGATGTAAATATCAGCTAAGTTTGAGTTCGCAAAATCTATCGATTGGAACTGTATATTAAAATCTCCTATTAATATAATTTTACTAGTACAATTTATAAAAATGGTGATGTGGCCATCATAGTACTTTCCCTATATTTTACTCGAAAACTATGCGGTTTATGCAAAAAGGTTATTCTTAATAATTTATTCAATTTTGAATTCTCTACAATTATTTGTTATATAACTTTCATGTTGCTTCAATAGTTTATTAGCAATTGGCAAAAAACGTCAAAAATTTCAATTTTTTTTTTCTCGAAAGTTAAGAATTTTATGAAAAATATATTTTAACAAAATTTGTTCAGTTTCTCATTCTCTTTAACTTTTGTTTGAAAAGTTTTGTAATATTTTTCATATTACCAAAAGCTTTTCAGTTCCAGTTTTTAACGAAAAAACCTTACGTTTAAAGTTTCATCTCAATCTGATCAGTCGGTTTTGAGATACAACACCCACGGACAGACAGCAGACACACACACAGACACAATTTTTTTTTTCCATAAATTAGTTCAATGGACTCAGGGGACCTCAAAACGGATAATTCCGCAAAAAAAAATTAAAAAAAAAAAACACGATCACAATACTTCCCCTATATATACTTCGTATATAGGGAAAGTAAAAACTAATTCCATAACTGCTAGGTATATTTCAAAATTTTAATGAGGTGTTCTGTAAACAGTTATAATTATTACTTTATTACTAGTGAGTTCCACTGCAGATAATTCACAACTGAGTTTGACGGAAAGTAGTTGAATATCATCTCATTCTTTTGATTAAACGGTCTTATGTATATAAATTGCCAAACCCCATGTTTCTTTGAGTTTATTCAAAAATATTATACTAAATTATAACTGCCTATGTTTGTAATTGCTAATTGATCATTGTTTGGCCAATGTTCTGTGAAATATAATACTTGATACAAATCATTTGATGCTAAAAGTACCTGCATTTTACCAATTTTATTGAATAACGACTATATACTAATATAAAATGTGTTAATACAAACAATTACTAAGTAGGGAGTTTGTTTCGATAATCGGATTGAAAATCCGTTTTATGTAAAAATCCATAATTTCCTATTCGCGATAGCTAGATTCGAGTTCTTTCTACTGATTGCACATATGCTTTTCCGTTTTACTTTCTTTTGTATCTTTGAAAATAATCCGTTATTTGATAAACCTGTATTACCATTTCCAATAATAACATCAGCTGCATTTTCTGCTTTGCTCAAAAGTTATGCAACACCCCTTAATGTAGTTCAATCCAGGAACAAATTCGCACGTTTTATTCACCTTAAAAAGAAAGAAAAAACGATAACGTTTTTATAGCTTTATCTCAATTTTTGTGTAAGATTTTTACACTTATGCTAAATATAAAGCAAATTTAATAAGGTTAATAACCAGTCACCTGTTCTACTCTGATCCTTTCTGAGCTCTTCAATATATTGAAAGACCTTACTAAATTGCTGACTTAGACCTGCCCGTCGATTTCGCTGTGAAAGGCAAAATGAAGAGTTTGCCTTACAACGTCACACAGCCAATACTCTTGGCATCATGGTATGGGGTGTTCATTATTGATAGTCTAACAGTCCAGCGGTACATCGCTGAAATTCTACAACCTGTTGCAATACCATACATTGGGACTATCCTAAACGCCATTTTTCAGCAAGACAACGCCAAGCGCTTACGGCCCGTCAAACCATGGACTATACAAAATTCTGATGAAGAGCTTTTAGATTGGCCTGCAAGATCCCCTGTTTTATTCCTAATAGAATCTGTATAGGATAGCTTTGGAACAACACTGGCGATTGCCACAGCTACCAAAAACTTTGGACCAATTGCGCATCTGTGTTCAACAGGCCTAGGATCGCTTGCTACAAGAAGATATCGACCACTTGATCCGGTCTATACCTCGCCGAGTTAGAGTGATACAACAACTGCGGCGGGCCAAAACATTATTGAAGTTTTGTCAGTATTTTTTGTTCAACCTGCACCAAATTGTAATCGTTTTTTCTGACATGAAAACTGAACATAAATTTATTACAAAAATATTTAAAACTTTTTTTTTTCTAGGTTTTGCATTACTTTTGAGCACTAGTATATAATGGATCTCGAAGGTCAAAAAGAAAAAAGAATTAAAGACAAGACAGAAGAAACATTGTATCTAGGGAAAAGCATTCGCAAGTAAAGAAGAGATAGTAACCTTTATGAATGATTTCTTAGAAGTAGAGGCAACAATCCAAGAGTTTTAATATAGATAGATGGTGAAAGGCAGTAGTTGTTATACTTGAGCAGAGTAAGGCTAAAATCAAGGTGATGATAAATAAAAATAAGTTGAAGAATTAAACAGTAAGGATATAGATTAATGATGACATGACAAAAAAAAAAGAAGAGCTCAGATATAGCTAAAAGAAATAGTTAGAAAAGGAAAAGGTTTGCATAATAAAAGTATGATACCAAAAGTTAGTAATAATAGTGGCATGATGAAAAAACTGAGAAGCGGAGCAGAGACGCAGAAAATTTATAAATTTATAAGGAAGAATATTTGGGTTGGATTGGTAGAGACATGGATGAGGGATAAGGAAAGGTGAGGGTGGCTTCCAAGTGAATTCTTATTTAAGTATCAGGCAGCGGTAAAGAAAAATGGTAAGGGTAGACCAAGTTTACGAATAATTACAGGGTTTAAGAATAATAGAAGGAAGATACAGTTTCAAAGGTGGAAAGGGAAGAGGTCCAAGAAAGAATTGTAAGTAGTACAGGAGGACGAGGATAATCGCACTATATTACATATGTATAATAGTGGAAGGAGATTTCATGTTAGAGTTGATGGATGCGGTGGATACAAAATTAATAAAGACAGGGAAATGTAGGAGAGAAAAGCGAAAGACAAAATAATAAAAACAGACAGAAGAAGAATGATGAAAGAGTGGCTTGATTATGATGAATGGTATATGGTGAAGGCCACGGGAGAATATGAATGAGTATATATACAAATCTATATGTGGGGCTTTCAGCAAAAAAGAAAGTACGGAAGGAGTATAAATGTGGTGAATAAAGAGAATGTTAAAGCTTGAAAATAGTACGTCATGGTACGTACTATATCAAAAGATGGACGCATGTAATGTATGTGTGGATGTAGGGAAAAAATGGACAAAAAACGTGTGAGAGAAAAGTTAGAAAACCAGGGACGGAAATTAATTACTAATGTGATACTAAATTTACTTATTTATTAAGGAACTAGAATTAATAATTTCAAATTACAATCATTATAATTTCATTATTATCGGTGATATTAATATAAACTTCCTTTCTAATTCGGGTATATCGCTGCTATATGAGAATACGCTCTATGGCTTTGTAAAAAGAATCAATGTGGCAACTCGCGAAGAACCGAGAGTAAAAGAACTTGTCAGCTCTTGTTTGGATCATATTTTTATTAGAAATAGTTCACATAAATCGTTTAGCTCTGTAATTCAATGAAAAATATCAGACCATTATTTGATATTTCTAGCGATTAGTTACAAATCCAAAATAGTGGAATCTGTCATCAACAGTAAAAAATGTACTTTTACGGACAATAAGTTGTTTCAACAGGAGCTTTCGCAATACATAGTCAATAGTAGACCCAATTTCATTAATGATTCTAATGAAATGTTAGAATTAATTTATAGTTCGTTCACGTCAGCTCGGGATAGATCTACTATAACCAAATTTAAACAAATCAATAGATTGAGGAATCGGCCTGTTAAGCTCTGGATAACTGATGAAATACTAATTAATATTAAATTAAGGGACAAATACTTCCACGTTTGAAAAAGTACAAACGAAAATTATAATACTAGAAATAATCTACTCAATCGCTTCAAAGAAACAAGAAATAAAGTTAATTATCATATCAGTAGACAGAAACGGAAATATTATATGAATTTATTTGAAAATACAAAACATGATTTCGAATCAACTTGGAAAAACATAAACCAAATCCTGGGAAGAAACCTTAAACAATCAAATAATGTAGAAGTAATAAAATCATCATTCAAATTAGAAGAAAAGGAGATTGCACACAATTTTACACAGACATTTAAATCACAAGTAGAAAATATTGTTCATTCGTGCGATAGGTCATTATTTGAAAATGTAAATATAAACAACAATGGTCAACTGAATTCAGTCTTTATACCGGAGGCTTCAGATGTGGATATCGAAAATATTATAACTAATGTAAATAAACTAAAGCCCCCAGGTCATGACAATATAAAGGCTAGGGAATTAAAGGAAAATTGCAATATAATAAAAGAACCAATTAAAGAACTTATCAATTTAACTCTTACTTCTGGGCTAATAACGAATTCACTAAAAACTGCAATAGTCAAGCCTATCTACAAATCTGGGAGTCATGCGACTACAACAACTACAGGCCCATATCTTTGCTACCCATTATAGATAAGATTATGGAAAGATATATTTATAATAAATTAACTTCTTAAATACATATAACATAATTGATAATAGGCAATATGGCTTTAGAAAAAAACAGAAGTACAATCACGTTACTCGAGGACCTAGCTGATTATATTAATTATAAATTGAACAACCATATGTATGTATATATAATATTTGTTGACTTCAATAAGGCTTTTGATGTGATAAATCACACAAAGTTATTAAGAATCCATTATAAGTCGGGTATCAGAGGTCAGCCACTCAATTGGTTCCAAAACTATCTTGAAATGAGATCTTCGATAATACAAATTGGGCAAGAAATGGGATCCAAATATATAATAAATAGGGCGGTTCCTCAGGGGAGTATCTTAGGGCCCCTGTTATATCTTCTTTACGTGAACGATATTAAGTACTGTTTTGATAATTGTGAATATTACTTATATGCTGACGACACTGCTATCATTTCTTACAATAAAGATGAGAAAACTGCCCTAGAAATGCTCCAAAGAGAATTTAAGATATTCCAGTACTGGGCTCATGATAAAAAACTTGTTATAAGCAAAAATAAAACAAAAATAATGAAAATCGTATCACCCCATAAAAATCTAGGGTAGAAACTAATATAATATTTCATAACATTGAATGTCTTCAAAATAATCTCAAAAATTATAAATGTTGTAAATACTCATAAATACATGGGATTAATATTGGACAGTAATATATCGTGGAAAGAACATATATACAAATAAAACTCTAAACTTATACACTTAGCTGAACGTTTTTATCATCTAAGATATTTTATACCTCAAGATACTTTAATATTAATCTACCACGCATTAGTTGAGAGTTTGCTAACAATGGTACAACAATATGGGGTCATGCGTCTGAATATTTAATAAGTTTGATAGATTACTCCCAAACTCGAATCGTCAAACATATTCATTCAGCATCAACAATCGCAAGTCTAAAGATATTCAACATAAAACAACTACTTGCGTACAGGCTATTAACTACCAACTTCAAAAAACTTCAAACATTGATCACTCCCAATATACCAGAGCGCAATCAAGAGGCTTACTCAAATGCCAGAGGTTTAATAATAAATTTGGTTTACGGACTAGAGAAGTGTGTTTACCAAAAGTAGTCAATTTGCTTCCCGGTGCAATAAACATGCAAATTCCATAGAATCATTTATAAAACTTGTTCGACCTTGGATATTAAATAATATATAGCGACAGGTTTACCTTTCACTACCATAGATAAGCCCTTGGCTTTGTGGTATCTAATAACAAATGTTATAGGTTAGTATCCAGAGATAATATCAATTAAATTTCAATTCTATAAAGCTATATGCTTAATTTAGTTAGCGTGTACCAATAATTAATTTCTACTTTTTAGACTGTATTAGTTGATTAAGTTGATTAACTAAAATTTTGTTTTTGTTTTAATGATACTAATTGAAGTTTAATTTTCCAACTTCTGTAAATAGTGTATATATTTAATGTGTTCAAATCGCGGATTGATACTATAATAAAAAATAATAATTAAAGGAATGTATGACATGCTGCGGGCCATTCGCTTGAGAGGCGAATTTCGCCACTTAAGGGTTGTTGTGTGGCATGCATGCAATAGGAATGAAGGAGGAAGTTGGAGCAAAAAAAAAAAATAATAATATGGACAATATGGATAAAGTGGAAACTCAGTGGGAAAAGGGTAGATGTGAAAGAAATTAAGCTGATCTAATGAAGTAGTAAAAGAAATGGCAGGAAGAGGCAAAATATTTGAAAGTTTAGTAGATAGAATACTGAAGGATGTAAATAAATAGAAAATATAGATGAAAGTTGATAAAAGAATGTACAATTCAAAGTATAAGGAAATAGCCGAAGGGGCGGTTAAACAAAATAGAAGAGGTAAATGGGATGAGAAAGTACTGATGGAAAGGTATAAGTATGATAGCGAAGAACTGCAGAACCAGAAAGAGAAGAAGAAAGATGGGAGTATTGAGCATAATAAAAAGAAAGTCATGTAGAAATAACTAGTTTTTAGTAATTTTTTTGGTAGAAGTATGAGATAATTTGTGCAATAGAAATGAATTAGAAATATTAAATTCACCTTAGGAACAAAAAATATTTCAAATAATAGAATAAACCATCTAATTATTAAGAGTCATCTTTTGATGTTTTTTTTGCTGTATCTAAAGAAAAGGAAAAGATAAGAAATGCAATTTTATTTTTCCAAATGTTTATTAAATAGATCAAACGTTACAAAAAAAGTAAAATAAACCGCTCGTATTTGGTTGATTCATTTAAAACATTTAAAAACTAAAGTGCATATATGAATAAAATCAGTATTCTATGGTTTATGGTGAAAGCCATTAGATTACACTTTGATGATTAGAAACTTTCAATTTCAATTTTATAAATATAAGTATTTGTTCAATATACCTTATATACTACCAATTCATTCAATAGTATATTAAGTATAAACTATCGTTCGAACTAATTTCATAAGTTTTAAATTGCATTATATTACTGAAAAAATATAGAAAAATATTTTTGTTGTGAAAGTAACCTGATCGAAATAAATAACGTACATCTGGGGTTCTAACGGTTTTGGAAAGCGATAATTAATCTTTGGACGTATTCCGCTTCCCCCGTATTAGTTTTCATACGTTGCAGTGACCTATATGCTTAATTGCGGGGGCGTGCTTGGGCTCTGGGATGCGGAAAGTGGACGTGCACGACCTACGATTTTCGAAATTGTCGGATTGGGGCTGATTGATTCGTTTTGCAATTCCTCCTTGGGTCTCGGTTAAAATGTTTCCAATGGCTGTAGGGCGCATGACGGCGGTACACGTGCTCTACGTCGCGACGCCGATCGACGCTCAGTTGCTCGCGACGCGGACGTCGCGACGTTCGTTCTCTTTAGCTACGCCGTGAAGCATGAGGAAGTACGCGTGACGCGTGTAAGAATTTTATGTATGTTTGATAACAGAAGAAATTCATCTTTATAGAAAGGGAAACAGTAGTAAGTACCTTACTATTTTTTTTATAGGGGTTAAAAAGTTGATTTGTATACTTCATTGTAATTGTTTTTATTATAATTTATACATACTATATTAATAAAATAAATTATATGTTTTTTTTAATTTTAATTTTTAAAGTACAAGTAATTTAAAATGTAATTATTTCTTATGTTATACTATATACTAATGACTTCATATTATGAATGTAATAACTGTACAAATATAACACGAATTAAATATTAAATTAATTAATTAATTCTAAATTACATTCAGAAAAAAAAACAGGGTAAATTGTGCATGACATCTGTGCAATAAGTTTTTTCTTAATGAAGAATTTTCAAAAGCAGTGAATTATGTAGGCTAAATGGTTGGTAATTATTAAAAAATTTTAAAAAATTATTTATATATATATATATATATAATCTATTTTGCAAAATTTTAATCTAAGACATATATTAATTAAAAAATTATTTAATTCAAGACACAAAGAACTAATTTCTTTGCATTGATAATATGTTTCTGGGGGGTTTTAAACTATTATTATATAACGTTGTAGTAATTAAGACCGTTTTTTTTTTTAAATCCATAATAATTCTTAAGTAATAAAGCAAAAACATATGTCTTTAATAAAAGACTAAGTGAGTTGTTTCTGCAACAAGTATAAACTGTGCTTAACGTTATTATATTGGATTTAATATTGTTAATGTGTTATGTTTTAGGATTATTTGAGATTAAACACTATCCTAGTTATATTATTTAGCTAGTTTGTGTACGAAGTCTCTATTTAACTATTTGTTATGTCTCGTAGAAAATCCATGTTTAATTTTATTAATTCCAAGGGTTTGACTGTTAACTATTTTATTTAACTTCTTTACAAATGTATCGTTGCTTTTTCAGGTAAAGAATATATTTCTTAAATTCATGAAAGTGCAAATAATATTTTATAAATCTAATCTCCTTAATATTTTAATATGAAGTATTTAATGTTACAGCTAAGCATAGAAAAATAACAAAATATCCTTAAGTCAAAATTACATCAATTAAAAATTAAATTTACCAACATAAATATTTATACAATTAGCAACAAATTACGCAAATTCAATGTTTCTGTAACATAGCACTAACCATCGTATCAATTTCCCTTATCCTTATTAACTGAAGCAAACTTCCCCCCTCCCGCGCCATAAATAATTAAAATACTTGTTTATCGCGAATATTCAGTGTTTGCCTCAAAGTGGCCGCGGATGAAATTCCTCGTCGGTAAATTGATTAGCCGAAATTTTATTAACGAAATTCGCCTCCTAATTACCAACGTGCAACGTAAACGCGCGGGGGAATTTCAAGGCGGGCGACAAACTTTAAATTTTTATTAAGCAAACTTCGGCGATAAAAAAAAGAGGGAGACCCGAAACTTAATTAAGCCGAGGGATAATTGTCGGTGATGAGCTACAAACTCGATTAAGTCAGCGCCGAGGAGCGAGACTAGCCCTGGCAAGTTTCACTTTTAAATTGTATCAATTAAAATTAAGTTTAAATTATTGGACTCGAATTGAATGGATCTGATTGCATTCGGTCGTAACGAGTATTAAATTAATTGTTCTTGAGTTTCGTTCTGTGAAATATATAGTAGCTTTGGGCAGTTGTCCAAATTCAATAAATTTATTTATATTTTTTAAATTCTATTCCATGGGTTTTTATATTATATCCACTTTCCTTCACAAAAATAATTTAAAAACTTTTCTGGACATTTCCATCAGTAAGAATTTTTTTGTTGAAAATAACAATTATTATTATAACATAGTGCTTTTAATATAAATTGCAAAAAGATGAAAGATGTTATTCTTAATGAAGAAATAAATTATTTTCGACGTTTATACATACAAATTTACTATAATTTTCGTTATTCTTAATGTTATTTGTCTCATACCTGATCAAGTTGAGTGATTTTTAGTCATATTTAAAACATATTTGTTAGTCTAATAGTAGCTACACAACATACTAGAGCTTGCATTAAAAGGTCCATTATTTCATTTTTTTGACAAAATTCCTCACCATTTTGACTTTTCCAAGAAGAAGAAGATGTGTAACAATGAGGCAAATTTTTAAGGGCGAATTGTTTAATTGCTCTTTTTACTTTAAAAGGGAAACATACATTTCATAAAACTGATTTTGAGAGTGAATAAAATGGTTCTTCAAAATATTCTTCCGTTTTATAGATTGTTATTGTTATCTATCTACAAAACTCTTTGAAATAAAGCGCTGACATATAATAGTTTAAGCTGGGCATGATAAAATATTAATTAATCTCCACAGATTCAAGCACTATACGACTGTGCATATTACTGCAGATATTGTTGTTATTTTTGGCTTATATATTATAATAAAATTATGGATAAAATATCTTATGAAATGAATCAAATAAACTTAAAAGAAATAAACAATAAGTGGAGAAAAAAAATATAGATATTAAACTAAAAATAGTGGTTCATTTTTCATAATATAAGACATGTTTATTGATAAAAATAAATTATATTATACAAATATTATTATCTTGACATTTGTATAATATAATTTATTTTTATCAATAAACATGTTTTATATTAGTGTTTCTAAACAAATATGGGGGTTTTAACGTTTTGTAGTAATTTGCAAAGGCAAGAGTATGGGACGACCAAATGTCCCTGAAGAGTGTGTTGAGCAAGAAGTCTATCATGTTCCGAAGGCTAGTCGTCAATTAGCAATTCCAGTGAAGACTGTATACTACAAACACTAAACAACGTTTGGGAAAGCTGTCATAAAGACTCGATATGTAACCCAGTTACTTACATTGAACACTTGTAAGCTTGTACGTATAACTGTATGAGTTGCTCTTTCATTTCATTTATTAATTATGATTATTTTACCTAATAAAGATTATAAAGCGAATTAATCAACTATTTACGAAACATATTTAGACAAAAGATTAAAAGTTATAGATAAAAGTTAATGGAGAATAAAATAAATCTATACAAATAGATAAAAGTTGCATATATAAGACATTTAGTTATAAAAATTTAATTGAAACAAATAAAACAGTTAGAAGGTTAAAATATTATATATAAGTTAAATATTAAATATACACAGCCATACACACTAACACAAAGATAAAATTACAAACATACAAAAATAATAAATAAAAATAAATTAATTAAAAGGGTATCATAACTGTATGCCTACGAGACTTCTGTTGAGGTACTCTCCAAAATTGTAAAAATCGTGTTCTAGTAACTATTTTTTCATGCGAAGTATAAATTCCTTTTGGGGTAGTTCCCTTACGTGAGGAGGAATAATATTGAAAAATTTCTTTGCGAAATAATTTGTTGCATGCCGAGAGCCAAATAGTTTGTGCTTATATAGATAAAGGTCTATTCTATTTCTAGTAAGATATTTATGTTTTGATTCATGCCTAATTAAGTTGTTTTCAGATTTTTTTATATGTTTTAAAAAAGCTAAAATATACAAACATACGCCATATGTGACTGGCAGAGTGCATAATAGGCTACCCTCAGCACATCACAAGTTAAAGTGTTGGCCATATTGCGTAATAAGAAAATGATGGAAGTTAATTTTTTGGCTGGTATATTGCCATTGTGTGTCCATTTAAGGTGGCTATTTCCAGAAATGTTGTTGTCGAGGTATTTGGAATGGCTTTAGCCTTGGTTTGCGCAGAATAATAAAGTTAATTCGTTACTATGAAACCATTATGATACCTCTGACATGAGGGAATCATGACGCACTTCTAATAACGTCAGGTTATAACCGCTTGTACTTATAGTGGTGTTATTTACATGTTTGGGTGGGTAATTAATATATAACTAGAATAATATTGGTCCCAATATTGACCCTTGAGGAATACCTATATTATTAACTAATACTTTTGAATAATTTTTTTTTAAATACAGCTTGTTTTCTATTTTGAAGGTACGATGAAAACAACTTGTAGCTGTCAGGATGTATGTTGTAGGCATATAGTTTTCTAATGAGTATTTCATGTGATACACAGTCGAACGCTTTGGTTAGATCAATAAAGGACGTGGTTATATATTGGCCTGTTTAAAAGCACTCAATGGCCCAGTCAGTGACATGTATGATGACATCTGTTTTTGATAAGCCTTCTCTAAAGCCAAATTGTTTTCTATTTAGTACGTTATTTAGTTCTAGGTATTGAATTTACTGAATTTTCAGTAATTTTTCAAAAATTTTGAAATTATTGGTAATAAACTAATTGGTTTATAATTTGATGGACAATTTGGGTCTCCTATCTGTATTATTTTTGCAACTTTTAAATTTTGTGAAAAAATACTCTAGATTCGCTAACTACATTTTTTTTTTAAATCAAACCTTATCGACGAGTGAGTTTAAAGTAAAATTTAATTTATTTATCTCTCAATAATACTACCATTTGCCTATGCTTCATAATTTTCATACTCATACTCAGAAGAAGAAAAAAAAAACAGAGTGCATCTATCATATAAAATCAAGTTTCCATTACAAATTATTTATGAAAAATTACATTAAATATTTTTTTTTTATTTTGATTATGTTGCATTTATTAGATGAATTTTATAAACATAGAGTAGAATTTATACAAATAAATCAAATCTAGAATACTCTGCAAGACTAGTCGACGTAGACTTAATCTTGACATGTCACAATACCAGATTCATACGTCTACGCATGATACACTATCAATAAACCTCTACAGTTTTGTCTTTTCATACTAGAGCATGATACTACATATATAATCCCGAAATAAAGCTTATTAAAAAACGTTCCTGGGGCAGGTAAAAAAAAATCATTTAAATAATAAATAATAAAATGAAATCAAATATTGTTCAATTAGAATTTAAAATTTAAGGTTTATACTGGAATTTCTAGGAAGACAACATAAGGATAATACATTGAAAAGATTTTTGAAGAATTTTTCTGATAGAAATCAAGGGCGTTCATGAATGGGTGGGGATAACTAAATTGGTATCGTAAGGAGTTGGTTAGAAGGATAGTGTAAAGGATAAAGATGATGACGAAGTTTTGTTAAAGTACGAAGGGATGCTCGCTCACTAACTTGAATATTGCTGGGATTGGGATAGAGGGCACAACCATAGTCAATTAATGGACGGCAGATCATCTTATTTATACTTAGAGCTATTCTTGTATTTATACCATTGTTTTTGTACGTTAAACTTCTAAAGCATTTTGCTCTAGAAGTAATTTTAACTTTTATTGTGGCCGTGTGTTTTTTTAAATTGATTTTATGACCAAGAACTTAACGGAAATTGAGGGAGGGATCATAGTTTGGAAAATATAAACTTTGTGAGGTGAATTATTGGTGCGATGATAAGGACTGTGATTTCTGGGGATTAATATTAATGTTTTATTTTGCAAAATGATTAAAGTAGAAAGAATCAGGGTTGTAGACATCAACGTAAAAAATGTTATGTAACTTGAGAGTGGAAAGGAAGAAGAGAATAAATTGTGGATTTAGACTTTTATGTATTAGAGAGGAATTATTTAATAATAAAAATGATACAAAATTCGCTATTTAGATAATTTGTAATTTGTACCTTATCTATTAATTTAATCAAAAATATAATTTACTTATCTTTCAGATGGCTAGGATTTGTTAAAGAATGTTTTTATATATACTCAAAAAATAGTATCTATCATTCTAAAGTTATCTTTCCAGTTTTTCTTACATTTTATATAAATTTATATTTCCATAGCAAATTATTTATGGAACACTAAATTAAATAATCTTTTAACCTTAATTAGGTCGTTTTTTCTTATCTGATGTTGAATTCACCCAAATAAATAAATAAGCATTTAAGTTAGTCAATAATAAATTAATGATTGAGATTGTTTATTTCTCCACTTTTTCGATAAATGCTCTTAACAATTGATCAGAATATAAATTAGTATACTTTCCGGAAACCCATATAACTCATAAATTTGTTTATAAAATATACTTTTTAAGATATTAACATATAATTTTATTTTACAGTTTTTATTTTATTGGCTGATATTAACATGCCTTTTAGTTTCTAGATCTATTTTATCTAATAGAATATTATTTTCACTTCCATAAAAATCATGAATATTCTTACTACTTAAAAATTATAATTTATAATTAAAATTTAATTTCTGTAATATAATGTTATTTTTATTTTTCGAAAAGTTAATTTATAATTAATTTTTCCTATTAATTGTTACTCTATATGGGAGTCCCAAATTTTCTAGAAAGAAGAAAGTGAATTTTGGAGGGCATGTTCTATCCCAAAGCTTTGTAATAATGTACAAGATCAGCAATTATATAACGATATTTTTCTGCGTTATGGTTTAAAAGGAAACAAAGAAACATTCATATTATAAAGACTGTTATGCTAATATTTAGTCTCTATTTAAACACGATTCAGCGATTAGTGATATCAAAAGATATTCAAATCTAACTCGAATACTCCTTAAGACTATCAGACCTCGACTAAGTATTGACATGTTATTATACCAAAATAATATGTATGTGCCTGATAATAAATCATTAATAAAGAGTTTTGATAAAATTTGTTATCACATATACAGGTTGCGATGTAAACGTATAGTTTTAGTTTGCAGTTCCTACATTTTGTGGAATATTAACATGCTTTCAATTGTTAGATCTTTTTTGTAAAATAAAAATAATTTAATCTCACCAGAAATGACTCTATATTTAGCTATTTTAAAACACTTCGTATTGTTTCACTTGTTTTTTATTTTTATTTTTACCAACTAGTTTCTACTATATGTTCTGATATATAATAGACTGATATATAATATAAATACAAAGTATTTAATGGCCAATCTGATTATTATATAAATATTTCACCACGGGTTAACTGAGAAATTAATTTATTTATTATTTTAGTTTTTAATAGTACCATAAATATTTGATGGTAGAGGCGTTTACTTCGTGGGACATCTTGAATGACTTGTAATTGAGACAAAATAACTTTGTTTTGCACTTTATTTATAAAAATTGCAGTGACTATAGTTTCGAATAAAAGCTAGTCATTATCAAACATTATCAAAATGTTCTTAACATTAAGAATTTCTAAAAATATATTGTTTTAGTTATTCTTCGAAAAGTATACTGTCGCTTGGGTTTTCTGGATTATTATTACATAACGCTATATTTTTTCCAAAGAAATGTCTGATTATTTTTTCTGGATATTTTAGAAATTGGACATGATACAAATTTTTACTTCGCGACTCATGCAGTTATTATATTGTTTTAGACGGATGTTAGAATAAATGCACTGATAGTACTAGTAGTAGTAGTAGTAGCTTTTAGATATAAGCCACCTGGTCTTCCACTGTATTATTTATGCAGTTGTGTGTGTATGTGTGTAAATGAGTTTGTTACTTTAAAGGATTGTCTCCGTTACTTTAAGCCCATCTAATTGCTTACTCGAAATAACGATGCTGCACTTTTGCTATCGCTCGGCTTCGACCGTATACGATTAATTATAAAAGCATTTCCAAAAACAGTGAGAAAATATGTTTCAAACACCATAAAATAAAGATTATAACAATAATGTTTACAATTCAGGAACTTATTTCAAACAACTTGCTTTCTTCTCCAATGATGATTTAATAGAAAAGATACATTATGGTTAATTAATTTCTCACTTAACCCGTGGTGAAACATTTTTGGATAATGCCAATTCATTTAAACACTTGGTTCTGTTTCACTATTTTTTAATTTACTTTCCTACTAGTTTCGACCGTTGTGCTTGAGAATAACCAACCGTCGACAATAGTCTGAGAGAAAATAAAAATAGTGAAACAAACCAAGTGTTTTAATCAATTACTGAGATAGATTATTATACACATATATACTTTCAGTCTAGAACAAATACCTAAGAACCTCTGATATATATATATATATAACTTTATTTTAAAAATATTTTATTAATCTAATTTTTATTAAAATTTACTCTGGTTGTCTAAATCATATACTAATTAGTATTCAGTCGCTGCCCTGTTCGGTTTCTACCAATTTTAGATAAAATCGTTGAATTCGTTTTCAAATATAATCTTTGTCACGCATCCCACAAACATGTTCCTGAATTGTATTTCGGATTGCTTCTCCAAAAGTCAACCACGCTTTCCTTATTTATTCTAACTTTTAATTGAAAAGCCAATAGAGATAATCGGTTTGGTATTTTGGCCTCATAATGTTTCATGTCTATTCCACGTCATTTAATCATCAAAAAGAACATTTTAAGTTAGAATCAGACACTGTCTGTATTATCCATAATATATAATCGATTCTACTATGATAAGTGATTATGATTATAATATGATTTACTGCAAGATTTACCTATAAATGATCCTTTAGATTAACTGCATAACATAGAGATACAATCCAAGAAGTACTTCAAATTTGTATAGTATATACTAAAGTACATGAATTTGAAAAAAAGCTTGAAAAAATGTCGAGACGTTTATGGTATGAACGTACGTATTCTTAAAAGCATAATCGATGTGTTAATCTCCTCTCTTACCAAGGTATTAAACATGTACATTTTCCTGGTGTTTTTCCATACAGTCTACAAAACGGGGGTGCAGAGGATATTAAAAATTATAGGTCCATATCTCTTTTGCCTCTAATATCTAAGGTACTGTTGCAACAGATGATCGAGTGCCTTTGCAACAATAATATAATTTCAGATAGCCAATATGGTTTAAACCGGAGAAGGCCCACAGTGGATGCGATAAGTGCCCTCGTTTAGAGGATCTACGAGAGTTTCGAGGCCGGTACTTACTCTATAACCTCTCTCAAACAAGCGCGTTTGATTACATGTCCCATGGGCTTCTTCTGCGGAAACTATATTAACTATTAAAATTTCTCACATATGGCCTCTCGGATGAAAAACTCTTTCCTTGGGAATAGGCTTCAAATGGTGCATGTGGATGATTGTCTGATTAACATTGAAGCATGGTATCCCACAAGGGTCAATACTGTGTTCATTGCTTTTTTAGTAGTAAACGCCTCCAAAATTCAAGAAAAAAACTTGTAGTATTGCCAAACTAAACATTAGAAAATCAATAAGGAATACCATAACCTTTTCATAAAATGCATAAAAGAATTTATAAAAAATAATTAAGAATAATTACATAGAAGATATGTTTAATTAGAATAAAAAAATAAACGAAAACAATAGAAATTGGTAATTAAAATAACAATACTTTAAACTTATAAATTGACATATCAACTATTTATTTATGATAAATCTCAGCTAAAAAAATCTTTATTTCTAAAACTTTTATAATGGCTTAGGAAACACTTACATAATACATTGAAATGAAACAACATAGCTGAGAGGATTTCACTTTTATTGTTGATCAATGCAACATCTGGCCTGGTGTAGTCACTGTGTGGTGAAACATGTTGCAGTGATTAACAATAAAAATGATTGTAGATTGTTCTTTAGGCTCACAATATACACATCTATATGTTATATCAGTATTGTGATGGCTAGGCACAAATAATGCGATTACATCTATTTTAATGAACGAAACAGAAATTCTGTCACAATATAAAACACTTTATATTACTTAAATGATTATATTTATTTAGTGTAGGGTTATTAAAACTGATCTTAATTAACGTTAAAATAGGAAATCATTGTTTGATCCGTAATAAAAAGTTTTTATGAAAGAAACTCACTCAATTAAATCGAAATCGAAACATAATTTAATTAAAATTAATTTAATTCATCAGATTAGAACTTAACTAACCATCGATCATGAAATTATTGAACCGTATTTATCGATATGTTAATGAGCTCGTTATTTTACTATCCTAACGCGTTATTTAATGTTTGTTAATTACAAAACTTTCTCGCTAGTAAACTAATAAAAGTAGAAAATAATACAATTTAAAAATTCAACCATTACTTTTTTTGCAAATTACAAAAATAAAACTAGGTAATATATATCAAACTCATAATTACGTAAAATTTTATTCGGATTGGAATTACTAATATAACTTTAACCGGATTTTTTTAAATATAAAATCTAGTTAAAGTTAAAATGAACATAAAAAAATAGAAATTATGTGTGGATTATAATATACACCTTTTGTAGAAGAGTAAAAAATGTATTATTTCAACTGATTGTAATACTTTTATGAGCGACCCTTTTTTATACTTATACGAGGGTAAAAAATTATGTAACGTTTAATAAAAAAAATATTTTATACACACGCCTATGTGCGTTATAAATAAGAATCTCCCCACCCCACCAGAAAGCCGTATCTGCGTGTCGATGCCAAACCGGAATTCTGGTGCGTGCCCTTCCTGTTTATCATTTCTCCGGCATAAATCAGAAGAACCCTAGGATCCCGAAGGGCGCAAAAAGGCGAAAAATCACGCCGCGAAATGTGAACTACCGCGCTCGCCGGCCCACCCTCCCAGCGCCAAAGACTTAATTATTCCTCGTCGCCATAAATCAGTCGCTAATACGAATACAAAAGCCCCCGCAAGCCATTATTCCACAGGCTAAATTACAACATAATATACGCAGAACAAACATAACTACACAGGTATTAACAATAAGCCCGTTTAATATCATCGGGATATTCGAGGGGGGCGCACAGGTGGTGTGTTTGTTTCCGCAACGGTCTAAGCCGCCGACGGGGGCGTAATTAAGTCTTGGAGGTCGGCCTCTTTGTTGCGTGTCGGTGCAGATGATTTACGATTTTTTTTTGATGGGTGTCTTAATGAAGAACGGCGACGTCATTGTTAATTCGATTCTTCTTGTGACCTAAATCGTTTTTTTGTACGTCGATATTTCTTAGGGATTCCATTCATCATTTTCGGGGTTATTTAATATATATATATATATATATCTATAGAAGATAATTTATATGAACTGTACATTATCTGCATTGTGCAAGTGAATTGTTCAAATGAATCTTTACAACGGCATTGCGCCTTTTATTATTTATTATAACATAATAGGCTCGATAATAGAAATCTATACCCAGTTTATTTCTATTTCAACTTGTTGCATATAATCTATTAAAGATAGAGATACGAATTAAAAGAATAGATAATAAATAGTTAAACATGAACTTAATAAAATACTGACATAGTATATGGTTTTAAAAATGTTTCTATTATCCTACAACAATGTTTCACCACACGATGGCTACATGAAAAATTATGATTTTCGAAACCATATTATTGATATGGAGTTTTAACAAGTAACAGCCTCATCAATCCAGTAGTTAGAAATTTACTTATAAAAATATTGGTTTCCAAATTACTAGCATTAGTTGGTATATTATTGTGTCAATTATATTGGCCATTCCTAATGCATGGCTCTGGTTTGTCCATATATAAATAAGTTTCATCTTTGGAATTAAGACACATTTTATTGATAAAGGCACTTCTGTCAGCTAGATTTAGCGAATACTTTAGTCTAAACAATAATAAAACTTCATTGCTTGTTTCCCTATTAATTTTTATATTATTGTATACTAAATACACATTACATTAGTGGTTAAAAAAATATATATTCGCAGTTCTACAACGAAAATGATCATTCTTTTTTTGTATAGGCGATTAACTGTGACCACAGAAATCAGAGAAATTCTTGTGTTGATGAAGTATGAGTTCCAGCGTGAAGACAAAAGATGGTCGCCAATATCAATAGTGTGTTCGGCATTCAAGTGGCTACAAACGCGACTGTAGGTCGTTGGTTTAAAAAATTTCGTTCGGAGATTTCGACCTGTCCATTGAACCATGTGGTCGATCCAAGAGTCAGGTAGATAATGACGTCCTGAAAGCCACTGTGGAAGCGAATCCCAGCCAAAGTGCACATGAATTATAACTAATGCACAATGTATCAAAGCAAACAATCTTGACTCGTTTGGCACAAATCGGTAACGTGAAAATGTTGGACAAGTGGATACAGCAAGAACTGACTTTTGCACAGAAGGAACAAATACTCGACTCATGTCTTTCTCTTCTTTCTCGCAACAAAACCGAACCATTTTAAATAAAATTGTTACGTGTGATGAAAAATGGACCATGTACGATAATCGTAAGCGTTTATGGCAATGGTTGGACAAAAATTAATTACCAAAATACTGTCCGAAACGAGATATCCACCAGAGGAAGCTAATAGTCACTGTTTGGTGGTCTGGCTAAGGTGTCATTCACCATAGATTTATTGAAACTAGCCAATCAATCACGACGGATGTCTACTGTTATCAACTAGACGAAATGATGAGAAATCTTGCGATTAAACATTTAATCGGATGACTCCAATCCCGCTGCATAATAACGCTCCACCACATGCCGCACGAATGATCGTGTCAAAGCTACAAAATTAAATTCCGCGTGGGCTGTCAAAATGGCGTTTGAAGAGTTCAGCGACTCCCGTGATTCAGGCTTCTGCAGCAAAGGGAAGAATGAGTTACCTCTAAAACCTAAAAAGTTTATCCATAATATGAGTGCATAATTTGATTTAAAATAAAAAGTTTTTATTGCAAAAAATCGAATTCAATTGTGTGCATTGTTTGCTCCATTTCATACTTGACAACCTAATATCTCATTAATTATATTACTACCCTGTAAATCAATAATTTCCATGTGAAGTTGCGGATTATTATTTTGATATTGATGTCAAAAAGATTTTGAAAAATGTTGTTGCAATGACAACCAAGTTTTAGAAAAGAGTATCAAACTTTATTTTTGAAACACCTTAAGCTTCAATTGAATAACTAACGGAATGTATCAGTAATATTGCTAAATAGTTTATTTGTTTTATAAGGTGTGATACATTTTCACATCTATAAGTCATTTTGAAATTAAATAAAGAGATGATGCTTTTCATTCCACAGTAATGCGATTACTGTTCGAATTTCAAAAAAGCGCTGAAACACTTTTCGTATCTTAGCTTACGTACGGCAGTATTTTATGGTCCAATCTCTTCAATATACCTACAAAATTTTCTGAGATTCAACCTCATATAACTAATTAAATTACCAACTGATATGGTTGGTTTTAAAACTTTCCTTATTGAAACATTTCTCAAACTTGGATTGTTGATATCACTTCTAAATGCCTGAATCAGTGGTAATAGGTTTTAATATTTTCCATCGAAAGCTTTTGTCTTTCCAATGTTACTCGTTGAAGTGTTATCATCATTTGGCTGGGATGGCTTCGATTTCGTGACACGTTCTATGAATGTGTGAACGCGGTCTTGAATAATGCAAAAGAGAAGAAGAGGAACTTCTTGAAGACAGTGGAGATCCAAATCGGCCTGAATAATTACAATCCACAGAAGGACAAGCATTTCACTGGCACCGCCAAACTAAATAAAATGAATATCTACAGTTATAGATAGAAGTAGAAGAAATTCTCCAGAATCCCAATAAATGGGAACATTCTATATGAGTTTGACTGGAAGAATATTCTGAAGAATGAAGTCCGCCTGTGATTCTTGTGTTCAAAATTTAGTGTATTTTTTTATGGATGTGTATATTAATGTGTTATGTGATGAGGCCAAGGCCAATAACGTATCTTACATTGATGTTGAGGCCTTGAAGAAGTTGAACAAGAACAAGAAGCTTATAAAAAAACTAGCCAAAAAACATAATGCTTTCCTTGCGTCCAAAGCCTTGATCAAACAGTTTATCCGTCTTTTTAGTCTTGGTCTCAACAAGTTCCTTGATCTCCTCCACCAGAAATCAATGACACAGAAAATTAACAAAGTCAAGGCCATAATCAAATTCTAAATAAAGAAGCTAAGTGCTTGTCTTTAGCTGACGAGTTGGTGCAGAATATGCATCTTGGAATCAATTTCTTGATGTCTTTGCTGAAGAAGCACTGGCAAAAGGTTAGCTCACTCCATGTGAAATCCACCATGGGACCACAATAGAGATGGTACTAAACACCTGTTTACTTTTGTGAGCAATTGATAAATAAATGTAAAATTATATTTGCTGTTATTATTAATGGCGTTTTCAAGTTCATCAAAAATATCTTTTCCAATAGTCGTGCCGTTAATACTATCAACATCAGGTTCTTTATCCATTTCATAAATTTTATTTATATGAATGGGACATAATATATTGAATAATAAGTTTTCATTCTGGAAACAAATAAGCCAAATATAGCAAGTAAACTGATGAAAGATCATCAAAGTAACCTTTAGTGATAGCAGAGTCATCAAAGCAGCAATGGGCGAGAGTGGAAGATCATATGGACGTGAACATGAGACTTTCCATGTTAAATCAAAATGTTTGTATATACAAAATCACTATTGATTTTGTAACCAAAAGAATTTATTAAATCATTGAATTTTTGGTTTGAATATCAGTTGTACAAAAATTTAAATTGAAATCACCTGCAAGTATTATATATTTTTGCTTTAGCAGTTCAAGCGCCTTGGATTTTATAAACAAGAAATTAGAAAAGTCTGACTATATTTTAGATAAAAAGTTTCTGGAAAGTGTCAATCACTTTAAAATATAGAATAGTAGAATCTAGATCCTCCTTCAAGTCGCTTCCTACAGAAACTCAAGGCAGTAACGTAATTTTCGAGTGAAAAATATTTAATTTCTTCTGATAGTAACCAATGTTCCGTGATGATATCGAAAACTTCCGGCTGGGCTTTTAAACAAATTTGGAATTCGTTCAGTTTATTCCTCTCTGATTGCATATTTATGTGGAAAAGTGTTACAAGCGATGTTGTGTACTTTCGTAAAAAAAATTGAAACGTCTGACTAATATGCCTGATGGCCACAAGTTTAAACGAGGCAGTTATTTGTTGCTTGTTTGATTCAAATTTCTCAATCGTAAATAGTCTTTATGGAAACCTTGTTGTTAGAAAATTGGTTATATTCTCAACAGTTGCATCTGGCCTCGCACGGCCGATGTGCTTTTTGTGTGGCTGCACTAAAATTATCATCTCCCCACGTTGATTTGCCTCTAATAATTTGTTTTTGTTTTTTCTACTTGAATTTCATACATATGAGTTGATATTTTTTAATTCGTTTGCTAGCAACTTGAACTTGATATATTTGAGTTTTCATTTTTTAATTAGCTTTATTTCTTGGTGTGAGCGCTGCGACTTTTTCGTACAACTTCAGTTCATGCATAAGTGTCTTCATTTTGGTGTACAGTCGGGATGTCTTCTTGGGCGGTTATGGCAACGAAAACGGTTTGTGCCTCGCCGTCGTTTGCAATGTTATCAAAAATGTTTGTCGCTTGAGAGTTTAATCGGTAGTCTATAGAATTTTCGATTTGTATAATTTTGGAATTTTTAGGATTTTCATTCTGAGATTTTGTAATGGCTTTTAATTCTATATTTTCATTTTCCACATACTTTAGTTGATATAACGATAATAATTATTAGCCATTTTGAGTGGTTTTATTAAATCTGTATATGCACTAAATAAGTGTTCTGAGTACTCACATTTATGCACGAATACAGCATTGTTTATATTCGGCGATGTTACTTGTAGGTTATTTACAGGCAACGGAATATTGAAGCACACTTTTGCACGATTTGCGCAGCTGATATCGTAGAAACTTTCAAATTTAGCACATCGTTCACCTGACCTAGCAAGGGAACCACATGGACATCGTTTAGATCTACTATTGTTTGATTTTGTCTTCTTTTTCACCGAGATGTAGGATTTGATACTATCTACATCCGAAATTTTTATTTACCTTACTCACTGAAGTTATCAGTATGATAGGCTAAATGTTTGGAGATCCTTGTCCTAATTATTGGACTTACTCTTTCCACAAATATTCTCTATACGTAATGGATCTGTTTTATAAGTAGATCGAACTTGTACTGATTGCAAAATGAACCGGCAACACATGACCCCTGGTAAATTGTCACAAATGCTGTAAAAAAAAATATTTTAGGATTAATTTAAGCTTATACTAACAAACATTTATAAAACCACCAACAAATATGAAAGAGTATTATATAGTAAAATATTTAAATCCTTATAATATTATAATATATAATGCTTTTAACAAGAACAAAAAAAGAAAAGATATTTAAAGTACATACCTTCCATTTGATGTCTCTGGCTTAAAATATTTAAACACGTTTTAAATTGGATTTCTAGGCAACTTTTGTCAGTATTTAGCTAAGGATACTCTTCCATTCTCTCTTAGTAAAAATTTTAGGTCGAAATGCCTTCTAACGGAAATAAAAAGGAGCTAGTTTCTTAGTATTCATTTACATGATGAATAAAGCTAACTATTGGGAAGCTATTAGCAATTTCATTGACTGTTACCTGCCAATCTGTATAAATCACACACTAAAGTCTTTTTCAGTAATATAAAATATTTTTAAAATAACTTATATACAGGATATTTCTAGTAAACTAATGTTAATTAATTCTACTTCCATGAATTATTAAATAAGTTTTAAGTATATTTTTTAATGCAACATAGTTGTACTAATGTTAGAGAAAAATACTATGATGATTATTCATATAAAATGTATCCTTACAAATATTAATTGCTTTCAGTTTGTAAGGTTCACAAAGATAATGCAGATTATTTAGCTTTGAAACATATTCCAGTTCGTGTTTTAATTATATTTTTTCGCGACGTTTATATTATAAATGTCATAACGGATAATTAACATGGCATTAGATGAAATCTTTAACACGTTGACCTCTTTGTCAGTCACCGGTGACTGACACTGAAGTGAATGGATTACTGACAGTGAGTACCTACTTTAAACTTACTATTTAGCGCTGTCAGTCACGAGTCCATGTGAATTGTTACTAGGATTGCCTGATACGGCTCTTCTGTACGTTACAACAACTTGGCCACCTAAAATTCCTTCAAACAGCTGTAGGTTTAATCTCGGAAAAAATGTACTATATTGAAATAAAACTCCTATATTTAATAATTAGCTAACATTATATACAATAATGCGGCTGGTTTGTGCATGCAGGACAATAAGTTGTAACTTATGTAGTTTTACTTCTGGCATATTTTCTGTCATGATTCTTTGAATTATCACTGTAGTATCCTTTGCAATATTCTGGCCGATGAATTTGTTGGAGAGAATGTTTGTGAGAGTGAGACACGTGACTGACAATGGCTGATGGGGCGAAACGCATAATTTTTTGCCATTGGAGTCACATGTGACTGACACATAAAAAACTAATTTTGTCCAAAAAATGTAACAAAATGAATTAAATAAGTATATTCTTACTGATTTTATAAAATAAAACTTAAAAACAAAAAAAACTTTTTTTGATATTTTACAAAAAAAAATTGTTTCCAGCCAGTGTGTTAAGAGAAAATAAGAAAAGAACGTATCTGCAATGTTTTTACATATTTCATTTAAAATGGGTATTATTCTACAAGTAGGAAAGAAACTTTAAAAAAAATGGTTCGGCTTTCAATTGTTTTAACAGTCACCAACTAAAATCGCTAATTGTTCTATATTCGTGTTACATACAATTTGCAGCAAATCGACCCGGCCCTTCTGTCCAAACCGACGGACATTATGTCCAGGAAGCTCGAATTCGAATTACCGTTTAAGGTGTCGATCGAGGACCCCAAAACGGCTTTGATGAGAGTCAAGGAGTTTGGACAAGGGATATCAGCCTGGTACACGGATGGTGCCAAGAATACCAGAGGTACTGGAATAGGCATTTATGGGCCTAACCAAAACCACAGGAGCTTCATGGCTCTGGGCACGACGCCCACGATTTTGCAAGCGGAAACGATTGCAATTGATATGTGCGCCAGAGAATGCTTGGATAGGCACCTAAATGGCGCGCATATATACATCTGCTCAGACAGCCAAGCCGCAGTAAAGGCCGTTCGAGCCTATAGTCACGGCTCACGGACTGTCTGGGAATGTCGAAGATCCCTCTCGCAACTGGCGAAGAACAACTTGTTGACCCTCATGTGGGTCCCAGGGCACGGGGATATTAAAGGCAACGAAGTGGCCGATGAACTCGCAAAAAGAGGTGCAAATGCCACTCCTATTGGACCAGAGCCGTTTTGTGGACTCCCTATGGCGCATAGAAGAGAGGTGGTGCAAAAATGGGAAGAGGACAGAAGACGTAAGTATTGGAACAACGTACCAGGTCTACGTCAATCAAAACGACTCCTGAAACTCGATCACAGCCACAAGGTGCTTGAACTCACAAGGAACGAGCTAAGAACTTTCACCGGACTCATGACAGGGCATTGTGCCCTCCGATACCATTTGCGGAAAATGGGAAAAGAGGAAAGTGGAAACTGCAGATTGTGTGATTCGGCAGATGAAACTACCGAGCACATACTATGCACTTGTGTTGCGATTGCTCACAAGCGTCTTTCACACTTCGGCAGGGACCGATTATCCCCCGAAGAAGTGAGCATTATCACCCCCAAGATAGTTACCAGGTTCATGGTAGACGTGGGACTGCTTGGGAAGTGATTGGTTAAGGGTAGAACAATAGATCTGTTAGGTCGCAGTTCACGAGAGGCTAACACACCTCACTAAGACCCTACTTAACCTATAACCTATAACCTATATACATACAATTTAAGCATTACAGTTCCTGGAGATAACATACGTTTCCAAAGATCCTGAAGATTAAGAGCTCTACCCATATACCCTCTTTATTTTACAATCAGTTGCCTTAGATTAGAGCGGTGAATTAATAAACCTCTTCCAAAAATTCGTTTCCCTTAAATAGCTTAAAATATCCTCCGTGTTTCAATGCCTATGCCCATAAACACGATCGATTATTTGTTAATTTGGATAAGACTAAAAATATACAATTTTATAATTTAAAACTTTTGGAAGAACTTGTACGAAGGTTTCTTTTGTAATACTAAATATTTGCTTAATGGTATAATAGTATTATTATTAATTAAGCTCCATAATTAAATATTTCCTGATTTAACTTAAATATTTTTCATATTTTTCAACTATTATTTAGCTATCCACATTAAGGAACTTGCATTATACTTTTTATTCAATATAACTATGATTTCCATTAAACAATGTAATTCAATATATTTTATTAATTTGGTAAAATTATATACAACTTTGTTCTTTAGAGTTAATTTCTATCTGTCATAATAACGGAGATAGATTGATTAGAAAATTGAGACTTATTACTTTTTCCAGAATATCTATATACCCTTGACTTTTTGAAAACTACGAAGGTGGAATTTTATTCGTCTCGTAAAACTACACTTCTTTCCCAATTTAACTGTTTTTCTATCTCGTATAGTTCCCGAGATCTTCATAGACGACATCTAAAAAAACTCACCTGTAGATTAAATCATTTGTCAAATATACACGCATATTAAATAATTTTTAAATCAAAATACCAATTCGTACTACAAAGTAGCTCTTATCAATATTTAACGTAATGTATAATATTATAATGGAGTAGTTAGATTTGTACATGTAATGGATTAAGCGAAACAAATAGCTTAGCTGAACAATAGTCCCAGTAAGAGGATTATTGTCGGTTCCCTAGTTCATGTAATGTATTATTAAATGGACTTATATGGAAATTAAGTAAAGTGTATAGTACTTTATTTCATTTTGAATAAATGTATTAATCATTAATTTAATAATATTATAGAATTTAATATATTATGTTTTATTTATTCGTATAATATTAAATTAATTTAATTGTATATTAATGAATAACATTATACACACATACTTGAAAAATGTAGATATCAGTAAATATCAGTAAATTTATTCAATTGGTCGCATTTCTGAAGAGGCAGTCGGAAGAATATAAACCGAAGAAATCCAATATTTTAACAAAACAACATATAACCCGATTTTTACAAGAAGCTGATGATGAAAAGTGGCTACTAACAAAGGTAAATAAGAACAAGGCATGAAATTTTAGATTAAGAAATATTTTCAGGTAGTTTTGATCTTTGGAATTGGTGGAGCCTGTAGAAAAGAAGAACTCACTTACATGCAAGTGACCAACATTAGGAACAAAGGGCAGGTTTTCTGCGTCACAATACCAAATACAAAGACCAAAATTTCGCGAGAGTTTGTTATAACATCAGGAGACAGTGATGGGATCAATTTCGTAGACATTATAAAAAAATACATGGCACTGCGTCCACATAATGCCGTAGAGAGGTTTTTTGTTGGTTACAGGAATGGCAAATGTATAAAACAGCCCGTTGGCATTAACACGATTGGTAGCATGCCGAAAAATATTGCTTCTTTTTTAAAATTACCAAATGCTAAAGAGTACACTGGTCACTGCTTCAGAAGATCGTCAACCTCACTGTTGGCAAACTCAGGGGCGGACCTGCTAACAATAAAAAGGCACGGGACTGGAAGAGCAATACAGTAGCCGAAGGATACATAGAAACTTCGGTTGAAAATAAGAAACGTATCGCAACGAATATTCTTGGAGAAAAGAATGTACTTGTAGAAGCTAAAACCAGTAAACGCAGTAGTTTGGAAATTTCTAAAACAGAAATGTCCTCAGGAATACACTTGAATAAATGTAAACATGTTATTATTAATGTTCATAAATAATTGTTTAATAAATTTGATCGTTAATTGGTATTAAAAAATGAGTGTGTTTTTGATTTCATTACCTCACTAGTTAGGTAATGAGTTTCATTACGTAACTCAAATGAATGTCAAATTCGTCACTTATCTAAGCAGTCGTAGATAAATGTTTTTATTGTTCTGTTTAATCCCGTATAATAAATTATATTTACATCTAAACTAAATAGCACATCGCTTTCTTTTTCTTTTGCAATAAATAATTACATTAGAATAATTTATAAGAGTCGCGATTGTGTTATAGCGCATTTGGATTTTTTGTGAGTAATTAAATTTCCAGGCTTTGCATTCGTCCCGCCTTAATGTAATTAAAGGAGCCGCTCTTTCTTCCTGACAACGTGATGAAATCAATCCGTTTATGGGCTTTTTTGGAAAATTCAATTTCCCCGCCCTCTCATCCGCAGAAAAAGAATCTGAATAATTGCATCACGTTGTGAAATGGATAGACGGGGATAAACAAAAGGGGCCGGTCTCTAAAATTAAAATTCAATTCGATTCAATTCGTTATTCGATAGTGAACTATTACAAATGTTTTAAAATGATTATCTAAATTCAGTTTAAATATATTGTCTGTACCTATTAATGGCATTGCTTAATACAATAATTATAGTAAAGTTGTTTCCTTATAATGTAAGATTTACATTAGAATGATTATTGGATTTTTGTTGTTTTTAAAAATTGGCATATTAATGGAGGCCGAAAATTGTAATTTATAATATTACTTATACAGTATAATTTATACTTATAAAATATTGATTATGTTAATAATTTATAGGCAAAAATTTCGCTGTAGGTATATATCTTAATATTATAAGTTCTATTAAACTATGTAAAAAACAAACCTTTATTTTCCTAAGAGATGTACCCTTTTATGTTAAATTAAGTTGTCACTGAAGTTAATTACTAATGTAAACATTTTTTGCTCACCCATTTAATTTGGGTAGACCATTGTGGATGCGCTTTGATGACTACGAGACAATGAGGAAAGAGTGTAACGCACAAAACTGGACGGGATTACACAATCGAGGCACGTCATGTATTCCAAACAATAAATACCCAACCCGAGAGACCCTAATTAGGGTAATGTGTTTACATTTACACACATGCACGGGTGGCGAGAGTGAGTGAGAGGGTGTAGATTGGGTGCTAACACAAAGGGTCTGCCCGTATAGTCACGGGTCGGATGGACGCCGCCGATTATTGCAGAAGTGATTCACGCCGGCATCTGCTTTTCGCAGGAGCTATTAATAGTCCCGATCAGCAGGAGGGTATAGGGGGGATGAAGGTGGCCCATCTTTTAATTACGCGCTCGCCCTCTCTCTATTATATTCGAAATATTAATAAGGCCCTGCGCCAGACACGGAATCCCGAATATACATCCACTGTATTAAATTAGATTTCATTATGTTTCCCCGGCAAACGCTTTTTTCCCCTGTCGGCAGGAATAAAGAGCGTCGCTCGTTGTCCTAGCGACCGCCTGATGCTTCCTGATGCCTCCTGCCAGGTAACAGGAACGGTCTCTCAATCCCAAACCGGGAGAGAGACGGGGACGCGCGCCATCTCAACTTGTTTCAACTCGTCGCCGTAATAAAGGCCGGTTTGTACCTGCAGGAAAGTCTTTGCGTCGTCAGCAGTAAAGAAAAAAATGGGTATAAATGCGCGCGCGGCCAATTACCGCTCCTTATTTTCAGTGCCTTCGTTCCTGCTGCCGCTACTGCTACATAATTCATGGCGTTCTTAATATTTTATAATCGTGAAGTACGGCCACCTTTCGCCGTCCCGAAATTAACTTAACCCTCGGAAAATTTTACAAGGAATGAATAAATTACGGCGCAATGGTAAATTTCCCCCTTTTTAAAATACTCCACTTCTGCTCTCCATTAAAGATAAACGAAAGGTCCCGCCAAATGCGACTGATATTTTTTTACGTCAAATATTTTCTTTGCTAGAATATAAAGGAATGCTATAACAGATAAAGTAAGCTTCTGTGTTCTTTTATCAATTCAAATGTAAATATTATTAAAAATGCCTAAATGTGAGCCTTGAGAAATAATGGATTTACCAAATAATATAGAATAGATTTCATTTATAGGGTTAAAGAGTAATAATAAAATAAACTAAACTTCACTTGACAAACGACATACTAAAATAATCACTTATAGAATAAAGTTTTTCATCCATCAATAAAGAAAAAACATTTGGAAAAACGTGTTAAGTGCCAATAATGTTTCATGAGTTATGTTCCAAAATAGTTTCAGAGGCGCTATGTCCCACAGCTACAAGTATACTACTTTTATTGAAAAATACATTAGTATATATATATAGATTTTATAACATAACAGCATAATAACTAATAACATAATACTAGCAAATACCAAAATTTAGCAGCCTAGGCTAATAAGTTTCTATAGAATTCTGGATTCTCCTCTTTTATGAATGGGATTATTGATTGAATGTTTTCTTCTCGACCTTGATACGAGTTGCACAATCAAGCTGCGGTAATTTCATGTTTTTAATCTTTTGCGAATTGATGTTTTTCATAAAAAAATAAAGTTTGTTTGATTTTTACTGATCCAGGATGTGCTGTGGAAATCTGAATCCACGCAGCTTTTGAAATGTTAAAATCTGGAGCTTAATGGTATTCAGTGTTTATTCAGCAGCAACTTTAAAATCTTTGAAATCCTCAGGCTGCATTAAAGTTACAATAAATGGATTGTTTGGGGTTGCAGATGCCATTAGGTGGACTAAATCTAGATGGACTTTTCGTTTTTCAATTTGGACGAAATCTCGATCGCAACTTAAAAACTAATAACCAGAGACCAAGAATTTCTGCTTAACTTCTTGAACATATCCTTTTGTTACCATGAATATACATAAAAATAGCATCATTTTATTTTTGTTTTGTCCAGCAGAGTTATCACTCCATATGTTTAATTTTTCCTTTCTTGTTATTCCACTTGTAACTGCTTTCCAAATGTATGACGCAATTCTCCCAGATATTCCCTCATGCCATATATGCATGTGCCCTTTATTGGTATCAGCAACGTGGACAAAATTATAGGAAGAAAGTTGGCGCAAATAATACATTTGGCTGTGTGTAAGGGCTGGTAGTGAAAGTACTTGTTGAAGGTCCATGAAAATGGTAAATATGCCACTTAGGGGAAGCTGGGATTGGGCATGATCTTCCTTCATTACTTTCATCACCTTCTCAGCTTTCCTATGATGAAGTTCTAGTTTATTCTTTGCATCTTTATCATTGGGATTGGATTTGTGTTGCATGTTCAATAGATCACACGTTTGGCACGTATCAGTACGTGGATGGTGAAATTTTAACTTTGAAATTTGTTTACTAAAAGTGGTATAGTAGAAACGTTAGGTTATATCAGAATTCGGATCTTTAAAGGCGCGATACAATCGATTAATGTTTAAATCTTGGCTCAAATATTGTTTCCTACTCTTCATCCTTCCATAGTGACTTTCCTCTCTGGGAAACCGGGAAGTATGTGCTACCACTGAATTTTCATCTTGGATTGAGTATTTCTCATGTTGAGTTTTGTTCTTTCGACATAAGTAACTTGGCCCGCTTTTTTTTGCTTTTAGGTGAGTTTCAACACGTCTTCGGCTGATTCCAAAATTTTGTAAAAAGTGTGTTTACAGACTTGCACGACTTTCCCAGCTCCATCAGGTACGGTTAAATAAACAATAGCTTGCCTTCTGCTTGCATTAAATATGAATTCTGTTTTACATTATCTTGCAACTGATAAAATTGGTGAAAGAGATGCAGTTTTTGGTCATGTATAATGTTTTTGCATTGATATTTACACTTGCAAATCGACTAAAAAATCGTTATACTTTATTTTATGAATTATTAACTTTCATTACTTTTGTTTAATAACCATTATAAGTTTACGTAGTGTTGCTGCTGGTTTTTCTTTATATGGCACCACTTGGTTTTTGTTTCCCACATACTCTTTTCCTTGGCTTCTTCTCAGTTTATTGCGAGCTTTATTGCTTCCTTTTACATCTTTTCTTTTCCTCTTAGATGATGAACTAGATGGTTTAGCGTTGTCAGCCTTCATGTATTCAGCATTTTAGTTGAAACACCCAAGCACGTTAAACGGGAAATAAAAATGAGGTTATAATAAGTCTGGCACGGCTTTCTTTACTCGAACCGCTGAAGTTGACACATCCGCCATCTATTAAAATAGTTTGAAACCATTTCCAACGATCGTGGCGCTTAGCGCTTTTTACAGGTTGTTAGCCTTGACGCATAACCTACTTTTTAGGTATAAAACTAATTTTGATTTTTTTTGGCACTTAGCACGGTTTTCATTACAAGTCTTCATATGTATTTGATAAGCCCAAGATCACGTATTGGCTGTATAGAACGGCGGTGATACCCATAGTCACCTATGCTGCCCTCGTGTGGTGGCCGAAGACCCAAAAACTAGACACGCAGAAGAAGCTGAGTAGGCTTCAACGTTTAGCATGTCTAAGCATCACAGGGGCCATGCAAACGACCCCAATCGCGGGGATGGAGGCAATAATTGGTCTCACACCGCTCCATCTAGTGGTACAAAAAGAGGGACTTGTGGGAGCCCTCCGACTACACTAGAGGAAGAAAACACTGCCGGGGCATTTATGGCCCTAACCAAAACCACAGGAGCTTCATGGCTCTGGGCACGACGCCCACGATTTTGCAAGCGGAAACGATTGCAATTGATATGTGCGCCAGAGAATGCTTGGATAGGCACCTAAATGGCGCGCATATATACATCTGCTCAGGGACCGATTATCCCCCGAAGAAGTGAGCATTATCACCCCCAAGATGGTTACCAGGTTCATGGTGGACGTGGGACTACTTGGGAAGTGATTGGTTAAGGGTAGAACAAAAGATCTGTTAGGTCGCAGTTCACGAGAGGCTAACACACCTCACTAAGACCCTACTTAACCTATAACCTATAACCTATGTGTTTGATAGTACTAATCCATCGGAAGTTGGTAATTGTGACTGTTTTGTTTTGAATAAACGCCTGTTTTATCCTCGTTAAGCTTTAACGTATTACTTGTGAACCAGTTATCGATTTTCTCAAATACATTCTGGCAAGATCTGGATAAAATTGAGCTATTATGAGGAAATTTGTGTCATCAGCGTAGTTTGTGATACAACAATTTAACTCTGACGTTGACTTATGTAGATCATTGATATAAATTATGAACAATATTGCGCCCAAAATACTTCCTTGTGGTATTTCAACATTACCGCTTTTCTTGTTTCCTTGATGTCAGATTTAAATTGTTGTCCACCCTCCTTTATTACTACCCTTTGTTGTCTGTTTATTAGATACGACTGAAATAGCTTTAAAGCATTACCTCGTACGAGATACCTTTCTAACTTAGTCAAGAGTATTTTATGATCTACTGTATCATATACTTTTGTTAAATCAAGAAAAATGCCTAGTAGATAGATCTTTAAGCCTTTAATTATATTTCTCGTAAATTTGAATATGGCATTTTTGATCGTTCTACCCTTGAGATAAGCAAATTGATTATTACTAAAAATTTCTGATTGAGATAAAAATTTCATTCTATCGCAAATTAAGAGTTCAAATATTTTTGAAATTGATGGTAAAAGACTTATAGGCCTGTAATTATCGATTAGTTGTGCATCACGTTTTTTGAACAGAGGCTTTATAAGAGCTAATTTCTTCTTCTTCTTCTTTCTTGAAATTATTATTATTTCTGATACAGTTACTGGAGGTAACAATATAAACTGATTATTGTATTCAATATAGTTATAAGAGTCATTTGTTCGGGATTTATTTTGTAGCCCTCTTATAATATCTAAAAGAAATTTATTCTATGCTTCTGCCACGACTTTTGTGTTACCTTTTATTTGTTTTACCCTTGGTTAATGTATTAGGCATTTCTTTAAAGACTTCCCACATACATTTTATTTTATTATCTGAATCTCATAACGTGAAATTTGTATTAGCCTATCATTAGCATATTTTTTTAAACCTTAAATAGCCCTTTATCATTATACTGTGGCAATACAAACAAAATGACAGCCTAGTGTCATATAAATCTCCCAAAGAGGGACGAAAGCATATTTGCTCCAATATATTCAAAATAAAGAAGTCAAAAGCTGTCAGCATGTCTTACTGGTCAGTGGATGGATGTGGGTCTGGAAACCAGTGAACACTGCCTGTGATTCTTGCTGTCTAAATTTGTGTACGTGTTTCATTTATTTATGTATTTTTTTGTAAATGTGTTACAGGCAACACGAGCAAAGTTATAACGAATAAAGAAAAAAGGATAAAGAATAAAATATCTAATTCACCCTTGAAGTCCCTGATTTGGGAATTTTTATACAAAATCCCAATTGATGCATTGTATTGTAAAATTTTTAGTAAATATTTCAAGAAACTGTCTATTAAACATTTCTCACTGTTTATTTAATGTTATATACAAATCCCCAGTCACACTGACCTAATGGAAACAAAAATCTTTTCTTATTTGCTTCACTAAAAACTCGACGATATTTGCAATCACATGTAGTCGAATATTGCAAGGTTTTAAGCATAAACTTCTGAACTAAATGGTCAGAAACATGGATATTTATTACTTTTGATATACACCCAGCTTTGTAATTAGTAATTATATTGTCCAAAACTACTTTTGCAGTTTTGGACAACTCTTGTATAATCGTTTATGGTTGCATGCAAACCAAAACATTTTCGTCCTTAAATTCTATGTCAAAATCGCCGCATAAAATGTCTCTTTATTATTATTTGGGGGGAGGGGGGCCATAAATCGAACATACAATAACCGGGCGCCTACCCATATAAAAATTTGAAGTCTTTACTAATTGAAAATTTATTTAATTTCGTTCATTGTGTGCACGGTAATAGATAGCGTAGCCCCCATATTTATTTATTTAATTTAAAACCTTTAATATGAAATGAAATGGTAATTCTTAACTCGATTTCCAGTTTTGTGTAATACACAAAATTTTACAGCACTGATTTTCCTCAATAGCAACATTAATACTGTTTGGTTTGTTGTTTTGTTACTTTCCCTATATACGAAGTATATATAGGGGAATTATTGTCATCGTGATTTTTTTTTGAATTTTCTTTTGTTGCGGAAATATCTGTTTTGAGGTCCCCTGAGTCCATTAAACTAATTTCTGGAATTTTTTTTTGTGTCTGTGTGTGTGTCTGCCTGTCTGTCCGTGGGTGCTGTATCTCAAAAACGACTGATCCGATTGAGATGAAACTTTAAACGTAAGGTTTTATCGTTCAAAACTGGAACTGAAAAGCTTTTGGTAAACATTCATAAACTGGAAGTTGGTGTTTACTCGAGGCGTTTTTTTGTTTTTTTCCGATATTTTTCCAAATTTGGAAAATATTACATAACTTCTCAAACAAAGGTTTAAGGAAATGAGAAACTGAAGAAGTTTTATTAAGACATGTTTTTCGTGAATTTTTTAATTTGTGAGAAAAAAAATTTCAGAAAATTTTTTTTCTTTAAAGATTCTTGAAATTTTAGAAATTTCTCCTCCACACTTTTAGTTTTAAATGCACCTTCTTTTCCAAAGAATTTTCAAGTTTAGCAAAGATTTTATTCGACAGGTTAAAATTTTTTCAGAATGTCATTATTTATATTTATTTATAGAAATTTCTTTGTGCTTTTGTAGAATATTTTGTTCAACTTTTTTTTATAAGTTTGTCAGATGATCCATACTTTTAGTTTTTTTTTCAATCAATCAATCAATCAATTTATTTATTTCCAAAAAGAACATACATTCATGGGTGAGTCATCTAAATTTGATTTGTATCTTATATAAAAAAAACCTATATGTAAATATTTATATAAGGACTAAGAACTATTTGAGATCTATTCTAAAATTCTAGAACTTAAAAATCTAACATATAATTGAATTAAAATAATCTTAGTACTAGTCTAACTATAAAAGAGAACTTAAAATCTAAATATACAGACAAATTAAAATTGGTGTAAATAATCTAAAATCTAGTCTATAGTATAAAACTTAAAAATCTAGATGTAAAACACATTAAAATTAATATATTAATATAATAATAATAAATATCGAGGAATTAAAATAAGTTAAGATATAAAAACGAAACTTTTACATATTTAAAAATACACGCACATACACGCGCATTTACAAATAAATAAATGGCGAGAATGTTCACATGTTATCATCGCAGTATTTAATACACTCATCTATGGTATAGAAAGAGTTATCTAGAATTATTTGTTTCAATGTTTTTTGTAGTATTTTATTTGGTAAAATTTTTAGAAAATGTGGCAATTTATTGTAGAGTTGAATAGGTTGTACTATACAGGAGTTTTGCACATAACTGTGTTTATGTTTGGGAATCATGAGATTTCTATTCCTAATATTATAGGGGTGTTCACTTTGCCAGATGTTGAATAATTGTATATTATTAATTACAAATTTTATTGATTCGAAGATGTAAAGGCTTATTAGTGGCATGATCCTCAGGTTTTTGAATAATTCGCGACAGCTTGTATTCGGTTTTCTATTACCTATTGCTCTTATTAGCCTCTTTTGCACTACAAATACCTTTTGTATGTTTACTTGTGTAGTACAACCCCAAAAAATAATGCCGTATGATAACTGTGGTTTGCAGTATGACATATAGACAAGCTTAGCAGCTTCCTGGCTAATGTCATTTCTTGATGAATATATTAGGTATGAATACTTTGTAACCGCTGAGCATATTTTGTTTACATGCTGATCCCATTTTAGGTCATTTTGTATTAATACCCCCAGGAACTTTACATTGTTAGTTTCCGTTATATTCTCGCCATTTAATAAAATATGAGCTTGCCCCTTTGGTGCCCCAAGGTTCATTACATATGTTTTTGCTGGATTTGCTATCAAGTTATTGGAATTTAGCCATATGCTTAATTCGCTTAACATTTGATTGGTTGCTATATTTAGATCTGCTAAACAATTATCTTTTAGGCAAAAGGTTGTGTCGTCAGCAAACATTGTAATATGAGCATTTATTACAGATGGCATATCATTTATAAATAGGAGGAATAATAGTGGACCTAAAATGCTTCCCTGGGGTACACCAACATTGGGACAAGCTTCGCTTGAATTATACCTTGTATTGTTAATATTTACAGAGGTTATTTGTCTTCTAAGAGACAGGTAAGAAGTTAAGAGTTGATGACAAATTCCTCGCAATCCATAATTCGAAATTTTTTCTAATAGTAATTGATGTGGCACGCAATCAAAAGCTTTGGTTAGGTCTAGGAAAATTGAAAAAACATTTGTATTTGTGTCTAGATTTATAAGTACAAATTTTAGAAAGTTGTAGATAGCATGACCTGTGGTAAAACCTTTCCTAAATCCAAATTGCTGGTTACATAAGATGTTGTTATTCCGTATATATCTCGCAATTCGATCAAAAACTACTCTTTCAAATACCTTTGAAAAAATTGGCAATATTGATATCGGCCTATAATTATCAACATTATGTGGATCCCCTTTTTTATGCACTGGTATAATACGTCCAATTTTGAGTATTGAATGAAAAACACCTTCAGACAATGACATGTTAATTGCCTTTGTTAGTGGTTCAACTATAAACGCCATTGTGTGTTTTATAACACTAGAGGATATGTCGTCAATGTCTTTACTGTAACTTGTTTTCATATTTAGTATTATATTTTTTATTTCGTTTTCAGAAGCTGGATAGAGAAATATAGAATCTTTAGTTTTATTAATAATATTGTAACTTTTACATTGAGACAATCCTTTTATGTTACCAATAGTACTAAAATGTTTGTTTAATGTATCAGCAATATCTTGTGGGTTTTCTATTTTTTTATCATCAACATGAATATAAATGGGAGTTTTTTTATTTTGTTTATTGCTACACTGGGATTTACTCCTAATTATGCCCCACAGTTCTTTTGATCTGTTATTAGATTTAATTATGCGGTTTGAATTGTATCTTATAATTTCTTCCTGCAATAATGTTTTATACTTGTTTTTTGCTAATTTGTAATCACTTTTTACACGTGCACTGTTTGTATGTAGATAGAGCTGATAGTAGAACTCAACTTTATCTTTTTGTCGCTTTATTTCATCTGTAAACCATGGTGTTTTTGTTCGAAAATTATTAATGGTTTTTAATTTTTTGGGACAGGTATTGTTAAATATTTGTAGGAATTTATTATAAAATTCATTGAAATATGACTCGCAGTCATTACAATGAGATAACATATCGTTCCAATTTATATTACTTAATTTATTATTCATTGTGTTTAGAGTTTTTTTATTTATGATTCTTGTAATTATATTTCTACTCTCATTATTTTGTCTACCCCCAAATGATAAAATTTGACCACGATGATCTGAGAGATGTGTGTCAACTACACGTGCATCACTAAATTTAAGATTAGTTATAATATTGTCGATACAAGATTTGCTGTTATTATATATTCGCGTTTCAGTATTAATGGTAAATTTTAAATTATAACCTTCTACTAGATTTTTAAACATTATAGTTTTATGGTCATCAAGTTTCATTAAATCCACGTTAAAATCCCCCCCAATAATGATATCTTGTTTTTCCAATATGATTAGTTTGTATAAAATATTTTCAAAAGTATTTAGAAATTCAGTAAAATTTCCATCAGGAGAACGATAAATGCACAAAATAACAATTTTTTGTTTTGGATTAACCATGAGTTCTGCACCAGCAGCTTCTAAAGTTTTTTCTTTGGAAAAAGCTATTAAATCAGGCCTATTTGTTGCATTAAGGTGACTTCTTATTAAAACAGATGCTCCCCCATGCATATAATTTGCACGTTTAAAAACAGAAATTACTTTAAAGTTTGTGATATTAGGAAAGGTCTCACACTCGGTCACCCAGTGTTCGGTTACTAAGAATATATTTACATTTAGTTGACTCAAGACGATATCTATTTCACTAATTTTATTTTTAATGGACTGAACATTATGATGAAGAACGGTAGTTGTTAATCCGTTTTCCTGTTCCCCGATCCTAGGTGCTATTTTTTGTCTTGTGACTGTTTCTTCCTGTGAAAAAACCTCGAAACATACGTTCCGTACGGCCACATTTTCGAATCCATAGCTTTTTCAAAGTTGCATAGATCAATTGTCACCTTAAAAGAAGCGTAATACTGTGAAAATTTACTCTCCAATGGTTCACATATGACTTCTGGAAATGCATTTTTCAAATAACTAGAAATTTCCTCAGGAGTTGTCCCTGGTTGCATGCGTGATACATACAGAAACGCCTTCCGAGGTACTGCTTTAATTTTATTGTTATTTTGAGTTCCTACTATACCCTGGGTCTTTATCCTCTTCTTCCTGCTTTTCACAGTTTTCCAATCTGTTTCATTTTGGACAACTTTTGTTTCAGCCACTTTTTCGTTTAGATTCATATGGTTTGGATGTTGGGTTGCCTGAAGTGGGTTATTAACTAAGTTTCCACGCACGGTCTTCCCTGGCTTCGCCTTCGAGTTCATGTCTTCGAGATCGGGCACAGCAAGAGCAGCGTTTGTCTCGCGCTGTTTCTTATCTTCATATACACTCGCGGATAGAGATCTATTTTTGAGTGGTTTATCACAGGCCGTATTATTTACTACATTCCTAATTTCGGCTGTTGCTTCATAGATGTCGCCAATATTCTTATGCACATTTAATTGATTTGATTTGTTATTTTCCAGGATTTTAATTCTATCTTTAAGGAGCTGATTATTCTCCTTTAATATAGCATTTTTATCGTTAATTTCACTAATTATTTTATTTAGTAATTCTACTTGTTTCTTGAGTGATGAATTTTCAATACCAAGTAGTGTTTCACTAACCTCACTTTCGTCGTGTGATCCACAACATATCACTCGAGTGCCGTCCACGAACTGCATACCTTTGGTTTTACTGCTACAGCTGCGGTGGTAGCTATTTCCACACTTAACACATACTAGAATTTTACACGAAGTGTTAGTACAACACTTGAGATAATTTATTGTTTCTTCCGGCGTATTAATTTCACCCGCCATTATATATTCTTTATTTATTTAGATTGAGGTTTCTAGAATTTTTCACAAGATTTCATTTTAGATTTATAAAACTTTTTTGTGGGTTCTAGAAGTGTACAGTAATTTCTTTTTCTTATCTAATAAATAAATAGATATTTCCAGAAATTTTAGCAAAGATTTAATTCGAGAGTTCTAGATTTTTCAAAGTTCTTTCAAGATTTTGTTTAACTTTACAATTTATTAGGATTTTTTTTTAATTTCTAGAACTTATTTAGAGGCTTCTGGAAGTTTCAGGAATTTCTTCTCCATATTTTCAGTTTTTTGCATCTTCCTTTCCAAAGAATTTTGATCGAGAATTTTAGAAATTTTCACAAGTTTTCCTTGTAGATTTCTAGAACTTATTTAGAGGATTCTAAAAGTTTACAGTAATTTCTTCTCCACATTTCCAGAATTTTTAGCAAAGGTCTTATTCGGGAGTTTTTTATAAAGTTCGTTTCAATATTTATAGAATTTTCTCTTTCAGAATTTAATATTGCAAAGATTTCCTTCAGGGCTAAAAAAGTCATTTCCAGAACTTTAGACTTTTTTCGAGAGTTCAGAAATTTCTAGTAACTTTTATTCAGATTTGGAGGCTATAGACTTTTCTAGAAAATCTGTTTCTAGAAATCTAGACACTTTTCAGTCATTTCTCCAGATATCAAGATTGATTTTTTTTTCTAGCTGTCTTTTAAATTGCGAAGTTTTTAGAATTTAAAAAAAAATTCAAGAAAGAAAATTTCCAGTAAATTTCGAAGATTTTAATGAAGAGTTCTTAGAAAATTTGTTTTTAAAAATTTTGACTTTCTTTCGAGAGTTAAGGAAATTTCTAGTACTTTCTTCTCCACATTTCAAAATTGTTTCCACTTGTCTTCTAAATCGCAAAGATTTTCTTTGAGGCTCTAGAATTTTTAGAATTTACTTCTAGAAAACTAAATTTTTTTTTTCGAAGGTTCCGGAAATTTCTAGCAATTTATTCTCGAGTTAAAGAATTTTTTTGAAGTCGTCTTTTAAATTGCAGAGATTTTCTATGAGGCATTAGGATTTTCTAGAATTTTTTTTCTAAAAGTTTATGAGTTTAGAAAATGGCCAATAACGTCTTCCCATAATTAATTTTTTTTTCAACTTTTCTTATAAATTACGAAGAATTTTTTTCAGGCTTTAAATGTTTTTTAATTCGTCTTCTTTTTGAGAATTCAGGTAAATTTAAGAAATTGTTTCTCTAAAATTCAACATTTTGTTTCAACTAGAGGCTATAAACTTATTTAGAAAGTTCTAAATTGCAGAATTTTTCATGGAGGGTCTAGATTTTTTAGAAAATATGCCCCTAGAAATCTTTTCTTATTTTCGAAAAAATTTAAAAGAATTTTCAGTAATTTCTCTTCTCGATTTCAAGATATTTTTTCAAGTGGTCTTCTAAATTTCTAGGAGGCTCTAGAATTTTTAGAAAATTTTCATTTAGAAATCTCCAGACTTTTTCCAAGGATTCAGGAAATTTCCAGAAATTTCTCCTACAAATTTCAAGGTTATCTTCTTATCTTCTAAATTACAAAGATTTTTTTGGAGGTTCTAGAACTTTTTAGAAAATTTGTTTGTAGAAATCTAGACTTTTTTTCAGTAAATTCAGGAAATGTTTAGTAATTTCTCTTTTTTTGAAACCCTAGATTTTTAGGATTTTTTTTCTAAAAGCTAAACTCACTTTTTCAAGAATTTAAGAAATTTCCACTAATTTCTTCTCAAAATTTTTGAATTCAACCCGCTTTCCAAATTGTGAAGATTTTATTTGAGGCTCTAAATTAAAAAAAAATATATTTACAAATATAGACTTTTTCAAAAATTTAAAAAAAATCTAATGAGTTGTTCTTTTACTCAATTGAAAAATTCAATATGTTTTAACCACAAACTATTGTAAGTAAGTATGGATTACCACGAAGTAACGGTCGCAACCATTCCCTTTATCAAAAATTTTACTTTGTCAATTTTCTTTTATTCAAATTTTGTAATTAAAATTATTGCAAACCGCGAGGCGATCAGTAATTAAAATTAATATGTATATGTAGGGTGGGTGGGTCAGTTAAAAGTTGTAAAACGTAAATAAACATAATATTATTGCAAAATTTATTAGATTTATCCAAACAAATTTTGAAATTTAAGAATTTTTTAAAAATAAGACATAACTTTTCAAGCAAAAGTTAAAGAGAATGAAAAACTGAAAAAGTTTTATTGAAACATTATTTTTTGTTCTTAATTTAAAAATTTTGAATTTTTTTTTGCTTATTGCTAATAAACTGTAGGCGGTATATGAAATTTTGATAACAAGTAAATATAAAGAATTCAAAATTGAGCAAATAATTAAGAATAACCTCATAGTTTTCTAGAAAAATATAGAGAAAGTAGGGTCCGCCAATAAGGGCGCGTGAACTTTAAAATTGAATAAAACAAGTTGTGTGTGAGGTAGAAACGAAATTTATTTTTCATTCGAAAGGGAATTTGACCCCATTAAGTATGGAAGATAACATCGTTCAAATGACCACCGCGGCTCCGTTTGGTAGCCCGGATCCGGGAGGTCCAATTTTCGATGACTCTGGAGCACATATCGGCCTCAATTTGAGCGATGGCGTTGCGTATGTTGACTTTGAGGTCATCGGTGTTTAGAGGCTTGTTGGCGTAGACCAGCGACTTGAGATAGCCCCAGAGAAAAAAGTCTAAAGGCGTTAAATCGCACGATCTCGGTGGCCAGTTGATATCGCCTCCGCGCGAGATGACCATGTCCGGAAATCGCTCGTGCAGAATGTCCATTGTGGCATGGGCTGTGTGGCACGTGGCACCGTCCTGCAGGAACCACATGTCGTCCGTGTCCATATCATCCAGTTTAGGCCAAAAGAAGTTGGTTATCATCGACCTGTAGCGCTCCCCATTGACGGTTATGGCCGCCCCAGCTTCGTTCTCAAAAAAGTACGGACCGATGATGCCGCCGGCCCAAAATCCACACCAAACAGTGACTTTCTGGGGATGCATTGCCACTTGGTGGACCTCGTGTGGGTTGTTCTCACTCCAAATGCGGCAATTTTGCTTGTTCACATACCCGTTCATCCAGAAATGAGCCTCGTCGCTGAAGATGATTTTTCGGCCAAAATGGGGGTCTGCTTCCAACTGCTCCAGAGCCCAGTCAGCGAACGCCCGACGCTGTCTGTGGTCATTTATCTTGAGCTCCTGGGTCAATTGGATTTTGTACGGGTGCAGACCCAAATCCAGATGCAAAATTCTGCGAGTTGATGTCTCCGAAAGGCCAAGTTCCTGTGCACGATAAAAAATGGACTGCCTCGGGTTCTCGCGCACACTCTCACGGACAGCAGCGATATTTTCGTTCGATCGGGCGTTTCGTCAACGTGTCAGTGTTAGCTGGTTGTTTACTGAACCAGTCGACTCGAATTTGCCCACCAATCGACAGATAGTCGACTCTACAGGCCGATCATCACGACCGTAAAATGGGCAAAGTGCGCGGAACGTTGCTCGAACTGATGACCCATTTTCGTAAAACCATTTAATAATTTGCACGTGCTGCTCGACACTCAAACTTGCCATGGTGATTTGGGGTTATATACTGAACAAATGACAGCAACTTTGACAGCTCTACCTCGAACAACATGGCCGCACCCTTCCGGCAAACTTCGCGCGTCCCTATTGGCGGACCCTTTATTATGATGGCCACATCACCATTTTTGGTGTCAAATTTGTGTTTGGAAGAAACGTCTTACTTCTATTCCCATAGGCCTCGAAGTTGGATTCATTAACATATCGAGGTGCTCGAGGTCTACTCATATTTTTAATGATTTGTTTCATCCTTTTGTTTCCAATCTTTCGATATATTTCACTTCTATAGAGGCCTCTTTTTCTTTCAGAAATTACTTCCGCCTTCACGGATTCTGCACATTTGCCAATGTGTGTATCAATGCATACTTCTAGCGCACTTTGAATCCATCCCTGTTTTCTTTAGAGGTGCCAATTAACGCTTAGATACCTAGAATTTAAAATTTGACTTTACCACAAATATATGTTATGTGTGATTCAAATAATGGTTTTGCATCAATGATAACCCCTTTGTACCTTATGTCACTGATCTTTTCCTAACTTTGTTCATTAAAAAATTCAGTTTTGCCTTTGTGAACAAAAATTTTTTTAAGTCATGACGAATTTAAACTGAGTAATAAACATGTTTAAGGAAATTCTTCCAATATGTTGTCTAATCTACAAGTACATAGTTTAAGAAATTGGAGATTTGTGACCAACTGTTTTTCTATAATAAATTAATTAGTGGTATCATTTTTTTATAATAGCTGCCTATTACAGGAACTGAGTTATTTAAAGTTTTTATGTGTCAAAGAATATTGCCAATAATCGTATTCATTGAACAAATTTTGCTACAAATTATCTTGTGTTATATGCAAAAATCTTTTATGTTCCAATTGTTACAAGATTTATGTAAAACATAGTATTCCATGGAATAATTAATACCTTTTTAGGTATTTGTATTGCATTGTTTGTGTGCCTGTCGAATGGAGTAAATTATTTTTTACATGTGATATAATGGAGTTCCTGTAAATAACTTAAATTTCTTCATAAATTTACTTAAATAGTATTAGCTTAAACATTTTAAAAACCGATAACAAAAAACACATACTGAGTTATGTAATTGGAAATAGAAAGTATTAAAACAACAACATAATGTTGAGTATATGTAATTTATATTATTAAACATATAATTGCCCACATGCTCTAATTAAATTCTGTTTTTAATAAGGTGTAGCTGGAACATCGATCTGTCGCAGTTTAGAAAGAGCAAGACAAAAGTTAAAGAGTCACGAAGAATACTCAAGGGATATTCTCTTCGTAATAGAGATACATTGGTGTTGACTTTGAAATATACGCCACAGGTTATATTGTGCCACCAGAAATGTGAATTTTTTATTATTTTATTCTAGACAACATGTAATACACATGTTACTGAAGGCTTTTACACATATAAAACCTTTAAATTTATGCTCTACACTTTAATATTGAATTTCTTAGTTAGATAAAGTTATTTTGCCTAAAAAAATTAAATATCATCAAAAAGCTAAAGTTGTAAGTTGATAGGAATGCAGAATTCGGTAATTGAAGCAATTAGAAATGACCGGCTTAATCAGCAATTAATATGATATTATCTAGTTGGAAATATAATTTTAAGTACAACCTGATGGTGAAATATATTAGTTAGTTTATTAACAAAAATGGTTTTAGTGTACACTACAAATAGTATCAATGGATTTTTTTTATAAAAATCCTTTTCTTTCTAATAAAATATATCACATAGTTATGCATATCTCTAAATTACATAGGAAAATGGAATTTCCGAGGATACAAGTAAAGAAGAATTAAATGTATAGAATAATTTACTACACACGCTAAAAAACTGGCCTCATAAATTAGAAATTAAAAGTGAATTTACGTGATTGTCAAAGTTTCCCATCTATGCCGGCTTTAATAGCACGGTCGTGAGCTTTAGCGTTCGACATTGTACGATCAACTATTTATAATTTGGGGAGCAGTCACGCGCACGTTCCCCCCATAAATTACCCACAAGACACCCGTACCGGCGATCGGGTCGTAAAGCCCCCCCCCGCAACAGCAAACAGTTGTTTTGTATCTAAATTAAATCTGGCCACATGCACGAGACACGCCGGAGAGGACAGACGATTACATCGAGAAACCGAAACTCGATTAGAAATCGAGGGAATGATGAATGACAGGTGGGCATTCATCAGCCCCTCACGTACAAGGAAACTGCATCCGGTACGTCCATTCAGCCGCTAATTGAACCTGAAATACTGAAAACTAGTGAGCGGCTTTTCACGGTCTGGCAGACTCATTCCGATTTGGAACTTCATGGCATCAAAATTCAACCCACCTAATGCTTGGTCATCTATTCACACAATTTTTATTTTAAAGTTAAATCAACAATTATTACAATAAAGCTATTTTAAAAAAGCTGATTTAATAAACTTCACATAACTAACAAATATAAATAATTTCTACATTACGAAGGCTGTAATATATTTAGGGAATAACCAATTAAGGTATTGTTATCATACAACCAACGATTCTGAAATAAAGTTAAACTTTTTATTAATAGAGTTGCTCAGAATGTTTTGATGTCCTTGCACAATTTGTGTTGTATATTTGCAAAAGCTTTTGTTAGACTGGTTGTTTTCAGTCCATATATTTTTACAGGCAAAATTCAAGTGATGACTTCAGATTTATAGGAATCGCATTTTTTAGAATGCTGTTATCGTTCATTAGACACGTTACGAAATTATGGCAATCTTGAGACACGTGTTTCGCTGTATAATAGCTCATCAATGAAGCTATGCCCTTATTAAGTGGAAGGCCTGCACAAAAATACGTGACTGCCCTTAATGTGCTAAGTTAATAGTTATGTTATGTGTGGCGGTGCTTAAGTACTAGAAATAGTTGTTTAACAATAGCTAATAAGCTGTTAATTATGTCATTATATATATATATATATATATATATATATATATATATATATATATAATTCTATAGTATTGAATACCAATGAATTTACTAATTTGTTTTATCTTGAACATTCCGCTGCCGATTTTTATTGTACAACAGGAACAATATTTCACGTGGGGATGGAAAAATCCGCCCAGACGGGTTTTGTTGGAGGCAGAATTATATCGCCGGAGAAGTATATAAATAGCGGGGGGCGCACGGCCCCTCTAACACACTGGATTGCAGGAACACAGGAACAGAAGTATGTGTATGTGTATAGATATATGTGTTGAGGGCAAAACACACATCGATGTAGTAGCTAGAGGGAATATAATAGACCGAAGCTACCTCCCCATTATGACCACCAGATTTGATTTACCGAACAGGCATTGTTACCGGCCGACGCATTGTTCCCTCGGATTTAATTTCCTTCATGTAAATTACGTATGCGATTGTTTCTCGAAAAATCCATACGTTTCGAATGGCGTTTAATAGTCGGTGGACGTACCTGCACCGTCAAAAAGGGATGATTATAGACAATGGGGCGCTGATTGATCTTAAATAAATTTGCTTATATAAAAACCTAATTGGAATTTCAAGTTTTTCCAATAAATTGATTTTTCTATACATGGTTTATATACAAAATATGTGCACATGCCTAAGACGACATGAAAATTTAACATAAAACTAAATAAACTATAAAGCAAAAATGTGTAGGTATACAAAAATATCAAATAATCTCAGAAATTTTCCGGAGTACTTTAAAAAAAATATGTTTTGCTTAATACTTACTTAGGTTTAGTAAATCTAAAATTACCAAGTCAAACAGGTTTCTCTAAATGTCACATATAATTTGTTTTAAGTAATAAAGTGATATACACTAGTATTCATTAAAAATAGAACTGCAATTAGATTCAGTTTATAGAATAAGAAAAAGAAAATGAATACAAATTTATTTAAAATTCTCCAAGAATGTTTACTTGTACAAAACGTAGAAAAGTATTGTGACCTTGAAAAATTTCTTCTGCGGAAATATCAGTTTAGACAATTTCCAGATACATTTTTAGAAATATTTTAATTTGTTCGTTTTTGTGTGTGTTCGTTTCGTTTGTGTATGGGCCTGTAGGCGCTGAATCTCAATAACCGCTAATAACTTTGAAACTTTAAACTTAAGCTTTTATTTTTATTTGCATATCTAAAAGACTTTTGGTAAAAAATCATAGACTAGAAGCGTGTAATTACTGTTTTTTTTTCGATTTACCTTTAAAAAAAAAGAAAGATCGCCTAAAACTCAATTATTTTTATTTAAACAAATGTTCTTAAAAATAAATAATTGCTTCCCTGTCAACAACAGCTACTGACCGGTTCCAACCTCTTTGGGGCTCGTTAGCACAGCTCAGGTGAAGAGAGGAATACTACTACGAAGTTTATAAACCTCCAGTTTTTTATTTTTAAAATTTTAATTTCTTTCAATAATATGAAATATATAATAATTTAATTTGTAATGATTGAAAACTAGAAATATTAACATTCATTTTTTGAATTAATATTACTCTCACGCACAGCACACTCTATTGTTAACATTCAATAGCCTCAATGTGTTGTACTGCAACGTTAATTCGCTCGCTAATAAATCCTATATCCTCAACAATTACCTTACTAACAATTCCACATACCTTTGTATGCTCGTTGAAACCAAATCCAAAACTCCTTTTTCCTTCCCAAATCGGTGATTTATTCAAATTCCAGCCACAGTGTATAATGAAAATATCAGAGGGGGGTCAATAGCTGCATCCCATCCCTCTGTCAAAATAGACAGAGCAAATCCTCCAAAAATTAATAACCCACTAAATGAATGTTTGCATTTCACCATTACCTTTCCTACATTCCAAATTAATCTGTTTCTTGTATACATTCACCCTCGTTCCCCTATTGAAGACTCCATTTTTATAAAAGCTTCACTGTTCGATAATGCTATTATCATTGGCGACTTAAACACCAATAAACAAAAATCACGACACCTTTCATCTTTCCTATCCAACTCTAACTTTGTACCTATCCCTACTCCTCCCACTTTTATTATGAATGACACACAAGCTACCACTCCTGATATCCTACTCTGTACCCAGAACATTCAAAACCTCATACACTCTGACAACCTTGTCCCGACCTATGCTCCGATCACCTAGCCATCACCTTTCAAATAAAAATCCCATCCAATCTCCAACAACAAATTTCAAACCTCATTTACAATTTTAACAAATGTGACACAAAGACAGTAGCTACAGACTTGACACAATTCATTGCTTCCAATCCCATTATAAATCCTAATACAATTACCCAATTCAACGACATCCTATATAATTCGATCAAACAAAATACTCCTCAATTTAAAAAACAATTCTATAAATATCCTCTTCCAAATTTTATCCTTCGCCTTATCAAACATAAAAGACAAATCTACAGAGACATTCAACTAACGGACACTCCTGAACTTCGACAAAAATTCAACAAACTCAACAAAGACATTAAAAACTAATTACGGAATATAAGACGGACACTTGGATCAACAGCTGTAGAAAAATTAACGACTCAAAAGGTAAAAAGTTTTGGACTGAAATTAGAAAAAAAGACGGACAAACTACAAAAACTTTACGACCCTATCACTGACAAGACAATAACAGACCCAGACATTATCACTCGTAAATTTGCAGACCATTTCAATTCTATTTATTCACAGACACAAGACCCTAATTTTGACCAACCTACCTTTCAACTTGTAAACGACTGGTACAATCATTTCTTTAGATTCAATGACAGTTCAAAACCGACGGACATTTTTACAGAAGAGGACTATTTCAACATTTTAAAAAAGGGCAAAAATAGAGTGACGGGACAAGACCTAGTACATAGACATATACTAAAATCATTACCATCCCACATACACGTCCATATCCTCAACATCCTCAATTTCATTTACAAAAATAAATATTACCCATCCGAATGGAAATTAGGAATAATCATTTGTATCCCCAAACGTGACCATCCTCTATCCCTAATATCCAACTACCGTCCTATTACGCTACTTCCTGACCTTGGAAAACTATACGAATCACTCCTTAAAAACAAAATACTATCCCTCACCCGTAACCGCATCCCAAATTACCAATTTGGCTTCCTCCCAAAACGATCCACTACCCTTCCACTTACCATCCTTACCTCAAACATCCAAAAAAACCCACCTTGAAGGAAATTCATCAGCCGTCTTATTACTGGATATACAAAAAGCCTTCGACTCTGTCTGGCATCAAGGTCTGTTATACAAATGCTACCTCCTCAAAATTCCTACACATATTATCTTCATTATCAAGCAATTCCTTTCAAACAGATCCGTTAAAGTCAAAATCAACAACTTCTACTCCCCTCCCTTTACTCCTGTACAAGGTCTACCCCAAGGTTCCCCTCTATCTCCTTTACTCTACAACATCTTCTGCTCCGATATCTACAACCCGGATCCTCTGTACTTTAATCCCTCCAAATACCTCCTTCAATTTGCAGACGACACAGCCCTAATTTCCCATGCACCCTCTGTACCTAAAGCTCTTCAATCCCTCCAGCAGCTTATTGACACCCTACAACACTGGTTTTGCAAATGGCGAATTAAAATAAATCCCCACAAATCCCAGCTTCTAATTCCCTACCACCGCAACAATAACCCTACTCACAATATTCACATCTCCCATACAACCGTTTCCCCC
>OZ018392.1:50238106-50417797 GCA_963969525.1 Ontholestes murinus | reverse complement strand
AGAAAACTTAGTAGATACAAAAAGACGGACAAACTACAAAAACTTTACGATCCTATCACTGACGAGACTATAACAGACCCAGACATTATCACTCGTAAATTTGCAGACCATTTCAATTCTATTTATTCACAGACACAAGACACTAATTTTGACCAACCTACCTTTCAACTTGTAAACGACTGGTACAATCATTTCTTTAGATTCAATGACAGTTCAAAACCGACGGATATTTTTACAGAAGAGGACTATTTCAACATTTTTAAAAAAGGGCAAAAATACAGCGACGGGACAAGACCTAGTACATAGACATATACTAAAATCGTTACCATCCCACATACACGTCCATATCCTCAACATCCTCAATTTCATTTACCAAAATAAATATTACCCATCCGAATGGAAATTAGGAATAATCATTTGTATCCCCAAACGTGACCATCCTCTATCCCTAATATCCAACTACCGTCCTATTACGCTACTTCCTGCCCTTGGAAAACTATACGAATCACTCCTTAAAAACAAAATACTATCCCTCATCCGTGACCGCATCCCAAATTACCAATTTGGCTTCCTCCCAAAACGATCCACTACCCTTCCACTTACCATCCTTACCTCAAACATCCAAAAAACCCACCTTGAAGGAAATTCATCAGCCGTCTTATTACTGGATATACAAAAAGCCTTTGACTCTGTCTGGCATCAAGGTCTGTTATACAAATGCTACCTCCTGAAAATTCCTACACATATTATCTTCATTATCAAGCAATTCCTTTCAAACAGATCCCTTAAAGTCAAAATCAACAACTCCTACTCCCCTCCCTTTACTCCTGTACAAGGTCTACCCCAAGGTTCCCCTCTATCTCCTTTACTCTACAACATCTTCTGCTCTGATATCTACAACCCGGATCCTCTGTACTTTAATCCCTCCAAATACCTCCTTCAATTTGCAGACGAGACAGCCCTAATTTCCCATGCACCCTCTGTACCTAAAGCTCTTTAATCTCTCCAGCAGCTTATTGACACCCTACAACACTGGTTTTGCAAATGGCGAATTAAAATAAATCCCCATAAATCCCAGCTAATTCCCTACCAGCGCAACAATAACCCTACGCACAATATTCACATCTCCCATACAACCGTTTCCCCTTCTACATCCACAAAATACCTAGGCATTACCATAGATCAAAAAGTTAATTTTAAAAATCACACAGCTCTAAACAAAACTAAAATCATCACCAGGGCCAAATTATTTAGAAATTTAACGTACAAAAATAAGGCAATTTCCACCAAATCAGCTGTTAAAATCTATAAAATGATTTGCCGCCCTCTACTCGACTATGGTAATGTCCTTTTCCCACACTCCTGCAATCCTACTCTCCACAATATCCAAGTTAGCGAGCGATCCTCCTTAAGAATCCTAACCAAAATCCGCCATCCTAATAATCCTCTGCACAATCCCTCTAACCTACTCCTATATGACTCTACCTCTGTGGTGTTCATCAATGAACGCCTTCTATACCTCAGTGAAAAAATTTCCAAAAATTCCTTTAACCATCACATTCTTTCCCTTTACTGCTTGCGCAGAAGTCCTAACCAAATCCCAAAATACAAAATCCCTTCATTCACTACATTTGAATTCATCGCATCACATCATCCATCACCATCATCAGAGACAGACTGACGAAACACATCGACAAGGACAAAATCCAGGCTGAAAGACCGCTGGTCGGTAGCCATTTAGCAAACTAACAAACTAACGTCAACTGTATCATTCATATATATATTACTTGTATTTGTGTTTGTTAATAAAGATGTTGTATATATATATATATATATATATATATATATATATATATATATATATAATATATATATATATTATTCTCAATCGTTTTTTGGGATTATTTAACAATTAACAATTTTAAATTATTTGTTTGTGCGGAATTTAATTAATTAGGTGCTTTAAGAAATTTCTACTTTTTTTTCTTAAATAAGGTTCCAATATTATATTTTTATATTTTTCACAGGAACCTAATAATTGCAATTGTTTTCTTAAATGACGTTCAATTATTTTAACGTTTTTGACAAATTCTGTTAACTAACACTTCTAATTATATTCTCGTGCACCGTATATTTGGTTTAGTGCTTTAAGAAATTTTAATACTTTTCTAATTATATTTTAAAACAATCAAATGTAAATCTAGTTATTTCAATTGTTTTCTAAAGTATACTTCCATTGATTTATCGTTTTTTGACAAGCTCAATTTTTGTTTTAAAATAATTTTCTCCAGTTTATCGTTTTCTAGTTTCCTAACTCCTTCTATCAGAAAAATTAGTATTAATTTATTTTGGAGTAATTAAAATTAATATTTCTATTAACTAATTTGATAAATTAACGATATACTCTATCGGTTTTTGTGATTACAATATTAATTATTTTTTAGAGCGCCGTTTATTTAATTCGGTGCTTGAAATAAAGACGATATTTGGAAGAATCAGGAGAGTTATTTCATCATAAATTTTCTGATAAAATTAAGGGAAGAAATATCAAAATTTTATTGAGAATAAAATTCGTACTGGGCTCAGTAGATTTTTTTAAATGTTTAATTAGTTGCATAGGCGATTGGCCGATTCTATAGGATTTACATCAACTGTAAAGTTCACTTTGATTATGTCTATATAGGGTAGATACATACTTCTAAACCGCTAATACGCCTCACCAAAGGATAACAAAGGTTTAAATGAAAAAAAGAATTCGAGGAAGAGTTTAAAATGTTGAAAAATGTACTTACGACGGCAACTATTTTAAATTTATACATTTCAGTAGAGAAAATTAATTTTAAATACCGATGGAAGAAGTATGAGAATTGATTTACAAATCCATATTTGATAAGAGAAGGTCAGCTTCTTAAGTGAAGCAAATTGGCAATTTTAAGTAAACATCTAATCAAAGAGCACTATTGTCTTTAATTCCATTGTTTGACTACGAGCAATAGCATTTGGCAAAATTGTTCATACTAATAAGAACGTGTTACTTCTGTAAACTATAAATAGTTATTCCGTATATTCAAGGAAGGGCTGCATCTGTACTGAGAAAGTTCATAGTAGTTAGTGGAACAAAATAAAGAACTACTCGAGAAAAATTGAAAAACTATTACAAAGATTTAGACAAAAGTGATTAATCAAAGGGCTTAACAATAAATACCAGGATGTATTTCATCGTTCAACAAAAATTTAATACCAAAAATGCTTGGCCATCTAATCAATAGCAAGAAGATAACTACTACTGAACATGAATACCAAAAATGCTTGATCATCTAATCGGCAGCGAGAAGATAACTACTAGCGAAGATGGAGGCAACAAATAGGTTCATATAGGAAATAGTGAGTGAAAATGCCATAAAACTATGCAGCAGTCCAATTGGCTTTTCCAGACAAAAGATGCGTCGTGGAGTTTTGGATTGATTGCAGAATACTTAAATATGGAACTAGAACGAAATTACTGCGTTACTTTCAAGAATAAAGACGGTTGAGCATTTTTTAAATAACTATGAGCACAATTCTTATTTAAACTCAGCAGGAATTTTTATATATATATATATATATATATATATATATATATATATATATTCAATATATATGTGATGACTCATTGCAGAAACATGAAACGCATCTCTAAATATGGCCATAATAAACGAGGGAGATTCTTATCTCTAGTGAAGGCAAAAAATTCAATGGATATTTTGGTGAACATTTTAGATATTTTAAACGTTTAAAAAACTCAAAAGATAAATTGTTACAACGATAGATGAAAGTACTTCTACGTCAGTTCAACTCATGCTTTTGAATAATTCCCAAAATTTCACTAAAAATATAAAACGAATAAGTTGAAAAAGATGTTTACTTACTAAACTACTACACTTTGAAAATATCCATTAATTATACGAATAAAATGAATTTCCATTTATGTTATCTATGCAGTAAACTTTAATATATAATTTAAATAAAAAAAGGATACATTTCTATAAATACAGTAAATGATGATATCCACATCACCATAATTTTTCATCATAGATAATATATAAAATTTAATTTAAAAAAGTTTTAAAAATATTAAAACCTATCATAATACCTTGCAAGTCTTTTTTTCTTATTATTGATCGAAAGGTATTTCTCTAATGTGTACCAATAATAAATAATTTAAATAACTGATTTAATCAAAAATGGTATCTTAAAGCTTTAACATTTTGTATTAATTCGAATTTTAATTTATTTTTGATTTGCTATATTTCCGCATAGCAGTTTTACATAGTTTAATATTAATTAGAGCTAGTATCAGATAATTACTGTTTAACTCAATTTTCAAATTGGGAATAAATGAGCCAAAAATGGCTAGAATATTGCCTAAATGGCAAAAAAATGCACATTGGATGAATTGTCGTCTGAGTGGAAGAACACATAGCTGTGAAATGTGAACTCCGCCTGCAAGTCCTGTAAGCAAAATTTTTGTGATTTTTTTTATATAGTTTATAGTTTTATATATATAGTACCAGCAGGATATTGTAAAGTTTCAATAAATAAATAAATTGTAGTTTTTACAAATATCAAATAATTTTAATTGCTTTATGAAGTAATAATTAAATGTTTTGGCGTTTTTGACAAATTTGACTCTAAATAAATACTTTAAATTATTTTCTTAAGCAGAACTTGATTGATTTGGTTTTGATTTAAATATGATTCTAATATTATCAAAAGATTTTTGAAAATATTTAAACATCTTGTTTTTTTTTTTTTGAAGTGGCATTCAATTGTTTTAACGCGTTTGACGAATAATACTGTTTATTTTAGACACTTTTATCATTAATTTTCTTGTATTAATTTAAATGGTTTCACTAGTTGTTAATATTGCATTGTTTATACAAATTACTAAAAATATTTACTGTTTTCTGAAGTGACAATAAATTAAATTTTGAACACCAGGCTTTGATGGAGTCAAATGAGGATTAGAGGGATTGATGAGCAATTTGAATGGTGGGTGCGTATCGACAGTAAAAAGTAAAAGATATTGTGATTGGGATTATATATGTCATGACAATGTATGTTATACAAGAGGGGAGATAAGGGAGATCCCTGAGGAACATCTTGTAAAATTGGGAAGGGTTTGTCGGGTTCTTACTTGGCAGAATCTATTAGAGTGGAAGTTTTGTATTAGGATAAGTGACAAGGAATTTTAAAAGGTAACAATTATACAGGAGTTCAAAATGCCAAACGGTGCAAAAAGCTTTTTGGATGTCCAAAAATAGTATGGCCGACTTTTGACCTTCGAGGTTTGTATATTGGAGGTGAGAATTGAAAGTGGAAGTAGTGTTAAATTTTAAGGAAGAAAGACGAATTAATAATCTGGGATAAGTTTAATGGATGTTTGTAGGAGTTTTTGTTTTATTAGGGATTCGAAGAGTTTGCTTACAATAGGAAGAAGTGTAATGGGACGATAGCTTGAAACAAGTGTGGAATTATTTTCAGGTTTCAGGAAAGAAATATTGTTGGGAATAACAAAAGTTAAATTATATTAAATTTTAAATGAAGTGGTATACATCATGGGAAAGTTTCTTCAGAATAGGTCTGGAGAATTTATCATAGCCAGGAGAGGAAAAGTATAATAATAAGAATAATAGTCTGCCTCGTCTATTGAATCGTAAATTAAGGATGATGGAGGAGTTTTATTAAATGAAACATAGCAGTCATTAACAAATTTAAAAAAGTTTTAAAAGTTTTTGTCGTAGTTATTGGTTTGAATGTGGTACCCAAATATCCCGTAAAAACTTCTGCAACTTAAAAATCGCACGTTAATTGGGTGGGTCTTAAATATTGTTAATACAATCGAATTTTTTTATATTTTGATAATTCTTTAATTTCTGTCAAGTTCGTTTTTCATTTTTGTTCGTTAATTTTGTTACAGGTTTCTGTCCACTTGCTATCAACAATATGATCATGCATGTATTCACTCAAATACCACTATTGAAGATACAATTTTTTTAAATAATTAATTATTGTAATTATTGGAAATTTCAACGTCAATATTAGGAAGTTTTACTAGATTCTTAACTTCGGTTCCAATTCTAATTTCCTTCAAATCTAAACACCTCCAACATTTATAATGAATGAATCCTATACATCTACACCCGATATTATCCTATGAACATCCACCCACTCATTCATTCTATTTCCTTAATTCCCATTATATGTTCCAACCATGTCTATCCAATTTGACTTTAATACTTCCTGTACCTCCTCCTCCTCAATATATATCCACTATCAGAGTCGTAATATCGAGAAAGTAGCAAAATATATATTGACCACTTTTCAAACAAATCCAACTGTTATTTCAAATTTAACCACACTTTATCAATCAATTACAATGCATACCCCCAAAAATACAAAATTTATCCTTAGACTTTTGAAACATAAGACACACCTTTACAGAGATATTAAATTCTACAACGATGGTTCACTCAAATAAAAATTTAACAAATTAAATAAGGAAATAAAAACATTAATTTTGGAATTTAAAAAAACTTAAATGGGCAGAAATCTGTTTTATGTATTTTATCCATTAATATTCTTCCCTCCCTGTTGGGTTATTAAATAATAAATAAATAAATAATAGGTTTTGTGATAGAATATGTGTCATAAACTCCGTCTTTAAAATATCTCATTCAAATTTTTAGAAAATTAGTGAATTTTCAATTCAGTGTGTGTATGGATTACCAACCATTCTCAATATGAAATTTAGTGTATTTATATATATTTTTTCTGTAGTTCAAATAGGTCTTGTAAAGTAAAAAAACTAGTTTTTAATTATAGAGTTATTTTTATTAGTGAAGATAAACAATTGTTTTTTTTTAATAAGTAATATTTTATTATTTTTAAATTATTTATGTTCAGCAAGTTTATCCAAATATTTATCTAATTTTTTATATAGCGGATGTTTCTTTAATTATTTATATTGACGATCACATCCACTACAAATGTACCTATCTTGACTGTAAGCAATGTATTTTTTGTTTAAAGAATAAAGGACTTAAATTGAAGTGAATTTAAAAATGATTACAATTTTAAATAATTTTTAATTGTTTGCGCCATTAACAATTAATTATTAAAAACTGTTTTAAATAACTGTTTTATCGTTCTTGGTAGTTTTTTTAAAACATGTTCTGCTATTATTTTTTATTTTCATTACAATTTTTGTCTCACTGTGTATATGGATTTTCTATTTTATCGTTTAATTTATAACAAATTTAATTTTTTTCTAGAGCAACATTTGATTTTCTGGCACTTTATTTACTTTTATCTATTTATCAATTCTTTGTCTAATAATGTTTCAATTAATTTCTGCAGTGATTTAATTTCATTTATTTACTGAAGTAACATTCAATTATTAAAGCATTTTTATCAATTTATTTCTATAATTATCAATTTTTTCCTTCGTGAATTATCTTCTGTTAAAATATCTGATTGTTTTGGCGTTTTGTTAATGTCACCCGCTTTCCTGTTAATTTAAATTTTGTGTTAATTATTACTTTAAACTAATTAATACAATAAATCCTAAGTAATTATAGCCTTATTAACTTGTTAATACTCCAGATCAATATTTATTCAAGCGAACCCTTGACTTACCACAATAATTGATACAAAAGTCTCTCATACTCCCGACCTACCCGAATAAACTAGGCATTAACTTAGATTACGAGTACACTAGTTTGAGCGTACAATTTATTGAGATTCGAAAATGCTGACTTTTTTAATATCCAGTAATTTTACCTCTTAATCGATAACCGTAAATAAATCAACTATAACATATAAAGGAAATCATCCCACGTTTTACACAAACTGTATCACAAATTAACGCAAATCGAAATCTTGGTATATTATTTAAAGGAAAGACATGAAAATAAATTATCAAAAGTCGATAGCCTTTAAACAAATTAATACATTAACACCTTTTTTATCTATCATTTTAATATAAATATGTAACTTTGTACAATAAATATATGTTATTACTACGGCTAGAATATCAAAGTATACGTTTTATGAATTTATATTTTGCTAAAGATGTTTTGAAACTTTTATTAACATATATTTTTAAAATCAATTATTTTGACCTATTTACGATATGTAAAAAGCACAAAAATTAAATGAGTAGCGCCATAAAAATTATAACTACTGGCTTGTGACAATATAAATATTTTGATTAAGCTATATTTTATTTAGTTTAATAATTTACTTAACTTAAACAGGAAGTAAATAAATAAAACATTTTTACGTTGTATTTTTCATTATTAGAGACACTAATCTAATTATTCAAATTCTATAAATTGTTATATATGTATATTTACTAAAATCTATTGATCCATCCTAAGTAAATCCAACAGGTCTCCCTTGCGTGAAATGGTAATTATATTTCCATTTCTGGACATTATGCGTACTGAAATGATTCCTTGAAACGGAATGAATAATTAAACTCCATCCGTTTTCCTTCCCTCTTTTACGCTCCCACTTCCACGTATGATGGACGACCTATCATAATTTTTATATCATCCAGTTCCATCGTCGGCCCGATTTGCGATTCGTTTTCCCTGTTTTTTATTTCCCTGTTCCCGTGGAAATTTCTCAGTGACAATCCCACGCAGAAAATGAAAAACGACGACACTCGATGGAAATTTATCACGAATACCCAGTATAGACCCCCTAATGCTTCAATCTGAATTAATTCTCGCAAAAAAGTTGCTATCTGACTAAGAAGTGTATGTTGTTGAGAGTATGTAAACGAGGCAAGGAAGTATTAATCTTTAGAAATTGATATATTAAACATTAAAAATGTAATAGTATTTAAAAATACATCCTTTCACAGTTTTTATTTTACACTATATGTACATTTCGAACACGATGTGTTCATTTTCAATAATTAATTGACATAAAAAATTAATACAAAAGTCAAAAATTAATCAGAAACCAAAACAACATGGTTAGTTGTAGCGTTCAAAAACACGTGCAAATATTGAAATTGTTTTAACAAAATAAGTGCTTTATTCAAGCAACTGCATGATTATATAACCCATACATAATAAGCCTTTTAAACGAATTAAAAATTTCGATATCTTTCACACACATAATTTTAATTAAATTTAAATATAGTAAGCGCTTAATGACAGACCCTATATAAGGGAGTGTATAGTATAGAAATCATTAAATAATACAATCTGTACAAAAACAAGCTGATACACAATATGACGTATTTACAGTTGAGATGTTAAAGATAAATTAATGTATCGGCTTCGCTTCGATTCATCATCATGGCAATATCAACTGTATTACTTAGAAGCGAGTTTATGCCATACATTTGGGGATTGAGACATCATTGTAATAAAGTTGTAATATTTTGTGAAAAAGGGAAACGAAACAAAAATGGTTGGTTCTTCTCGTTGATTGCTGAGGGACTTATTTTTTGAAAATCCATTATCACCTAACATTATAATAATAGTAAGCTAAATGAAGAAATTTACAATTTGAGGAACAGGCTTACTCCCAACCAGATGGTCTAGCAATTAGGGGGCTAAGCCCTTTAGTGACAGATATTTTTATGGGCAGCATAGAAAATTATCTCAATTTACAAATTGCCTCTATTGGTGGAGATATGTTGATGATGTATTAGTTACATTCATTGGCACAAATACAATTGTAAACAGCTTTTTAAAGGAAATAAACCTTCAACACGAAAAAATTAAATTCACTATAGAAACTGAAATACATAACACACTATTTTTTTAGATAAAACTATAATAAAAAAACAATAATAATAAATACGATTTCTCAATTTACCATAAACCAACGCACACTAATGACAATAAATAATAATTATTTTCCTCTATACAACATAAATTATCTGCCTATCGATCCATGATTCCATTTTTAATACCAGTGACAAAACAAAATTTTTACAAAGAAATTAACATAATTAAATATATTGCACTCAGAAATAATTTTAAAATAGATACAATAAATAAATTAATCACAAACAAATAAAAATGAATTATTGATAAATCAATATTCTCCACAAATGCAAGGGTGAATATTATGAATCAATTATATATAATGGCTATTTGAGCCAAAATATCAGAAAAAAAATGAGAAAATTAAACATAAATGTTGCGTTTTAATCTAACAACACTCTGTCAAAAATCATAAAAAAATAAGGATAAACCTAAAAAGGGCCAACGCTATGGAGTTTATTTGTTTAATTGTGCTGATTGCCCGAAGATGTATCTAGGCCAAACTGGAAGAGCATTCAACGGATAGAATAAATGAACAAGAAAAAGCGATAATTCAAAAAACAAAATACGTCTACTACTTGATTGAAGAAAACTACCGCTTTGACAACAACTTTAACATCCTCAACATCTCCAACAAAGGACTAAACTAAATTAACTAGAAAATTAAAAAATTAATAAAAATTTTGTCAGGAAATTTTCTGAACGACCAACTAGAACTCTTTAACTGTTTTAGCCATCGTCATATTTTATGTAAAAAATAACAAATATAATGTTTGTTTTCTTCTTACAAAAGCTGATCTCTCGTGAGAGATCACTATACCTTCGCAGCCCCAAGAAATCTGATTTTTAATAAGACATAGATCTATTTTAAATTAATTTTACACCCAATTAAACAAATGAAACTCTTAACAGATACAAAGTACGTCGAAATTGACTACAAAACAATAAAATCACTCAAATCTATTTTCACGAACAAGACATTTTAGGTAGAGAAAGTAAAACTATTCTTTGTGAAGCCTTGGTCCTATCTAATTTTACCTTCTGCATACCCTCTGTGTATGATACCTGCATTGATTTACGTTCTCAATCTCGCATCCAAAGAATTCAAAATTCTTGTGCTCGACTAATTTTGGCACTCCTACGTATGTATAATTTTGGACATCCTACACTTTTCACTTTTAAACGATATTTAAAAAAAAATATTACTAATGAAACAAAATCAACACTAATGGTAATTTTTACGAGCATAGTATCTACTAACCTTTTGATCTCAAACATTTAATATATTTTTAATACCCATCCCTGTCATTTATTTTTAGTTATTTAGTTTAGTTCGCTAAGTCTGCTTAAAATATATTTTTGTTTTTTTTTGTATTTACGATCTAGGGGAAGTAACAGCGATATCAGATTTGCTTCTAGTATATTATGCTGATCTAGAATCGTTTTTGTTACTCTATTTTCTGTAATATTACTATATTACTAATACTTATTATTATTTTTAAACTTATATTTAATTTGAGTTACAAATAAACAAATTTATTATTATTATTATTAAAATCGTAAAAAGTGAATGCGTAGGTAGCTAAAATGTTACAGTAGATTTCAGAATTGTTGGCACAAGAACATTGTAGTGTATATTCGTCTATTGTAGGTATACTAAATATTAATTAATAAATAGAAAAAACACGAAAATATTTTCGTAAAATCTACAACAAATGAGTCTTATTAAGACTACAAGAACAAATCACTTTTGAAACAACTACTTCTCTAACTAATACTTCGACAGACATTGAATAATACAAAAGTAATTTGCGTGTAACAAAATAGCAAAGCTATCAAAGCAACACTAGTTTGGACGTATTTTTTTCTGTAAAATAAACTAAAAATGATTGAATGTACGTTAGAATAGTTTGTAAGTGACTATACTATGGTAATTTGGAACAAGAAATGAATTTAGGTTGATGCCATCAATCAAATCAAATGTTAAAATAGTTTGTGAGTGACTATACTATGGTAATTTGGAACAAGAAATGAATTTAGGTTGATGTCATCAATCAAATCAACCTAAATTCATTTCTTGTTCCAAATTACCAGAGTATAGTCACTCACAAACTATTTTAACGTACATTCAATTATTTTTAGTTCATTTTACAGAAAGAAATACGTTCAAACTAGTGCTGCTTTGATAGCCTTGCTATTTTGTAACACGCAAATTACTTTTGTATTATTCAATGTCTGTCGAAGTATTAGCTAGAGAAGTAGTTGTTTCAAAAGTGATTTGTTCTTGTATTCTTAATAAGACTCATTTGTTGTAGATTTTACGAAAATATTTTCGTGTTTTTTCTATTTATTAGTGAATTTTCTACAACGTAAAGGACTTATAAATTTTATTATTAAATGTTAATTGATTGATAAGTCATAAAAAACACTTAATTAATTGAGGCAATGAAACTCCTTCCAGTGACTAATTTACATTTCTATAAACAAAAAATTTGAATATATTAACCTTTCAAATCCACACAAAATCCTTTCCCCAAATATGCGAAGGACAAATATTTTGGTCTCATTTTTTGGCATGACTTGTTTGGTGGAACTGTATATTTTTACATTGCTTGCACTACGGTGCTTTAGGTTCATACAGTAAATTCTGTTATTAAGTATTAGCAGATTAATCTATTAATTGTTATAAAGGTTAACTTAACTAATCATAATTTAGAATAATATGAGTTAGAAAAATCGTTCGTATCGTGATGTAGTTAATAAAAACCAATTCTGATTTATTAACACTGTAATTAAATTTGTATTTGTCTAGTAAAACTTTATAGCTCTACGTATAAAAAATATTTATATGCGTTTTAATTAATACAGGTTTATTTTACCGATACTTCCAAATTGACAACCGCGAGAGCACAGCAATTTATTATTTTGGTACTAGTAATTTAAGTCAAGTCTTTATTGCATTTCTAATTAATAACACGATGTCTTAAAATAGCGTTATATTTCTTCGACCAAAAAATAAGCTATTTATTGAATTTGTATTTATTAAAAATAATATCATTCAAATTTAAACCTTCGTATTTACGGCACTCGTTTATTTAAACACTAAAATTTCTTAGACGCCTCACATGTAGACTATGCATTGGCTGCATTTTGACGATGGGTATTTGCTTTGAAATGCGCCAGAGAAGTTAGTCTATTAGCGTAAACTTTACATTTGATATAACTCCCATCGAAAAAAGCCCATGGGGGTTATAGTAGAACTACGTGTAAGTCACATTATGTCATTTCTTCTGGAGATTAATTTTTTTACCAATTGAATAGGAATGAAGAATTTAGTGAAATGACGATCTGGGCACATTTAAAGTGCTTGCGCTCTTCTCACTTGAAAGGTTCAAATCGTCACGAACAGATTAGTCAACACTATCCATGTTCTTTATCGTTCATAATGATCTTGGTTGGCCCATTTTTCGGCTGTAGTTGTCGAATTGTAATTTTTGTAAAACTCTCTCAATTTCCCAAAAGCCATACTTCCGGTCGACATATCCCCTGCGCATCCCCAATTTGCTGCGTTCAAGCAGAGAGCAAAAGATATATAAACTTTCTTTTGGTACACCTTGTAAATTTAGCAAAATAGCCGATTTGATCAAATTTAACCTTCCCCTCAGGCTTATTTCAAGCAAGCATATAGATTTCTTGCTACTTGATGCTAAAAATATATTTATTCCAGTGACTCATGAAAAACAAATGAATTATAAAATGTATCTTGCACCCACCAAAAAATATAACAAACCAGATTGACTCCATAACTTTTGACAATGAGAAACTTAATATATCTCAATTCGTAAAATTCATGGTTATTTAGAATAGCATATTGTGCAAACTTAAAAAATATTTTACGTTATTCTACAATATAATACTTTACAAAAAAACAAATTCAGAGAAAATACAGGAAGCTAAAAATATAAACCTTTATGAGACATCTTGCATATATTATTAAGCAAATAGATTACTTGCTAATTGATCCTGAAAATTTATTTATTCATATGGTTCATGAAAAACAAATTAATTATAAATTGTATCTTCCATCGACCAAAAATTTAACATACTAAATATCAAAATAAATAATGATATTTTACTCTTTGTAAATGAGTTGCGATATTTGGGACTAGTCATTGAGAATAACCTGAGTTGAACCTCAAATCAGCAAATGTATAATTCAAACTTAGCAGGGCTTAAAAACAATCTATCAATACGAACCAAAAAAAACCCTCTGCGATTCGTTAGTTTTGTGTCACTTTAACTTTGCTGATGTTGTATATAATTCTTGTTTAGATTTAGTCATTAAAAATCGAATTCAACAAATTGAAAATTCTTGTATTCGACTAATTTTCGGAATCCGTAAATTTGACAATATTTCTAGTAAGCTGGCTTAACATGTCTGATCGAAGTTATTTGCATTGTTGTATTTTCGATTATAACATTATACATACCCACTCCCCTCCTTACCTTTTATTTCTCACTGACATGCACACTGTTAATTCGAGGATTCGGGGACTTATTTCACTTTTTAAATATAATATTTATAAAATTTATAACAATATTCCATCAGTCCTCAAAATGCCCGTATTAATTTGTTTTAAAAAACCATCTGGAAGAATTTTTTACTAAAGTATATTTCTTAGATGTAGAATTTGCCTTAGTTTTAGTTACATTGATTTAATGTTTATTTTTATCTCTACCTTTCTTTAGCGATACTATGTAAGTAAGTGTTATAGAGCTATTTTAGATTTCACTATATAATAGTATTTTTGTTTCTTTTGTAGTTTTAATTTTCTTTTTAGTTGTAATTTTAATGCAGGTTAAGTGGAAGAGCAGTAGTAGTTGGCTATAACCTACCCTAAACTTCGCCTCCTTTGTTAAGTATTATTTTGTTACAGCATTTATTTTTGAAAATAAAAACAATTTATAATTATTATTATTCATGTGTTTTTTTCTGTTTTTCTGCTATCATTACCTTTGTTTTGTTGTTGTTGATTTTCATGGTGTATTTCTTTAGATGTTTATTCCATACGTTCAGTTTGTGCTGCATATTCCTTTCATTTTTTGTTATCACTACTACATCGTACCCGTTGTTTTTATGATTTTTGTTTCCATACTCTTCATAATTTCATCTATATATATATAATATATATATATATATATATATATATATATATATATATATATATGTTGAAATAATTCTTCTCTTTTTCTTAGTCAATTATTTGTCATGAATATTCTTGATATTTTCCCTTGTATGTTATTGCATTACTACTGTTGTTTTGTAGGTTCTCTATTAATTTGTCTGTCTTGTTTTCTATACCTCTCTTGTCAAGTATTCTCCACAGTCTCTTTCTTGGTATCATGTCAAACGCTTTTCCTAGGTCTATAAATCCTAGATATGTGTTATTATTATTTACTATTATTTTTTGTGTTACTTGTTTTATTGTAAATATGTTATCTTGTGTGGATCTTCATTTCCTAAAACCGAATTGTGATTCTTCTAGCATCTGCTCTGTTTTTGCTATGATTCTCTTTTTGATTGTTTTTTCTAATATTTTTATTACATTGCCTATTAGTGTTATACCTCTGTAGTTGGTTCATTTCGACTTGTCTTCTTTCTTGTTTATTGGAACAATAAGCGCTGTTTGTCAATCTTTTGGTATGTTATTTGTCTCCTATATTGTGTTAAGTAATTTTAGTAATTTATCTTTACCTAAAGTTCCGAATTGCTTAATAATTTCTGCTGTTATCTGGTCGTGTCCTGGTGCTTTTCCTATTTTCAGTTCCCTTATTTGCAGTATTACATTTTCGCTGATACTCTCTGTTACTGTTTGTGTGTTATTCTTGTCCCTTGCTCCTTGTCGTTACCGAACTTTTCCCAATCCCTAGCCTTAACTAATGTGACCTCGTCTTTTACTATTTTCCTCATTTCTTTGTATCTTTCGAAGTTATTATTATATATATCATTTAAGTACTTTTACTATACTTTCTCTGACCACCAAGCTCTCTGTTGTTTCTTGTTTGTACTCTTCTTAACTCCACAAGTCGTTTACATCTTCCTCTCATCGTATCGGTGTCTTAAACTACTTTGACGATTCTGCTGTTGAAGTCTCCTGCTACATATACTTCTCCTGTCGCCGCTTCGGTTGTTTCGTTTATCTGTTCCCTGTTCCCTTTTGCTCGCCGAATCGTCTATATTTGGCCTATATACTACAATTATTGCTCTGACTCTGTTGTTTGCTATTTAGGTTGCTGTTAATATTCTTGACGATATTTCTTGCCATGTTTCTATTTGATGTTCTATGTCTCTGTCTATAATGCAACCTACTCCTTCAGCTGCCCTTTTATCCGTATCTAGCCCACTATATGTTATTTTGTGCTTGTTATTGGTTGTGTACATTCCTTTTCCTTTTCTTTTTGTCTCTGTTATTGCAAGTACATCTGCATCCATTCTTTCGAACTCCTTTTCCAGCTCTTCCTCTTGGCCATATATACTCTTTATATTCCAATATTTTGTCTTTATCAACGAAAGATGAGGTAAGATGGATTTACTGGAAATTCTTGAAACCCATAAGGCGAAAATTAATCATTAACGGCCAGGTTGACCTAATGTACACCCTCCCCTTTTGAAATTTTCTAGTAGATATATAGACAGTTGTAATCCGTAATTTAGGTAGTTAATTTGATAATGATTACCGTGTAGTCGAAACTAATCTCTGCAAATAAAGTTTAGAGTATTATAAAAAAATAAAGTGTTTTCTTTATACTTAATACATTGATATGTTTGTTTCTATAAGTATCAACTTAAAAAAATGAATATTTCCGTTTTTACAATAGGAAAAAAATGTATAACACCTTCTATATTTTTACGTAGATGTTTCAGATTAATTAAATTTTTTGATCTAAAGAGACTTGATTAATGTTGTTAAAATTTTTCGCACGATTTCTAAAGTAATTTGAAACGTAAAACAATAAAAAAAATAATCTTTTCATTATTATTAGATTATTCGATATCGGACAAATTTAAATAAATCAAAAATACATTGGGATTTTAACAATTTGCTTTTAGTTGTGGAATTCTATAGATTTGGTTACAATTTTAAAATTTGAACATTCTGCAAAGGTAATAAAATATTTACACAATTTCCATGCTTTCCAATTTCTCTTTGTGTTCATTTTAATCTATCTAGAGATTAAAATCACCACAAAAATTAATTTATAATTAAAATTTAAATTATAAATATGATTTTCAAACTTATGTTTTATAAATGTGTAGGTTAAGTTAAGTTATTAAAGCTAAGAAATATAATCTTCGAAATTTTAAAGGAGAATAATAAATTAGGATAATTGGAGTTGAATAAATGAATAATGCATAATAATATTATTATTATGTTAATTTCACACGGAGAAATGATGGATCACCAATGAATTCAATAAGAGCCCGATGTGGCGAAACTTTAATTCATTACCCAATTCCATCAATCATCCACTTATCGCCTGTGGGACGACGCTTCACCGCCGTGACGCCAGCGTAACAAGAACGGGCTGTTCCAAAATTCGAAATAGAAATTTGATATTCCGTGTGTGCCCCCCTTTTTGTTTAACATTCCCACCGCGTCGCTCCGTCCTTTAATTACGCGCCGTATTTAATTCGCAGGAATATCATTATTGCCCCAAGTGGACTTTCAGGTGGGCGAAGTTGGGGGGGAATTTTTGTTTTATTTAAGTTTTCCGAATGGCTGGCTGCCGCTGGAAGTGAAGAAGTTATAAACGCGAATGCGCTAAGTAAATATCCGCTGCCTGCAGTTAATTGAAGTAAATTCATCCAATTAGCTACACCATATAACTTTTCTAGATGAACTTGTAAAGCACGCTGCAGTAGACGTACACTAATTATAATTCCGAGTCTGTTGTGATAATTATAAGATTTAGCCAGGCGTAAGACGAACTGTTTTAAGTGTTTCTAGGGGGAATGAAGGATCGGGGGTGGATAAAACGTGATATAAAAAATTAAATTAACATTTTCATACTGGGGTCGTAAAGGCGTGGTGGATTCGCGCGCCGTTCCAGTAACGGCCGGCAGTAAATTTTAGTTTAAGAATATTCAATATCCGGATGCGGTCGGATTTAACTGCCAAGTTATAAAAGAGCGCCGATAATACAAAATATTTTTATTAGGATTATAAATGTCCTAAGCAATTTCCATCCGTGCCCTGTTTTTTTTATGTTGCTCAGGTGGTAAAATTGGTATGCTAGCCGTAAAGGAAATACCTCTTTTTCTGTATTTATTTTATTTACAAAACCTTAGAGACGTTAATTTGTTAAAAGTATATATATCAAACTTTATTGAATGTATTTTATTTGCAACTATAAATTATCATATTTCCTTTACTCATTATTCCTTTTTCTTCTTTTTCAATATATATCTCGACAATTCTTCTCCCTATTTTGTGGTGTGCCATTTCCTTAATGTCGTCAACTTATACTTATCCAATTCTTTTGGATTAGTAGATATAATAAAATAAAATGTAAGACCTAACTGTAAAGTTTAGCGACTTTTATTTTGGTAAACTTTAGCTCTATATTTATTTACTGAAGCTAATAAAAATTCATTATATTAACTAATACGTTGATAGTTCATATTCACTTGTTTAATTGTTAAACTTAAATTTTCAAAACACTTTATTATTGCTTTAAATACCTAACAAAGTTTTACCATACTGTGGCTTCCTCAGCCTGATTTAAAGCAATACTAAAATGTTTTGAAAATTTAAGTGTTGTTTTTTCTTTAACAATTAAACAAGTTTATAAAAATTCAGAAGTAAATAAACTTAAATATAACAAAAACTCAAAGACTTTAGGAATTATATTATTAATCAAATATATTAAACTTCTTAAGTAAGAACTGTCTTAAATATATCTGCTACAGTTTATATCAGTAATTTATGATTCACAAACTTCTTCTTGCTTGTATAAATTCCCAGCAAGCAAAATAGTGTATCCCTTGGGTTAATAAAAACCATTAAATTCAGTGGCGTTCGTTCGGTGTAAATCAAGTAGATTCAGATCGATAGCGGCCGGTGGGTTTTGCAGACGCGGGGGGTGGCAGGTACGTAAAACCCCTATCGGTCCATCGATTTACTATTAACGTAATCCGGATAAGGATATCTCTCGTGACGTCAGCGCGTAAACCGGACGTCCTATCTAAGCGCTAAACTGTTGGGGTTTTGCACTAAAACGACGAAAGGAAAACCTTTAAGTATCCAACAATCTTCCAATAAAATCGTAATTGGTATAACTTTTTTTTGGTTTAATCGAAACTGATTGAGTGACATCTTATTGTAATAAAAAAAAGTATAGACATATAACGTAATCCATATTATTCTTCTTATTGCATTAATATGTTTTCGTAATATTAACTTTAGTACCGGGTAACACAACTAGTTTTAAGAAAAATTTCAACTTTTAACTTTATGCTTAATTTTTTTCTAAAATGCTATATTAAAAAGGAATTCTAAGGACAGTTTTTACTGCATTATGTAAAGCAGTAACTGTTTAAATAAACTTTAATAAATCATTTACTTTATACAGGGTCCTGCAACAGTGCGTCAAGCTTTCCTAGCGCCTTTCTCGTAAGAGATAGAAAAAAATGTTTCAGATAAAAATTTATTGAATTAAAAATCTCTATGCCGTAAAATTATTTTCAAATATACAGGGTGTCCCAATTTTGCGTTATAACAAAAGCAAACATTTTTTTAAATGGAACACCCTGTATATTTTTTCATTTTATAATTTGGATAGTATTTTATAGCTTAAACCTTTTTTTGGTTTTTAATTTCGATATGGCATTTCCGAGTTATTGACGTTTTTCTGAAAAAAATGTAAAAAGCGGAGGTTCACAAAAAAAAATATTCTGATGTTGTATTTAAAATTTAAGAAATTTTCTTTTTCTTATGGTTGGTCATAAGTACTGTTTATGTACCAGTGTTAAAAATTTTCACTTTTGAGGAACCCTGCCTTTGTATCAGACACGCCATTTTCTAAAATTTCAAATTGTCGTAACTCTTTTTTTTTTTAATGGAATCATATATTTTTTTTAATTTCATATTATTCTGCATCTAATTTCCTACAAAAAATATTAAGCATACCCTATACCTAAAAGTGATATTTTTCAAGATATAAAAAAATTTATATTTCAAACGGTCCTTGAATACGAATTTGTTTTTGAATAGATAGCCATGACTGAAAAAATGCATCTGTCAATTAAACAATTAGTTTGACATGTAAATGGGAGGTGTGAATTACAAAAAACAAAAGAAGAAAGCCTATCATCAACGAGGAACCAAAAAGACATTGGTGAAGGAACTGGCATAAGCGAGAGGTCAGTGTAAAGCGTTCTGAAGAAAAATCGATATCAAGCATATCATATTCAGCTACATAAAGAACTGAGTAATACTGATTTTCAATTTCGTTCCGAATTTTGTTTCTGGGGAAGACAGAAAATACAGGAGGATCTTTCGTTTTTCCAATATATTTTATTCACGGATGAGGCGTCATCCCATAACAACGGATCTGTCAATAGGTACAATTTTCACTATTATTTAACTGATAATCCGCATGTTATGAGACAAGTTGATCATCAGCATTGAATGTCTGGGGCGGAATTTTTGGAAACCATGTTGTAGGTCAACATTTCTTCGAGGGCCATCTCAGTAGGTCTATGTATTTGTACTTCTTGCAAATTGAATTACCCGGAACGTTAGCTAATGTACCCTAACTAACAAGAAACAGGGTGTGGTTTTAACAAGACGGAGCACCTGCCCAATTTTCACAAGACGTGAGGGCATTTCATTTTTCCCAACCAGTGGATTGGTAGGAATGGACCCACCAAATGACCTGCTAGATCTAAGGATCTAACAAAACCTGAAATTGTTTATAAGGAATCACCAATAGCACTGAATATCATATGCTTGATATCGATTTTTCTTCAGAATGCTTTGTACTGACCTCTCGCTTATGCCAGTTCCTTCACCAATGTCTTTTTGGTTCCTCGTTGATGATAGGCTTTCTTCTTTTGTTTGTTGTAATTCACACCTCCCATTTACATGTCAAACTAATTGTTTAATTGACAGATGCATTTTTTCAGTCATGGCTATCTATTCAAAAACAAATTCGCATTCAAGGACCGTTTGAAATATAAATTCTTTTATATCTTGAAAATTATCACTTTTAGGTATAGGGTATGCTTAACATTTTTTGTAGAAAATTAGATGTAGAATAATATAAAATTAAAAAAAATATATGATTCCATTTTAAAAAAAAGAGTTACGACAATTTGAAATTTTAGAAAATGGCGTGTCTGATACAAAGGCAGGGTTCCTCAAAAGTGAAAATTTTTAACACTGGTACATAAACAGTACTTATGACCAACCATAGGAAAAAGAAAATTTCTTAAATTTTAAATACAACGTCAGAATAATTTTTTTTGTGAACCTCCGCTTATTACATTTTTTTCAGAAAAACGTCAATAACTCGGAAATGCCATATCGAAATTAAACACCAAAAAAAGGTTTAAGTTATAAAATACTATCCAAATTATAAAATGAAAAAATATATAGGGTGTTCCATTTAAAAAAAAATTTGCTTTTGTTATAACGCAAAATTGGGACACCCTGTATATTTTAAAATAATTTTACGGCATAGAGATTTTTAATTCAATAAATTTTTATATGAAACATTTTTTTCTATCTCTTACGAGAAAGGCGCTAGGAAAGCTTGACGCACTGTTGCAGGACCCTGTATATAATATAATTATAAAGTTTTCAAAAACAAATCGAATAATATATGTCAAAGGTCTAGTTATACGTTTAAGTTAAAACCCTAATATTAATTCAAATACTTTGACTGTACTAACAATTTAATTTTCCTTTAATATTATTAACCCTTACAGTATGTCAGTAATAATTTTAAAAAATCCTTATTTAGAAGAAAAAATGAAAAGTAAATAGGGCAACTAGATGAAACTTATTACAGGTCAAAATTAAATTTTTATTTGAAAATATTTTTAATGCACATTCTAATAATAAAGCGGATTGAGCTTTATTTCGAACCTTGTATAGAGACCTCCAATATTAAACCAGAACTGTCGCTGTACAATATTTATATAAATTGATAAAAACCCACCATCACTTTTTGACACCTGCATCCACTTGTTGATGTTGAATAATCTATTCAACGAACACTTTTCGCTGTGCATAGTCATCAGGATTTGGTTGCTATGTTAATTGAAATTTGTAATCATGGAGACATAGATCTTTTGCGATTATGCGCTATAGAAAGCTTCTTGGAACTTGCAATTCTTGTCTACTACGTCGAATTGATAATCTCGCACTGCTTCTATATTGATATTTGAACGGCTTGTTTTTGGATGACCAATGGGTTTAACGTCTTCAACTAATTGAGTCTCTTCAGGGTTGATGGAGTTAAAACACTATTCTGACAAAAATGTTCTAACTACGGCCAAACTTTTATTATTCTTAAGATATTGTTCAATATTATAGAGCTTATGGATGCAAGATATAAATGCTCTGTTTAAATATGTAGGTAATAAATTATTGTACTTCTTTTTATTTACAGGAACCGTAATTAAGCAATTAAAAAAAACGTAAAGAAGCTGGTCACTTAATGAATAGATACAAAATTAATAAGAAATTGAATTTTAAAATTATAGATTATATAAAAGTGCACAGAATATATAAAACACAATCTCATTTTTTTTTCTTTTTATGGAAATACTTTGGTAATTGGTATGATTAATATATTTATGTAATAGGATTATTATTTACTTGAATGAAAAAGAGTATCAAAGCACTGTGGAGATTTAAAAAAAACACCAGTTTTGCCCATGTTAGATCTTGTAGCTGTTATAGATGTTTTGAATAAGTTATCCAAAGATAACTCTAAATAAATTTAACAACAAATGTAACCTTTATAGATTCATAGCGAGCATTTAATATACCCATTAACCAGCTATCACAGAATCTGCGAGAAATGAATATTCTAGTATGATTTACTCCATCATTTCTACTATTTCCAAGCTTTAATCTTTAGGGCAAAGTTTTGGGCAACTTGTACCCTTCATTGAAGGTTTCAAAGTTAAACAATTTATTATTAGAGTATAGAGTATATACTTGACAGTGTCTAGTGTTGTGTAATGTTAGTATTAGATTTTTGTCAAATTTGGTTTTGTGTTTTAATAGGAACATACTATACTAAATGTACAAATCAGTCAATATAGGTATATCAACCTCTTTATGGAAACATCTACAAGATTCTGCAAAGCCCTACTTAAATCAAATTCTAACTGGTCCTCTTTGGGCAACAAATACTTTGTCTAGAGCCATGCCGTCCCCCCAAAATAACACAGCAAATCGAAAATAAGATGATATCCATTATTTAATTATGGTAAAATAATTTTTCTATATACGTGTTTTTTCGACTTCATTAAGAACATTAGGCAAGAATTAAAGTGTTTCGTTATAATATCTAAGAATTTAGTAAAGGCCAGAAACTCATAATTATATTTGTTTAATACAATTGCATCATGTGTCTGACAAAGATTAACTTTAAATAAGATGTACTATGTTTTAGCCTCATTCAATGCTAAGCTATTTTTTGCGAACCATTTTCTTTCATCTGTCATTGTTTTTGTCCAAACTGCAGTATATCTTATAATATTACACCTTTCAAAGGTGCAATGGTATCGTCTGCTCAGTTTATTAATTTACTTTTAGGTGTTAAGGGTTATTTGGCAAATCATTTAAATGATGAAAAAAGAGGGCCAAATACACTACCTTTCAGAATGCCTCTGTTTATCTTAGGTTTATCCGAGTTCACAACTGATCCCCAACAATCAGATAAAAACGTATATTGTTTACTACCATCTAATTAATACCAATATAAAATGATGCCACATGCAACTTCACGACCCTATAGTGCTGATAAGATCCAATTGGTGTAATTAAAAAGCATTGTTTCTATATCTTTGTATTGTAACAGCCCATGTTGAGTACCTGAAAAGAGTTTGTGCTTAAAGATAAATGGCGCATTCTGCTATCTTTGAAAACAGATTGTCCAATACATCTGTGTAAGATGGTATTCATATTACATACGTCGTCAAAGATATGGATAATATATCTCTTAATAATTGTAATTTGACATTAAAAATGTATTAAAATCCTTTACGTTGTAGAAAAATAACTAATAAAAATAAAAAAAAAACACGAGAACATTTCACAAATCTACCACAAATGAGTCTTATTAAGACTACAAAAACAAATACTTATTGAAACAACTACTTCTCTGGCTAATACCTCGACTGACATTGAATGATTCAAAAGTATTTTGCCTAAACTTTTAGAGAACAATCATTTATGCCATTTCTCGCTTATCCAACAAACTGATATCCCAAATTTATCCTCAACACTTGTTTATTTTTCTGTTAAGTTTTCCCCTGGGCAAGAGAACTTGATATTAGCCAAACTAAAGAAGTTATACAAAAGAAGTAAACCAGTGTTTCATTTTACACTAGTATACAGTAATAGTACTGAAACACTTCGTATATGAAGGAACAATTATATGGAAGCTAGAAGTTATAGAAATATACGCCCTTAGCTTAGCTTAGAGCAAGTTCGAAATAATAATGATAATAATAATAATCAAGGCATAAGTATATAAAAGCTATAACAAAATTTGTATTTTTTTAAATGTATGTATTTTTCTGTCCCATTTTTTTGTTAATATTCTTTTATACAGCATGTATGATAAATATAACATATTAAATAGTGAGTCTGGTAAGATCACATATAAAGAGTGAGCAGTGAAAGAGTATCAAAACATCAATAAACTTAATACAAGTAAGATCAAAGACAATGATCAAATTAGAGAGAAGACATGGAAGATGGTTTTAAACTTGAGTGTTAAATTATTTAATTTCTTTTGCTAATTTATTCTTAATTACATCAACTTCTTATTCTAAATTTATAATATAATAGTCACTTACAAACTATTTAACGTAAATTCAACTATTTTTAGTTTATTTTGCAGAAGTAAATATGTGTTTGAACCTATTTATTAAGTGTTACTTTGATAGCCATTTGTAACAGCAAATTACTTTTGTATCATTCAATGTCTGATAAGGTATTAGCCAGAGAAGTAGTTGTTTCAATAAGTGATTTGTTTTTGTAGTCTTGATAAGACTCATTTATTTCAGATTTACGAAATGTTTTCGTATTTTTTTCTATTTATTAATTATAATTTGTATTTTATCATTTCCAAAACATTTTTTATCAGGCATAGATTAATGATTTCAAAATAAATAAACAATAAACTTTGTTGGTATCACTTTTTATTTACACTTGTAACTATAGTTTCGACAACTTCAGCTTGTCATTATCAAACAATAGATTAATGATGTATTTGACGTAAATCACAATTATCCAATAATGATGTTAATTTTACAGCCATTTCACTAAAATATTTATTTAAATCATTTTCAATTTGGTTAATGTAATGTTTTGTTTTCCAATTGTGTCTAGAATTATTTGCCATGATGTTGTTTTTGATTTATTTTGTGAGTCTTTAATTTTAAATTCAAGTTGCTTATTCATTTCTGGTGCCAACAAAATATTCTAATGTTTTTGTTAGCTTTTATAAATTGGAATATATTCTGGTATAGTGAAGTGAAGTGCAGTGAAGTTGCAGACTTAAGTAAATTTTCTTCTCATTTTAACTTCTAATAGATTTGAGAGGCAAGCTGTTTTTAAAATGATTTGTGAATATCTTGATGAATTGAGTACACACTTCATCTACTGATGAATATAAATATATAATATGGTTGTAAAGGTTTCTCGTTTTTTCGTCTGTTTTTATTTCGTCTATAAATAACCTCCTCATAGCAATTGCAGGAAGCTTTATTGTATATCTGCTACTGGAAGATATGAGTTACTGCCGTTGCCCTTTAGCATAAATGATTTTTGCTTATTGATTTTTTGACGTGGCCTTACATAGATTTATTCGACGTCTTTGTTAACTTCACTCGATTCATCAATCTTTTTGCTCTAGAAGGAAGAAAAACATGTAAGCATGAAGGAAGAAAAACGTGTAAGCATGTTTTTCTTCCTTCTACTTTTCGTTGATATTTGGAATCTTCTCTTACCTGCTATCGCAATTTTATTTTGCATCGATTGTTTTATATTTAGATCCAACTATTGGTAATATTTTTAATTCTTGATTTAACATTTTACCTAAACTAATATTAGGTTAAGCTTGGCTTTTGTTTTTAGAGTTTATATGATTATTTGATATGTTACGTTTTTAATTTTCTTGTCTTGGTATTTTATATACCTGTTTTGTAAATTTAATTGCCTTGTAACATCTATATTTTCTTTCATCATTAAAGTGCATTTTTTATACCTTTTTTTGCATATTGATATCCCAATATTTAGGGGTCATACTTTATACCAGATTGAACTTCAACTTCCACATAGAGAGCATCAGTAAAGGGCTATGAGAGAAATTTTTACGACCAGAAAAATGGTAGAACGCACACGTTTTACACCGTAGTCATATGGCCTATAGTGATATACGCGTCGCTCGTTTGGGGAGAAAAGACCCAAACCAAAAGTGCAGCAGTAAAACTTAAAAGAGTGTAAAGGCAGGCGTGTCTGCTGATCACTGGGGCAATGACAACAACGCCCACAGTAGCCATGGATCACATATTATCGCAACCTTTAGGATGCACATAAATGTGGGTATTATTACCAGCAATATTTAATGTACTACAAGAAGAGAACACTCTTAAAATGAGATCTGAATTCACTAAAATCATACACCCAACCCGCAGATTCAAAACAATCATACCACTGCGCAGATGAATAGACAAATGAAATATATCCGGGATATAGTAAAGGAACCGGGGTTTGTATCTATGGAGTGTGCAACTGGAGCAAACAATTCGCGATTGGTCTGGGGAAACATGCCTTCATCTTCCAAGTCTAAATAGCCGCCATAATGGAGTCGGGATTACCAGGTAGCCCTAAATATGCCGATAGTTGAGTCCAGGGTGGTTATGACCTGCAAAAACAGGCTGCACCCACTGGTGGCAACCAGAAAAACGTAGCTATTATGGATACCCAAGAACCAAGGATTTGTTGGACACTTAGGGGCCGACTTGCTCTCCAAACAAGAGGCAGCAGGTGAATTGATAGGATCTGAACCAACTTTTGGTATACTCCATGAAACCGGAAAAGAAATATTACGGTCCAAGCTAGCAGAGGAGCACAAAAAGGCATGGCAAAACCAAAAGGGAATGAAGCATACAAGACTCTTCCTAGATGGTCTGGTTCCTGGAGCATAGTGATGCTGTCAGGTATGGGCAGATTGAAACTAAGAAACATCGCAAGTCACTGGACACGGTTACCTAAATAAGCACAAATATAGGTTGGGATTTTAGAAAAGCATCTTATGCCTTGGGTGTCTGGAAGGAGAGAAAACTTCCCAGCGCCTACAATGTACATCCGAAGCATATAAACGACAACGCACGGTGAAATTAGGGAAACCTGAGCTTCCTGTAGATCAGAGCATCCCCTGGCAAAAACTCCTGGCCTTCATAGAAGACACAAGAGTACACAGGGAGTAAAACATCCGGAGGCGCACAAAAGGACCACGAATAGCGCAGTGCTGGGACTCTAAGCGGCAACTGATATCCCAAATTAATTCTCAACACTTCTTTTGACTTTTTCAATAAAACTATTTTATTTTTCTGTTTTCTTTCGGCAAGGTAACTTGCTATTACTAAAACAAATCAAAGGAATTATATAAAAAAGAAACCTTGTGTTTTTATTTTATACTAGTATATAGTACTGAAACACGAAGCTAGAGGCCAGAGAAATAGAATGGCTTCTACAAAATTAAGTAAAGAACAAGTTGGAATAATAATAATCAATGTAAAAGCAATAACAAATTATATTAAAAAAGTAAGTCTAATAAGATCACATATAAAGAATGAGCAGTGAAAGAGTATCAAAACAACAATTCTCTTAATATAAGGAAGATCAAACACAATGATCAAATTAGGAAGAAATGGAGCACCTGGGATAGAAAGCATCAGAAAATCGAGATGTAAACTAAAAAGGAAAGATCGAGATAGATGGCTTGTAGAATACGTAGTATATCGTATATATCATTTCATCAACATCTATTTATTTTAAAAACATGGTCGAAGTGTACAGTAATTCTAGAATTAAAATACAATGATAGTATAAAATTACGTTGCAATTATTTATATTGTAATATTTTAACTAAAGTTATAATAAAATAATTAATTTAATGTATTTAATTTTCATAACAATCAATTAAAAATATGATTAGGCTTAAATGTACGATAGTAACCGTGACAATTCAATTACACTTGGTTACCTTGATTTTTTACAACCAACGTATTATCTATAAAAATCAAGTCTCCTCAATTTTGTAACGACTTTTCATATTTCATAACACTAAGCGCTTCAGGATGTTTAGTCTACTGTTCAATTAATTTCGCTATAAATATCCAATTGTTTTTAAGTCATTGAGTAACATAATTTTTGCTTCAATAAGTTGCATTTTAAATTGAGTATTTTTTGGTAAATTTGTTAATATATTCTTCAATTAGAGCCATCATATTATTAACTAGATAAACTGATCTGTTTTTTAGCAGGAACCTAAAGATGGTAACTAATCATGAAGACGGTCACTACCACAATACAATAGGTATAAAATATATGAGCCAAATACTATGATAAATGTGATATATTATTTATATGTTTATTTAAATCGTGATAAACATACTATTCTTAAAGAATATTTAATATCATTAACCTTATAATATATTAATGTGACATAACACAACTAATGACAATGTTTGGAAATTGATTTAAATATTATATAATTTTATATTTGTCTTTACTATAGACGCTTTTAAAATAAAAATTAACAACAAATGGCACAAAAATATATGCATATATGAAACATACACGTTTTATTAGCATGCTGAAGGGCAAAGGTTAAAACCTAATGATTTAGCATTTAGCTGTGCAAAACTTAATGATTTAGCATTGGATACTATTTTTTAACATTTAGATGCTCTTTTCAAGTTTTGAAATACGTTTAATAAACATGTTAAACTGGCATTTAAAAAAAAACCTTTAAGGGCAGCAGAGGCATCAAAGGAGCTTAAAGTAAGGGTGGAAGATTATGTGAACGTAAACTCATGCCGTTGATATAAAATCGAAATTACTGTAACTATTTATTGAATAATCTGGACATTTTTTGAAATAGATATGTTTAAAATTAGATAAATAAATACTTATTATACAATTCACCTAAAAAATTTGTGTTACTAATACTACTTTTAATAGTTAGATTTTATCGATAGTAGACTTCGTTATGTTTATTTCTTTTCTAACTTCAATTTCATCATTTTATTTATTATCAATGTGAAAAGGTATCCTTTCCTAATTGGTTTTTTTATGATGATAATTTTGAATTACTCGCCTCTGCATTAGAGTTTTTATATAATAATTCACACAGTTTACTAAGGTCCAGTTTTTGAAGTAAATTTTATTATACACTCATATTAAAACATACATATAGTCTGTTCGTTGGATCTTCCGTCGTACGTCACAAACTATCGCTTCGAGAAACGATGCAAAAACATTCAGTCTGATGAAGTAAACCAAATGCGTTAGAAAAAGAACGCACTGTAAAACTTTCGTCGTTTTTTGAAGCGATATTTTGTGACGTACGACGGAAGATCCAACAAACAGACTATATATACTATGGAATGCTATTAATAACAAACTGTAGGTAATTTTACCTAGAAAATAGGAAATGTTATGTAGAAGAAATCTAGGAGTTTGAAAGTATCGCTTAAAAATTTAACATGATGTTACGAGGCTGCAGGGCAATTATTTCCTTCTTGCTTTATTTCTTTATCCAGCTGCCGAGTAAATAAAGAATCGCGCCTTCGCCAATAAAGTAGATTCATGTGCGGCCTTCTAGGTAACGTTTACCATCTTAAGAGCATGCACTGAATGTAAAATAAGCTCACTTTATTCCACGTGGCGCGAGTATGCAATTTTACATTTAATGAAATCCTGTGACTTTTCTAGAATCACCTAAAATATTTTTATATTTTGGACGCACATATGTTACATTCATTCAGAACATATTTAAAAATATTAATATATCATTAAATTGTTACGATATCATTTTTGTTGGCATCTAAAAGTTTATGTGGCAAGTTTGAGGTACTTAAGTTTTCTTGTAATTGCAATTTCTTTTTCAACTAGAGTTTAAATTATAAATTCTTAGATTTAAATTAAGTTTCGATAATTTGATCTTTGAGAAAATTATGCAAAAATTGATTATTTTTGAAAATAATTAATTCGCGTCAATTAAATATACAACCTACACACATAACAAGAAGTATACGCTTGAGATAAATTACAATATATCAAAAAATCTATGTTATAGACCTAGCCACTATCATATTGATTATACGTGTATACTTCTCTTTTTAATCCCTTGTTGCAAAATTATGTTAATATAGAGTTTTATAAATAAGTTTGCATTTAATTAAAATATATATATATTCATATTATAGAAATGTAAATTAGTTGGAAACTATAATGAGAACAACTATTTGAAAATGTATATTTATTTGCGTAACAAATGAAATATGTTTATTCACAGACCTATTATAACGGTCTGTGATAAGACATCAATGGTTTTTACAATCGAAGTTACCAACTGCATTGTTACGTATTTTATTCAGTCCCATTTTAATTAATATCTATTTTAAATTAACTAGTACATTTAAAAATCATCGTACAACAGGTACACTATATCAAAAAGGAGCAATTACTGACCCATTTATAACCCCCTGACTCCAGAAAAAAATAATTGGAAACTCGACTCAACCTAATTCACCCCTTGGGGCCGAACGTGTTGTCGCCGCGGCGTTACTTAATTAACTCGTGCAATTAAACTCTCATTAGTGCCGTGATTTCCTGACACAGGAATATGCAGATTAAGTGCCACGAACCGCAGACAACTCACAGAAGAAGAATCATTAGGAAGTTTCACCCCGTGAAGTCCGAGGCCATTCGATAATCGATAGTCTGAGAAGAAAAGGTTTGAATATGCAACGGGGAATAAATTACGTTACAGACGGGGCGGCTTAATTAGATTATGGGAAATTGATTCGGAAACTTTTTAATTATTTAAATATTAAAATCGTGTTACGGGAGGGTGGGACGAGTAATTAATTGAATCGAATTTGAATAATTGTAAGCGATACGGGGGGCGCCCAAAAAATTGTTTCAATTAAATTTTTATAATTTATTAGTTGTATAAAGGTTTATATCTTAAGAAACCCAATATTTATAAAAAGTACTTAATATATCAATGAGAATTCAAAGGCTTTCACCCCAGTCTTTAGCCCTTCAGTCTTTTCAGGCAAACGTAGATACGTTATACCTAATATGAGCATGAGACGTTTTCACTTCAACGTTTCAAAGATACCTGATCTATAATAAAAAATCTATAAGAGACGTTGATAATAGTAAATATTGAATTTAATCATACGAAGTAAGTATTGAAACAGAATCCATGAGGTCCTCGGTATTTGAATTTGTAAGGCACTTATTAAAGGCCGTGAAGTGATACGTTTACTCAGAACCCCCAACCAATTTGTTACGGGGTTATTTGAGTCAGTGCACAAAATACAAATGGATATTCCTGCAAATAAATTACTACGGTTTTCACTAATTTAATTGACTTATTGACATATTAAATAAAGTTTTATTGAATGTACAATTTTTCAACAGCAGACTGAAACCAACTTTTTTTATATGTGCAGTCGAAATAATTATAGCCTAAAGTCTCCCTTAAATACTATTTGTAGTAATTTCAATGATGTAGCTCCAAATTATAATAGTTCATGTTCCTTATATCATGTCTGTCCACGGACAGTAATTTATATATATTTTTACTTTCCCTATATAGTATACAGGGTGAGTTTTTTTCAATGTTCTCTATGGGGATCTCAGAAACTATAAGAGATAGAGAAACGGTTAAATGGGGAAAGAAGTGTAGATTTATGAGACGAATAAAATTCCACTTTCAAAGTTTTCAAAAAAGTCAAGGGTAACTAGATATTTTGAAAAAAGTAAAATGGGTCAATTTTTTCAAATCAATATATCTCGGTTATTATAACAGATAGAAAAAAACTGTAAAGGACAAAGTTTTAGATAATTTTATGCAGATTAATAAAACATAATCAGAAAATTTTTATCGCCATTATTTTCCGAGATATGAAGCAAACTTACATTTTTCTAAATGGAAACCATAGTATTGTTTTCGTGATTTTTTTTTTTAATTTTTTTTTGCGGAAATATCCGTTTTGGGGCCCCCTGAACCCAAAACACTAATTTCTGGAAAAAAAAATTGTGTCTGTGTGTGTGTCTGTCTGTCGGTGGGCGCTGTATCTCAAATACGAATGATCCGAATGGGATGAAACTTTAAACTTAAGGTTTTATTGTTAAAAACTCGATCTGAAAAGCTTTTGGTAAACATTCATAAACCGGAAGTGGATGTTTACTCGAGGCGTTTTTTTTGTTTTTCGTGATATATTTCTAAATATAAAAAAATTTAAAAAACGGTTCAAACAAAAGTTAAAGGGAATAAAAAACTGAACAAGTTTTATTCGAACATGTTTTTCATAAAATTTTTAACTTTCGAGAAAACAAATAAACATTGAAAATTTTGATATTTTTTGCCAATTGCTAATAAACTGTTGGAGTTACATAAAATTTATATAACAAATAATTGTAGAGAATTCAAAAGTACACAAATTATTAAGAGTAACATTTTTGCGCACACCTCATAGTTTTCGAGAAAAGTATAGCGAAATTACTATGATGGCCACATCACCATTTTTTTAGTAAGACTTAAAGAAAATAAACTAAACTAAACTCTAACCAAAATTGTACATCGTTGGCGGTGTAACAAGAACAAGAATCTTCGAATGTGTGTAATTGTAAACTATTTTTTACTTTCCCTATATAGTATATATAGGGGAAGTATTGTTTTCGTGCGTGAAAATGCCTGTGGGCGCTGTATCTCAAAAACTAATGATCCGATTGAGATGAAACTTTAAACTTAAGGTTTTATCGTTAAAAACTGGAACTGAAAAGCTTTTGGTGGACATTTAAAAACCGGAAGTGGATGTTTACTAGACGCCGTTTTTTGTTTTTTCCAATATTTTTCTAATATAAAAAAATTACAAAACTTTTCAAACAAAAGTTAAAGGGAATGAGAAAGTGAAAAAGTTTTATTGAAAATTTTTTTTCATAAAATTCCTAACTTTCGAAAAAAATTAAAAATTTAAAAATTTGACATTTTTGCCAATTGCTAATAAACTATTGGAATAACATGAAATTTATTTAACAAATAAATGTAGAGAATTCAAAATTAAACAAATTATTAAGAGTAAATTTTTTTCGCAAACCTCATAGTTCTTGAGTAAAATATAGGGAAAGTACTATGATGGCCAGATCACTATTTGAATATATAGGGAAAGTATTGTTTTTTTTTTGTTAAAACCTGGAACCGAAAAGCTTTTAATAAACATTCATAAACCAAAAGTTGATGTTTACTCGAAGTGTTTACTTGTATTTCTCGATATGTTTTTAAATTTGAAAAATATTACATAACTTTTCAAATAAAATTTAAAAGCGAATGAAAAAACTGAACAAATTTTATTAAAATATGTTATTAAAGTCCTTAACTCGCAAAAAAGTTTAAAAATTAAAAATACAAACCTCATAGTTTTCAAGAAAAATGTAAGGAAAGCACTACCATTTCTTATGTATCTTTACATTTTACAACTTTTAATTAAAACTTTCGCTTATGATTTACTTATTGGAGGGTGGGATAGAGGCCACCCACCCATCCTGCATATACATGATAACTTTAAATACTAATCGTTGATAATTTTGCTGCTTAAAAAACAATCAAATCAAATTTCCAAGAACTTTCTTCCATATTTCAAGCAATTTTTTAGAAGTTTTTTTTAAAGGTTTCTAGAATTTAAAAAAATATTAATCTAACAAGTTTTGAATATTTATATCGCTGGTTTTAAATTTTTCAACAATTTCATTTCTGCTTTTGACAATTTTTCTAAAATTTCTTTTAACAATTTGTAGCAATTCTTCTTTCGAATTTCTGTTTTCTATCAAAAATTCTTCTTGATTTGAAACATTTTTCAGCAATTTGTTTCAAAATTTTTACAAATGTTTAGTAAATAGCGAAGACATTTCCAGAAATTTCTCTTTATTTGGTTAAGAATTTCTCAGCATTTTTTTTGTAGATTTTTAGAATTTTTATTAAATTTTCTTCCTTATAGAATTCTTCAGAATTTAAAATTAAAAATTGCAAGATTATTATTTTAAGGACGCTATTTTTTTCTGGGTTTGTAGCATTTGTTGTCTCTAATTTTATTTAGCATTTTAAAGCAATTTTTATTCCAAACTTTAAAATTTTTAGAATTTTTGGTAAGATTTCTAGAAATTCCTGGCATTTTTTTTCAATATTTCTAAAAATTTATAAAATTTTCTTGATTTTTCTAAAAATGAAATTGTTAGGATTTTGAATTTATCAAAAATTTTCTTTTAATTTCTGTCCTCTTCCACATTGTTAGAATTTTCCCCAAGATACCTATAATTTTCCAGCAATTATTTTCAATATTTCTACAAATCCCTAGAGATATATCCTTTTTGCTAAGAATTTTCTAGCAACTTCTCTTACAAGTTTTTTTCTGGGTTTCTACAATTCTTCAACAATTATTCCTGATTCATAGAATTTTTTAGAACAATTTTTTCTAACAATGTTTATTCTGGATTTTTAGAATTTCTCCAGAATTTCTCTTCCAAATTTCTAAAACTGTCTCTAAGAATTTATTTAGAATTTTAAAGCCATTTTGTATCTCTTTTTCAATATTTCTCGCAAATTTAATCCCTATTTCCTAGAAAATTCTTCAAACAGAAATTTTTGTTCTCCAGAAATTTCTCTTCTCTACCAAATTGTAAAAACTTTCTAGAGATTTCTTGATTTTCCAAAAATTCTGTTTTAATTTATTGTAATTTTTAAAGCAATTTCATTTCAAATTTTCATTTAGATTTTTTTTAAGTTTATTAACACAATTAACATATTTTTTTCTTATAATGCTGGAAACTAAAACACTGTCAGTAACTGTAGTTTCATTGTTTATGTAGGGTGGGTAGGTGGCCACTATCCCACACCATAAACCAAAGTTTCTTTAAGTTATTTCCGAAATTAATTACTTCAACGTAATTAGAAATTAAGAAACAATAATCGTCGAAATTTGAATGCTGAAAATTTACACGTCTGCATAGCTTTGAACGTAATGATAAATTTAAGAAAAACCTTTGCAATCTTGCATAAATTGGAGGGTGGGATAGAGGCCACCCACCAACCCTACATATACAATGAAATTTAAACCAGTGTCACGGTTTTAGTTTCTTGAAAACTACAACTGTATTACTATTAGTCTGGCCAAAATAAAAATTAAATCAGAGTTTCATGTTGCAGTTTCAAATAAATATGTAGGGTGGGTGGGTGTCCACTATCAGACCCTCCAATTTTATAACATAAACATTGTTTTTAATCGATATATACAATATTTATTATAATAATTTTATATTTTAGTTAAATTTAAAATTTTTAATTGGGAAAATATTTAAAAGAAATGGAGAGTGGGATAGTGGCCACTGACCCACCCTACATGTACAGTTTTACTTTAACCACTGACACTGATTTAGTTTCCTGAAAATTGACGAGTATAAATGTTGGTGTGAATAAAAAATTAAATCAGAGTTTATAGTTGAGGTTCAAATGTATATGTAGGGTGGGTGGGTGTCCACTATCACACCCTCCAATTTTTATAAGATAGACAACAAGTTTTATAAATAAGTAAAAACAATATTTGCGCGATTATTAAGGTTGGAATTATTTTATATTTTAGTCAAATTTATAATTGTTGATTAGGGTGAACTTAAAGAAAATTGGAGGGTACGGTAGTAGCCACCCACCTTACATATATAATTTTACTTCAACCACAGACACTGTTTTAAATTTCTGAAAACTACAACAGTATTAGTTTTGGTGTGACAAAAAAAATATAAATCAGAGCTTTTAGTTGAAGTTTAAATGTATATGTATGTGTGTGGGTGGCCACCATCACACCCTCCAACCTTATAACATAGTTTAAAATTTTTCAAAATAAATAGAAACAATATTCACATGGTTATAAGATTAGATTCGAGTGAACTTAAAGAAAATTGGACGGTGGGATAGTGGCCACCCACCCAGCCTACATATACAATTAAACAGCAATTACTGACACTGTTTCAACTTTTAAAAATTATAAAACATTCATTTAATTGATGTTATTATTAAATTAAAACAGTAATTTAGATAATGTAATTGCAGGGTGGGATAGTCACCACCCACCTTATATATATAACTTTATAAATAATCTTAAACACTGCTTAAGTTTGTCAACATCATCAACAATTTTTTGTCTTGTAATGCTGGAAACTAAAACAGTGTCAGTGATTAAAATTTCATTATATATGTAGTGTCATGTAATCACGACACCGTAACGAGAATTTGTTTCTGAAATTATTACTGTAACGTAATTAGAAATTAAGAAACATTAATCGTTGAAATTTGAATGTTGAAAAATGAACGTCTGCAAAGCTTTGAACGTAATGATAAATTAAAAAAAATCTTTATGATGTTGCATGGATTGGAGAGTAGGATAGTGGCCACCCACCCACCCTACATATATAATTTTACATCAACCATTGACACTGTTTTAAATTCTTGAAAACTACAACAGTATCAATCTTGGTTTGGCCTAAAAATTAAATCAGAGTTTTAGTTGATGTTCAAATGTATATGTAGGGTGAGTGGGTAGCCTCTATCACTACACCATAAACCAGAGTTTATTTAGGTTATTTCCAAAACTAATTACTCTAAGGTAATTAGAAATTAATAAATCGTCGAAATTTTATTGTTGAAAATTTATACGTCTGTAAAGTTTTGAACGTAACTACAAATTTAAAAAAACTTTTACTATGATGCATGAATTGGAAGGTAGGATAGAGGCCACCCACCCACCCTATATATATAATTTTCCTGAAAACTACAACTGCTTTACTGTTGGTGTGGCCCGAAAGTAAATTAAATCATAGCTTTTACTTAAAGTTCAAATGTTTATGTTGAATGGGTGGATGGCCACTATTCCAGCCTCCAAATTTATAACATAGATAATAATTTTTAAAAATAGATAAATACAATATTACAGGATTATTAAAATTGAAATTATTTTATATTTTAGTCAAATAAAAAAAAATTATCTAAAAAAATATTAAGAATAGCCTTTTTGCGTAAACCTCATAGTTTTCGAGAAAAATATAGGGAAAGTACTATGATGGCCTCATCACCATTTTTTTTATTTCTACAATCTAGTGAAGCTTCTTAGAGTAAATTAACAATACATTTTTCGTACAAGTTGGAATTTAGAATAATAAGCCGATGAAGGTAAAAACATACCTAATCCTATCTGTATTATCCTAAATATCTTTTAGTTAAACTTTATAACAAAAAAGTTACAACCCTATTAGGTAGCATTCCTCTCACTTTATATACTGTACACTATTACGTTACATTAATTTGTGACGTGAGATAACAAGGGTCAGCTTTAATTAAATGTAGAGATCAATGCTTCTTTATCGACCCAGAGAAAATATTAATCTGAAATACCTCGTCTACGACGGGGATCGTCGCCTAGGCAACCATCGATACCTGATTACCTTCCCCTTTGTAGGATATTAAAAATTAATCACAAATTTGCCAGATATGTATTTGCCTTATCTTATTTACGGCGCAACACGGGAAGTCGCCGGGAAAACATGCCTTCCCTTCGCTATTTCCCAAGCGCCGACGTCGCTCTTTTGAGTTATATAAATTAGTTTTTTTTTCTTCTTCTCCCATTCCGCCCTCGCTCGCTCTACCTATCCGAGATAATCTGCTCACCTTCACTTACACAATGTCTGGGATGAAGTTAGTGGATTAAATATAATAGCGACTGTAACGGAAACTCGGCTCGGAAAAAGTCCTCGTCGGCCCTTGCAATTCCCAAACGAGCCGGAAATTAAGTTAAAAGTACACTGCTCTATTAAACACTTAATGGACATGGTATTAAACCGGATTAACACAAATTACCGACGTTAAAAAAGGGCCCATGTCTAAATTATACTACAACGTCATCGTTTTTTTAAATTCATTTTGTTTAATTACGCTACATGTTATTAATATTCAAGAGATTATGTCGGGACGTAAAATATACTTTATTTAATTTCGCTCGGAATAAAACTATATAATTACTTTCAAAAATATATTGTAAGACGCTACAATTGTTTCGCCACACTGTGGCTTCTTCAGGCGAAGAAATTTCTTCGCTTGAAGAAGCCACAGTGTGGCGAAACAATTGTAGCGTCTTACAATATATTTTTGAAAGTAATTATATAGTTTTATTCATAGTGAAGATGAACTTTCAACATTTATCAGCCTCATCAATCAATTAATTTCGCTCGACTTTTTGTATCATTCACCCACAAAATTTAAAGTCCTTTAATAAAACACCTCATTTGAAATTCAATATATTAACCGGTAAAACCTTTCTGTGTTCTTTAATTAGGTATATTGCTAAAATTATTTAGTTCTAATATTAAGAGTTTGAATTTAAGGGACAAATTTGATCAAATTTTAAACTTATATGTTATTATGGAAGCGTTTACTTTATGGTACATCGTGGCTTCTTCTTCATTATGTGTTATTATCTGATATGTTATTTCTTACGAACAATAAATAAAATTGCTTTCATCGTTACAAAAAAGTAATTACTTATCGGTGGAATTCATTATTAAAAACCACAGGATAACACAAATATCATCCTGTCCTTCTTCATTTCTCTCTCTCTATCTTGCGTCCCTTTAAAACGATCTGTTTTCGCGAAAACAATCTTTACTGGAATAACAAAATTCTTAATTCCACCCCCTGAGGTGAACGCTGTTCACCTGCTGGGAACACAAGAGAGATTCCGACGGGAGCGTTCCCGATTTTTCCTGCCGCCAGCGATTTCCATTCAAAGTCTGCTGCCGATAAAAGGGTGGAAAGGGGTGCCCGTTAAAAGGTATAATCAAGGATGACTTATACAACCTGGAAGTGTTAATGTCCTTTTCACGACTTATAAAATATGATCCGTTTTCAGTGCGCACTCCAACGCGTCCTTGTCGCGTAATGTAACGTTTTAAATGGGAACGCATTAGGGTCGACTTTTTACACCCCCCTTTCCCCCTACTCCTATCGAGGACGCGTTTTGAGTTGATGGGTAAATGGTATTGGGGGAGATTTTTATTCCCGTGTTTCGGAGATGTTTTAATGAGAAATTACGCGAAATCAGAATCAAAATTTTTATTAAACGCTCAAATTTTATGGATCTACTCAGAAAGTGGAAATTGACATTGTAACTTATAATGTCCGTACCATAATAATTATTAAAAGTATGGACATAAACAATTTTGATACTTGTTAAAACTTAATTATTAAAGCCAAATATTTTAATTAAAAAGCATATATTTACTTACATAAAATTTCATATTAAAAATTATTAAAAATTTTAAAATGTTATTAATGATAGAATTAAGTAATAAACTATAATTTGATGAATGTAATTATTGAGTTCTAAAAAACAAAATCGCGGCGATGTGAGTAACGTGAAAACGTCTTGACTATAGTTTAAAGGTTAAAAATTGTGAACAGTTGAGTGAGTTGCGAGTGCAGAAACGGGTAAATAGAAGCGTACGGGATACGATTTTGTGTCAGTTGAAATATAACTGTAAAAACAAAACGAAATAGTGGAGGTTAAGACAAAAAAACAACATAATTCGTGCACGCCAAAAGTGCGACGTTGTCGGACCGAACAAATAATAGGTAAAATAAAGAGACATACAAAACAAATATATAGATGAATCAGAGTGTAACATTTACAACCTTGTTACATAAGACAGATAAATAAACGAATAAGAGGGAATAATTACGAATACTATGATCAAAAGAAGAAATCGCTAATAGAGAGAATAGAAAGATTGCAACAAACGAATGAATGAGTAAAACCAAAAAGGGAAGAACAATATAGCTATAATGGGACTAAAAATATTCTATCAAATAAAAGAGGAGGTTCAGAAACTCTGCGTGGAGAAATTATAAAATAAAATAGAACATTAAATTGAAACAATAATAAATGAAGGCAAAAGGCAAGAATTAATCAAACCGATAAAAAACAAACTATGGAGGTAAAGAAAAAGCTAAGAGATACGCAAACATACATAGAAAATGACCTAACTTTCGAAGAAAGAAAAATTTAAAGGGATATAAGGACCACAGCAAAAAGGAAAAAGAAAAAAGGGAATCACAGCCAAGGTCAAATACAAAAAAAAATGACGCTTAACGGAAAGGAGTATATATGCGACAACACACATAATGGACTAATAGAGAAGGAACATAATGAGATATTAGGAAATCAATAATGAGAGAAAATATGAGTAAAAGGATGACAATGACAAGAAATAAGGATACTAGAAAAATAAAAAGACTGGAAAGAAAAGAAAATTAAGAATTGATATAAACGATGGAAGAAACAGATAGAAGATTAGAACATGGAGCGTGAGAAGCATTCAAGGTAAAGAACAAGAAATAGAAAGTGACTTCGAAAAAGCCAAACTAGATTTATTAATGATAACAGAAACGAAGAGGAAAGGCAAAGAAACAAAAATAACAGAATATGAGTATACGATTATTTTTAGTGGAGTTAAGAACGAACAGAGAGCGGCAACAGGAACCGCGTGTCCAATACACAGAAAGTATCAGCATGAAATATATAGATGGGAAACAATAAACGAAAGAATGCTTGTTTAGCTTAAGAAAAAAGGCAAAATAACTAGAACAAGAATAGGGTCCATACACTCCTATTCTTGTTCTAGTTGGATGGTTCACGAGGATGACACTAAAGCAAAAAAAGATATATTTTGGAAACAACTTATGATAAAAACCAAGAAGCAGATGATACAACAAGAGAAATTACAGAATATTCACAAAACAAAATAACAGATCAAGAAGTAGAACATGCAATCAAAGAACTAAAGATTGGAAAGGCACCAAGAGTAGACAAAATAACATACATAATCATTAGGAATATGGGAATAAAGAGAAATAATAAGATATGGAAATTGATCAAGAGAGTGTGGAAAGAAGAAAAGATACCAAAGGAGTGGAAAGTAGGAATGGCAGTGCCCATTTACAAAGCTGGAAACAAGAATGCAACAATTATAGAGGAGTCACTCTAATTGGTACAACTATAAAAATATATTAGAAAATTATAGAAAAAAGATTAAGACAAATAGTAGAAAATAAAATATCAGAAGAACAGAGCGAGTTTAGGCTAAGGAGAAGTGCACATGACATTTACATTGAAAACAATAATTAATGGAACATTGGATACACATAAATCAATATTTATAGCTTACCTGGACATGAAAAAAGCATTCGACAAAGTGCCAAGAGGGAAAAATTGGAAAAGCCTAAGGAAAATGGGAGTCAACATCAAACTGATAAGGGTATCACAAAGTATATATAAAGAAACAAATCTAAAGAACTTACAAACAAACAAGGAGTGAGACAAGATGGAAGCCTGCTGTTATTTATAATATACATGGACCAAATAATAAAAGAATTTATTGTATTTGACTGAAGATAACAATATGTCATTGTTATAATAATTATATCCTGCTAAATACAATTGAATAACAACTGCTGGCATTAAGAGATAAATCATTGTCACAGCACCATCGATTGAAATTGTGAAGGTCTGTCTACATTAGGATATGATCAGATGGATTGTTAATAATGCGAAACATTTTAAGATCATCAGTAATTGCTTCGGATCTATAACCGTTTAATTTAACAAACTGTTGTACTATTGGTTAAAAAACTATATAATCACACCCGAATCCAAGATGTTCAAAATTGTGGATTAATATGGAATGGGAAACACAATCAAAGTCTTTTTAGAAATCAATGTAAACCGAATAAACCTGTTTCTTTAAAAGCCTTTAGTAGAAATGATTAATATAAAATTAAATTGGTTACAGTTGACTTGCCTTGATGAAAACCATGTTGCTCATCATAAATCACCCATCTGCAAGCCCAACTGAACTGATCGGCGATTAACTTATCAAACAGTTTAGGAATAATTGATGGCAATTTAATATAAACAGCGCTTTACGAAGTAAAATTATCAGGTCCAGAATTACACAAATCGGGCAGTAACTGTATGTTATTAAATATACTTCTGACTTAATATACACCTCAGAAAAGGATTTCGCAAACAAATTAACACAGCCTTGTCCCCAGTTACTACATTTTCTATTAAAGTGCATGTGTGTAGCATAACGACCAGATTTCCTTGTATCGTTCATATACTTCCAAAAAGATCTTGAGTTAACTTCTATCTTCTGCATAAATCCTGTCGTTGAGATCCTTGCATTAGGCAAAGCAATCATTGGTATTTTACGTGTTGTCTAATAGGTCACTAGCCTTCTATCATCAAAGCAAGCCTATCTATAGCCAGGATCGCAACAAATTTAAGCAAATTATGCTAAAGTGAAAATTATTGCGAAAAAATTTGTGGAACTAAAATTTTTTGAAGGTATATTTCCAAGATTATATAAAACAAAATTATATGATACTTAGTACCCAAAGCAGGTAAACTATGATAGTAAATAGGGCAGTTTATTAGATGACGAGAAAAAATATATAGAAATTAATAGAGCTTAGAATCAAATCAATTTTAGAATTAAACGCGAGTTTGATAAAACAACAAATTATATACTCTAATTTGTTACTGTACTGTTGATATTATCATAAAAGTAATGAAGCTAACTGTAGTCCATTGTGAAGGAGAAAACATTGTTTGGAAATTGCAATTAATTTAAAGAATGCATTTAATTCCCTTCAATGCTCAGTGGTGTTAAAAAAATTAATTTAATAAAAAGATTTCCAAATTACTTATTAAGTGTGAAATAAAAATAATTAAATCTTAGAGTTTAGGTTTATGAGGGCAGAGAGCGAATATTAGAATAATTTGGATATTCATGTAGTGTACCATAAAGATTGGTCTTGGGACCATTACTATGGAAAATAAGCTAGGAGTATAACAACAACAAAATGTCAGTATAGGTTTGCCTGTCATTGTGAAATTAGTTGAATTTGCAGATGACTTATTAATTACAACAAGAATGAGGAAAGTTGCAGAGGTGAAATTGAAATCAAAATTGCAGCTGAAATAGTTATTGGAACATTAGGTAATCTGAGCTTGGAGGTTTAAATTAATAAAACAAAAGCAACTTGTCTGACGAGAAGAAGGGCGTGAATAATATTAAGCGAAACAATAAACATTACTGGACAAAAAATTTATATTAAATTGAAGATGAAATATTAAGAAGTAATAATTAAAGAGAAGAAGTTTTAGTTCTCAGATCATAGAGGCAGTCAAAATGTATTAAAGCAGTTGCGACACTGATGACAAATCTTAATCAGACCATGCGAGGGATCGAGAAAATTACGTTTAAGTGTGAGAATATCAAAATAAATTGTTGTAAGCGGCACCTCCATAGGTGGGATGTGTATATTTATCTAAAAAATAAATTAGATTGTAGTGTGAGCTAAGACCAACAGCATTAAGGCAAATTAGGGGTTATCGAAGAATTTCTTTGACAGGAGTGTAGGTCAAAACTTATTTGTCAACATAAAAGCAAAAATTTTTAACGATATAGGGGGTGGAATTAATAAGAAAAAGGTTCGAAGAATTCATTAAAAATAAATGATTTTTAGAAATTGCAAAATTTATGAAATAAAAGGGAGATGGACTCACAGTCATTAAACCATCTCTAAAAAGATGGAAAATATGCCTAAATCACGGCAAAAAACAATGGCAAATAGAAAGAAAGAGGGAGTTTCACTATCTACCAGAAACAAGAGTTAGAGTGGAAGATAATCGCAGCTGCATGAACTCCGCCCAGCTTATCCATTCAAAATTTTTGTATTTTTTATATAATATTTTTGTAAATTTTTATATATTCTGTTAAGGAAGCTAAAGTGTAATAAACAATCAACAATGTACAGTAAACAACAAAAAAATAAATAGGGAACCATGTCCATAGATTATGTTAGTTATTTCATACATTAAATAAAAATTTCCAGTAATTATACTAGAAGTAAATTAATAAAACAAGAAACACACATATTTCTACACAAAAAAAAACCGTTGTGAATATACTGAATCAGTTTGTTCGTAAAGTAAGGGAATTCTGGGATTAAGCTTAACTTTATTTACATCGGAGAATTCAAATTATTAAGTCCATTTTTGGTTAAAAATGTATTACCTGAAGAACATCCTCGTCAGATGTATGGCCGTATATTTTTTATGTTTCCTATTGCATTTGTTCCCGTTTGTTCCATCAGTATTTATTTTCAGGCGCAATATTACGTATTATCACTAGAATATACTGAATACTTGTTGCGCTACTTTCTTGATGGAACCATATTTTCAAATTGGGTAAAGTAGAACACTTGTTTTGTTCCATAACCCTAACCGATCGAAACACGTGTCAGGCAACTGAAAATAAAATTATGGAACAAAACAAGTGTTCTACTTTACCCAATCACTAGAATAATTTTTCCAGATTCAGAAATCAGCTTTTTTTCTGAAATAAATCTTAAACCTAAACCTAGGCTTATTATTCCTTAAACCTTAAATGAATGCCCTTGCATGACTTTTTAAGTACTATTTTTATTTCATCGCCCTTGATTTATGACTTCATTTTGAAGTAGGTGCAGCAATATAGAAGTATATATTATTATTTTTAGTAGTAGTTATCTATTGTATTACTTTTGTTTCGGAAAAGTTAATAATAAAATATAAAAATTTGGGATTGTGATAACAACATTAATACAGCACCTGCAATCTCTGAATTACTACTCTAGTTGTTTTAATTTTTAGAAATATAATTGTTTTTTTCTTGTAAATTTCTAACAGATTAAAATCGTATTGATTACATTTCATTTAGTTATAAATGAAATGTAATCAATACGATTTTTTTCTGTTCAGCTTAGTTGCAAAAAAATATGATTAAGTAAGATTATTTGCGATTTCCAATTCATGTGCGAATATTATATTTTTATGAATATTATTGTCACGTACGGATATCCGATCGGAGTTGTAATCCTTATAATGGAATTTTCACAGAAGCGGATTTCATGCGCTGATACAAATGCTTGCCATTTGTCCTTACCGGATTGCTTTGAAATCGTTATTGATGTCAACTATTTATAATTTAAATGAATATATTGGCGCAGTCATCAGTGAATAAATATTTCAGATGAAACTACTTTAATAAACTAAAAAAAGCAAATATATAGCAAGCTAATTTATTTCGTTGTAACATAGTTAAAGGTAAAATAAATTGTAAATAGTGTCTCATAGTCACATCTAAAATTCACAAAGGTATAATAGATATAGCATAAGTTACAATAATATATAATAATTCGTGGTTGTCTAAAATTTTATAAATATATGTTATTTATTGTCGGAAATATTTCCTGTATAATATAAAATACGCATGTAGTCTAAACAAAAATATTATTTATAAAATGCCGGTGTTTACATAATATAACGATGTAAATTATACAAGAGCGCACTGTCGATAAAATATATATATAAATAGTGGATTTGGAATACCATAAATTTTAAGTAACATTTATTATATCTTTAATAATAAAAATACTAACGGATTCAAAATAAAACTATATTTTGGAAGTATGAAAAGCATAGATTTTTCTAGATTATTTATTTAATAAAATGTAAAATGTATTTAAAAGATTATTTAAATAAATCAACTTGATAATATAATTACTTTTAGTATATTTCGTGCCAATTAATTTTAGTCGAATTAATCTTATTGTCCTATATCCCGGCGCATTCACCAATAAACAAGGGTTATGGTCCATGGTTCCTATATAAACGTCCTTGTGAATTCGCTTTGTTACTACTTAAGAATCAGTGGATGTTCTGGCTTAATGGGAGCCGCCTCCTATCCGTGTTAAATGGTCCCGTCGTGAAGACATCCCTCGTTTTTCAGAGAGAGGAGGCGTAACGCTAATCGAGCTCAACGCTCAACACGACCAAGCGAGGAGACATGTAGCACGTTCGTTAAATATTCAGGGAGTTATCGCGGGGATGAAATCGATGGTCGACGTGCATTTTCATAATCAAATTTCGTGCCACGTTTGAGCGCTCAACGACCGTACAGAGATGAGTTTTCTGCTTACAATTCGAAATTGATACCGACCCGTACAATGATCTACTTATTCTGTTCGATTCATTCACGGAAAATGTGTCAATGTGGCTACAAAATCAATCTAAATATAAAAAAATACATTATTATATTATAATAATCATATTGTTACGAAATATTATTCGCCGACTTGACGTAAATCTTCTCCAACCCAACTATTTAAAAACCAACTTGTTAGCAGTAGATTTAATATCCTACTATATTTAGTTCATTAAAATGCAAGTTGGCTGAAATTATGTAATAAATACAAAAAAGTAAGTCCATCCAGACTACATAAACATCAGCAAAAATAAAAATAAACGCCCCTTTATGGCAACCCATAAAAAATAACTCGCCCCTTCTGTCTGAAACCGCGGCGTAATTACGATTAAAAATTGGGAAGATAATGGGTCTGCTGGAAGGGTGATCAATCAACCCCCCCGTTCGCCGGGGTGGATTTCACCCGCCCGAAAAGCGATGAGTCGACTTGACGGGTTTTTCCCGCCGCGGAAACGCTAAATGTCGACGATAATTGGGCGAAAAACGTTCAGCACTTCATCACGAACAATTAAACGGTGTGTTTTTTTTGTGTATTTCGTGTGCACTTGTATGTATGTGTTTGGGACTGGGGAAAAGCGTGTTATTTGTTGTGCGAAATGTGCTCAGCAACAGGTTATAAAGATTATGGAATGAAGGAAGAAAGTTTTTGATTCGATTGTGTTTGGGCGTGAATTAGTTTTCCGCCTGGATTACCTTCTTTATGTTTAGAAAAGAAGGGAAATTACGAAATAAATTTCTTGGAAATAATGTGTTTTTTTATATTAATAACCAACGGCGAAAATTATTCTCATAAATTGTAATGTGAAATATATACAACTATAATAATTTGATGAGTTACGTGAAGATAAACTTGCCACTAGACCATCCCTCACAAATTTTATATAATTTAACAATATATATCGGACACAATTTTTAGTATCAGTATTAAAACATTGATTATGGCCAAATAAAACTTTTACTATGTTTTTAACTACTATAATTTATTATAATATATAAATATATTACAATATACACGACTTAAGTTTCTACTTTAAGCCGAAATTGAAGTCGTCTATATTGTAAAATATTTATATATTATAATAAATTATAGTGGTTAAAAACATAGTAAGAGTTTTATTCAGTGTTTATTATAAATTACCATGTAAAAACGGTTGCAACCATCATTATGATTATGGCTACTTTGAGTCCGAAATGCATATCTGTAATTTAAATAAAATTTGCGAAGAAAGGGTTTTAATGTATTATTCATTAATCTGGCGTAATTATAATTAAATACGATAAAAATTACAAATTACAGCGTTTTAATTCTATTACACAATTATGATAGCATCAAATTGCACGTTTCTATCAACAAAAATAATACACATGGGTTTAAAAACACCTAGCAATTTTATTTCAGTAAAATCGCTGGTAAAAATCAAGTGAAAAATTATAATTCTTCTAAACGACCTATTTCCCTATAATTATTTCCTTACGTGTCAACACGTAATATCCTTCCAACGGCTTTCCCTAAAAAAAGAAAACATTAAATAGGCCGCCGCGAATGGCGTAGGTATTTATTATTCATACGAAATATGTTTGGAAACGACAATGGGAGATGAAAAATTAAGGAAAATAACCTAGTCACCGCCTTCCCTGATGAATCATATATTTGAAATGAGAAAATCGAATTAATCACTTCTGTCGGTTTTCATACCCAAGATATGATTAATGTGTTTGGTTTTTTTATTCGCTTTCGTGTTTATACATTAGCTTATATTTTTGTGTGTTAATAATATTCATTAATACATTAATTTAATTAATAACTAAAATAGCAAAATAATTCGATCAAACAAATTTTATGATACAATAGCTTCACGACAATTAAAATGATACATAAATGTAGCTTTTTAAATGCAATTTGAAGGTTAATTAAACTCTTGGTTTTGTTGGAGAAATATAAAAATAGTTAAACAAAACCTGTCTAATTAACATGAAAATGTATCACCACGGTTTAAGTGAAAATGTAATTCATCGTTTTTAAATGTATTTTAATACTATTTTTGAGTTTTAAAAAGGTCATCATTTCAAAAAGTTCTTTCTGAATAATATTAACGAATAGTTCTTATTTTATATCCTCCATTCACTTTACTCCCAATTAACTATACATAGAAGAAACTTACTTTAGTAAACTCAGAGCTAGAAGAATGTTTGCAGCTGACTTTCATAAAATTCTTCGCCTTGTATTGCATTCATCATCGAAATAATAAAATTTTTGGAATTTATAATTAGGCACTAATATATTCAACCTAAATGAAAAAAGGCATTATAGTATGTATTTATAAAAGTGATTCTGATCCAAGAAAAGTCTCCAACTGTGGTCCCATCACTCTTCAGGCATGTGTACAATCCACATTTTATTCCAACCAAAGTCCACCTCAAGGATATTCCTTATCTTTCCTTACTTTTAACATCTATTTCCATAATCTTTATAATTACAAACTAAATTTCTTCGACTTCTCAAAATATGTCCTACAGTTTGCGAACAATGCTGCATTTGCTTTTATTCCCTTCAATAACTTATATTATGGTTTATGTGATTAAGAATATCTCTAAACTCAACCAAAATCCAATTTTAATGCCATCTGAGAATCACAGTATACCAAAAAGAAAGAAAAAAAGGTTACAACAAGGGAAAACCATTTTAGAGGTAGTACCTACAAAACTGAAGGCATATTAAATTCAACTGTAGCCAAAATAAATAAAGCCATATGCTGAATACGGTACATTCCTTCATTCCAAATATCTACTATTAACTATCAAAAATCTTTCCGTAGCTAAACACACTGACATGCGCACAGGCAATAATCTTTGTCACCCAAATAATCCCTTTCATTTTTCATGAATGATTTTCTTATTTATCTCGTGGTGAAACATTATGGAATAATAGGTAATTATACTTGAAACTGTTGTAAAAAGCGAAACTAGTCGAGTCAATATATAAAATTTAGTGAAACAAACCAAGAGTTTTTAATTAATTACCTATGAATCCCTTTCATTCTCTATCAAATACGAATGTTTAAATATCCAAAAATATTGTCCCCATCAATGATGATAACCTACAGAATCTCCATTTAAGAAAATACAATCTTTATTTGAATATATTAATTAAAGCAAATCCGTCTTTGCTCTATTGAAAATATCTGAACTTACTGTATCTTCTACTATTCCAATTCAAACATTTATTAACTGGCAAATCAATAGCAAATACGGAAGGAGGCAAACAAATAAAACATTATTATAATTATTTATACGTTAACACAATGTATGTTTCCCTCATACGTATTAGAAGAAAAACTGTAAATTTTTAAAAAACCTATTATTAAAGACGTTTTTTTTCTAAAATATCTTATAATTTTTAATATAGTCTGTTCGTTGGATCTTCCGTCGTACGTCACAAACTATCGCTTCGAGAAACGACGCAAAAACATTCAGTTTGATAAAGTAAACCAAATGCGTTAGAAAAAGACGCACTGTAAAACTTTCGTCGTTTTTTGAAGCGCTAGTTTGTGAAGTACGACGGAAGATCCAACGAACAGACTATATATATATACAGGGTGAGTTTTTTTCGATGTTCTCTATGGGGATCTCGGAAACTATAAGAGCTAGAGAAACGGTTAAATGGGGAAAGAAGTGTAGATTTACGAGACGAATAAAATTCCACTTTCAAAGTTTTCAAAAAAGTCAAGGGTAACTAGATATTTTGAAAAAAGTAAAAAGTGTCAATTTTTCAAATAAATATATCTCGGTTATTATAACAGATAGAAAAAAACTGTAAAGGACAAAGTTTTAGATAATTTTATGCAGATTAATAAAAAATAATCATAAAATTTTTATCGCCATTATTTTCCGAGATATGACGCAAACTTACATTTTTTTTAATGGAAACCATAGTTGGCTGTGACCTCATCCAAAAGGTAATTTTTTTCTCTTTAATCCAATATGGCATATGACATAGTTATTTCTAAAAATGAGTGAGTTATAGTCATTTTAAATTTTATTATAAATAAAAAATGTGTAGCCATGAAAAGGTGAAAGTAAAACAATAGCAGTTGTTTATAATATTAGCAATATTGTAATTATTAGTTTTACAGAGATAAACCAAAATGAAACAACAGCATAAAGTAATTCTGTAATTATCAATATATCAATGGGAGAGAAATTTTAATGTTAAAAAAATATGGTCAAAGAGTCCACTATTAATACTATTATGACATAAATTATATCTTTTTAAAATTGAATGTATGGCTTTTTGACTATTCTCATGTAAATTGAATTAAATGTTTCAATAACAACTAGTTTATGATCCTCCACAAATTGATATGATTTTTCATATATTTTGTTTTTTACATAACCCCACAGAAAAAATTCTAAAACGCACAGATCGGGAGATCTAGGTGGCCCTGGGATTGGTTTATTTCTTCCCACTTATGAGTTAGGAAAAGCATCATTTAAATAATTTGTAAATGTTATGAGGTGGAGCACCGTCATATTGGAACCATTTTAGTCTTGCTTGTAATGATAAATTTAAACAATCGAGCGTATCTTCGAATGTCTTCTGAAGAAAATGAAAGTAATCAGTTTCACTTAGTGGGGTTTTAAAAATATATGGACCGAGAATTATTAATCCAAACACACCATGGATTAAACCCAAATTTAATTTGTAGTTTTCTCTGTGAAACTTCTCGTGGATTTTATTGAATTCATCTATGTTCATTGTGGCAATTAAAAATACCACAATAAGTGAATCGCGATTCATCTGTTGATAATATTTCTGTAAGAAACGTATTATCCTCTTGACAAATGGGTTTATACCATATACAGAAGACCATTTAATAATTACAACATTATTATTCTTATGGTGGTTTTTCATTTTTATTTAACTTTGTAGAACTAATAATTACAATATTGCTATTATTATAAACAACTGCAATTGGTTTACTTTCATCTTTTTCATGGCTACCCATTTTTTATTTATAATAAAATTTAAAATGACTATTACTCACTTATTTTTATAAATAACTTTGTCGTATGTCATATTGCATTAAAGAGAAAAAAATTACCTTTTAAATGAGGCCATAGCCAACTATGGTTTCCATTTAAAAAAATGTAAGTTTGCGTCATATCTCGGAAAATAATGGCGATAAAAATTTTATGATTATTTTTTATTAATCTACATAAAATTATCTAAAACTGTGTCCTTTACAGTTTTTTTCTATCTGTTATAATAACCGAGATATATTGATTTGAAAAAATTGACACTTTTTACTTTTTTCAAAATATCTAGTTACCCTTGACTTTTTTGAAAACTTTGAAAGTGGAATTTTATTCGTCTCGTAAATCTACACTTCTTTCCCCATTTAACCGTTTCTCTATCTCTTATAGTTTCCGAGATCCCCATAGAGAACATCGAAAAAAACTCACCCTGTATATACTGGGTGTCCCATTTTAATCCGCCAGTAGCGATAATTCTGAAACTTTGCATTGAATCAAAAAGTGTTCCAAATGAAAAGTGAATGGTTCTGAGGGGGACATCTGATGCCGTAGACTTTGCCTCCCCAGCCCCCCAAGGGGGGTGGGAACAGGGGGCAACTTTAAAATTTTAAATGGAAACCCCTATTTTTTATTGCAAATTCTAATAGACGGTTAAAAAGTATGTAAGTTTTATCCGAAACATTTTTTTTATTGGTCGAGAGATGGCGCTGCAAATGTAAAAGTTTTTTGTCAATTAAATTGCGAAAATCGTCACGTAATTAACTGTTATTATTACTTAAGACTTACTCACAACCTTACAAGGTTGTTTTTTTCTCAGCCTGCCCAAATACTACCCCCGCCCCCCTACAAAGACGTAAAGTACTGAAAAATAGCGATTGAGTACTTCTTTTTCAAATTAAATAATGGTAAAATAATTCAAAAAAGAATGTCGTTTTTTTTCAAAAAATGAAGCTATGAGGGGGGCCAGGTCAAACACTGTTTGAAAAAAAATTCTTTTTTAAATTATTTTACCATTATTTAATTTGAAAAAGAAGTACTCAATCGCTATTTTTGAGTACTTTACGTCTTTGTAGGGGGGGCGGGGGTAGTATTTGGGCAGGCTGAGAAAAAAAAACAACCTTGTAAGGTTGTGAGTAAGTCTTAAGTAATAATAACAGTTAATTACTTGACGATTTTCGCAATTTAATTGACAAAAAACTTTTACATTTGCAGCGCCATCTCTCGACCAATAAAAAAATGTTTCGGATAAAACTTACATACTTTTTAACCGTCTATTAGAATCTGTAATAAAAAATAGGGGTTTCCATTTAAAATTTTAAAGTTGCCCCCTGTTCCCGCCCCCCTTGGGGGGCTGGGGGGGCAAAGTCTACGGCATCAGATGTCCCCCTCAGAACCATTAACTTTTCATTTGGAACACTTTTTGATTCAATGCAAAGTTTCAGAATTATCGCTACTGGCGGATTAAAATGGGACACCCTGTATATATTTTATCTTGGGTGATACTAAATATTCATTTTAATTTAAACTTACTTAATTGTTAATACTAAATGTCCAAATTTAGACATGAAAATCATTTTTATTTTTGCCTTAAAAATTACTTACTTCTTTGTTTATCCTATTGATTTTATCTACAAAAGTTGTTTGGTCATTTGCAGAGACAACAATTACTGTACCATCCACAAAATTAATCATGTAGCCCCCAGTTATATGCTCAGACAAATCATTTATAAAAAGTAAAAATAGTTCTGGTCCCGATGTAGACCCTTGCACAATGCGTTTGTTCATGTCGAATTCCTTGGATTTGCTTCCCCTTATTTCTATGAAAATCTTTCCGTTGGTTAAGAAGGATTATATTAAGTTCAGAGGTTCCAACCTCATACAGTTTGGCTCGTACAAATTCGCTATCGATTGGATCAAACGCCCGTTAAAAGTCATAGAATAGGTTTGCGACGCTCTTTCCCGAATCAACGCTCCTGAACACATTGAGAGATGTACTAGCCGTCTCTGTTGACAAATGATTTCTGAAGCCATGCTGGGTAGTACTAAGTAATTTAAATTTCTCCAGGTAGTTTTGTAGATACTGCACTATCTTTTTTCTATAACTTTTGAAAATGTGCCTAGTCGGAAATTTTCTTTCTTAATTAACCTTTTTTTCTGTACTGGAAGAATTTTTGACACTTTTAGTAAAGCAGACTAACTAATTATTGGACTGGTTCTATGATTTCATTAGTAACATTATCAATTTTTTGGAGAAATTCCATCTCGACCTGGACTTGCACCACTCCTTAGATATTGTATTACCTTATATTCTTCAGGTAATTATACGGGAGCAAAATACATGAATTGCATCTTCCTGTCTGATATTGTACAAGCAAGAGATAACTTATGTGTGAAGTGCTGAATGTAACTTTTCTTCAGTTATTTTCGAGTAATACACAGCAAAGATGTTAGCCACTTCAATCGGTTACCACATTATATTTAATTAATACTCTGATTGTTTTCGGTTTTTGTGACGTATTAAGTTCTTCACGTACACACTTCCATATCTCCTTTGTATATTACAGGTGTTTTTCATCTTTTTCTCTTTTCGTCTTTTCGTTTTCTCAATCAAATTCTTATGCCCCTTCTAGACTTGTTTGTACCGAGTCCTTAGAACTTCCTCTTGGGACTGATGCACTATGTCATAGAGCATTTTAAGATTTTGACTAGATACCTTTATTTCATTAGTTATCCATAACTTTTGTTCACGCTCGTTCTTTGTGTAATTCTAGTATATTTCATGTACCGTTCTATAGAACGGATTATGCAAAACAGCCTGCTACAAGGCGCATATTAAAGCACGCCAATAAATTCATAAATCAAACTGGGTTTGATATTTTTGTTGGATCTTTGAGTTCTTTGCGTCGTGTAAAAAAAAGTGTGTTTACTCCAATTTTATTTTGTATATGTATGTTACTGTATGAAATGGCCTCCGTTAAATAAATTATTATTGTATTTCCTACGTTATGGACACGATATATTAAATATATGGACAAATTTATTCATAAATAGTTCATAACCACTTTCTACATTCCCCGTTTGAATAATAATAATTCATGATGTGTAGTCGTATTAAGGTAACTTAATTGGATTGTAAATAAATTGTACCTCCTTAATATATAAAACAGATTTATTATAAATAAATCTGTTTTATATATTAATTATTTATTTACAATCCAAATAATAATTCACTTATATTTTTCTCTCTATCAGTTTTACATGTTTTTTATATTTTTCTAATGCAAAGCCTAAGACGGTTAATAAATATTCACAACTTTAACGAAGTGATCCAATAAGTCAAGATTAATGTTGGAACAACTGCAGTTCTCATTTATAATATTACTAACCATGTACTCTATTTACGTAGCCGTTGTATAACTTTCTGAAAAGTCGATTCAAGATCTAGCTTGTTTAGATTAAATGCTTTGAAAATATCGGTGAGTAGTTTTCTAAACTTCGTATTGCTAAGATTGTCTATGTTTAAACCTCCACAAAGAATAGTATAAGTCTGCATTTTACCTACGTCAGTCAATAACTCTAACAAGTTCTGAACGAAAGTTTTTCCGTTGCCTGACGGTGAACGGTAAACACATATTATTTAATAACGCAAAATTTAACCGTGTATCCAACGCACACGATTTCATTCTCAACACTTATTCTTTTCGTGTTTATATAACAGTATATTAAAATGTAGCATCTACTAAAATCATGAATCCACCGTTTTTATTATTTTTGCGTGTAATTAGCGATTTGTGACATTCATTGACATTAATTTAATTGATATTATCTTCATTACTCCACGTTTCAGTGAAATAATATGTTTATATTTAAATGTTTAATTGAAGCTAATATTTTAAAAACACTACTTATGTTTTGCTGCATTAAATTTATCATTTCTTTGTTTTCCTTTCTGCAGTCAATATATTTTGTGTCTTGGGTTTCCAAAAAAATGAAATCACTTATATATATGTATATCGGCAGGCCATAAGTTTGGATCGGTAATTGCGATCATGGAATCTTCGAGACACTTTTTTAAAAACATGTTTATGTATCATTAGTATTGCTATCCACTCGTTCGATCGTTTGAACAATGAAATTCAGTTCTGGATTTTGTTTGTGATATATGCAGTAAATTCCTCCTGCATATAATTACATTTACTAACATGATACCAACGTCTTAATTTTGGACTGTAAACTACTTTGACTTTATTTGTTTGATTTGATTTGCTTTTTGTCTGCCTCCTGTAAAACTTTTTGTTGTTTATTATTTGTTTGTTTATTTCGTGAAGAACTCTTTGAATTATCGTTCAATGACACGTCTTTTTTGTTTGCTATTGACTTCTCGTAGGTGGCAATTTTTTTTTTCTTACCTCCTGAAAATTCGTTTTTTTTTCTTTTGTTTTCTTGTTTCGGTGGTTTGGGCCTCGTTAATTTCAAATCGGTATAGAAGCGTCTTCTGGTAAATTTATTGCTAACTGTATATGACGTTCTGCTTGTCCTGGCTCGGGCAAAGTTGCTCGTTTTGTCAATATATGACTTAATGTTATGATTTGAAGGAATTTCACATTTTCATTCAAGTTGTTACTCATGTCATCTTTTGATTGCAGCATGCACTTTCAATATTTAATTTCAATTTCCAATCCGAGTGTATTTGCATAAATTCTCCACTATTAAATGATATTTCGAACTCTTACTGGGAATCTCTTTTACAATTGTATCCGTTAAATAAAACCATTTTGCAAGGTAAGAAATAATGAAATCCTTCTGATCCTATTTCAGAGACATTTATAGAGTGTAGTAGTGGAGTAAAAATCTTCACTACTTGATCACGCGAAACAAAGAATATTGCTCGTCCAAAAATATGTAACTGTCAGTGTCCTCGATGATCTTTACAATGCTAATTTATAAAAAGGGGTGCGATCAAACTCTTAGAATAGCATTTTTGGTGATGGTAATAGCATCAAAACTTACATCAATATATTTTTCGCTTTTCTTTTCGCACTTCAGCTTTATTGTCTCCAATCGGGTCCTCCATCTCCTCGATATTTTTGGTCATTACAAATCAAGTTTTGATTGTTCAAAAGATCACAAAACTTATAATATCTAATATTGACGAACAAGGTAAGAAATTATTACCGTTACAAACAATTGTTGACCGAAAAAGAGTTAACGTTACGTATATTTTATCGCTCATTATGATCAATGGAAAAGTGCCCAACGCGAGTCAGGAATGCACTGTGATTGCACTTTAAAACAATTCAACGCTATTAATGTTGACGAAACCCATAAAAGAACAGAATCTGCAATTTGATATTCTCGCATTGCATGCCTAAATGTATTTCTTTATATGTCGTTTGTCCACTTCATGCAAATTAGATGTAAAAAATTTGAAAAATCACGGTGAAGGTAAGCAAAAGGTTAAAAATCGTAAAAACAACATACAAAAGTATTCCGTCAACAATTGGGGTTATTGGTTGACATGTCAGAATATGAATATGGAAGCACAAATGAAGGAAATACTGCGAGCCATATTTTTGAAAATGCAGTAATTTTATTATCGACAACTTGACTGAAAGTAAAAAGCAATATTATTGAAGCAGCGCTTCTCCCAATTGTATAAATGTCTGCAGAAATGCAAACATCTGGCAACAATTACATTTAAGAATATTAACAGAATTGTTTTTAAAAGTTTCTTTTTGAATCATATACTATACCTCGATATTTGCAGATGACGGAGGGATGTTTATTTTGGCAATTTTTTTGTTTTGATTTTGAGCGAAGTGGTTCTTACTTACTTCGTTCGACCGCCGTTGAGTACAGACATGCCAGTAGAGACGTGCGACTGTGACTAGTTTATTGAATTGTTAGTAATCCAAAACATGGCTCCGGGATTTCGCAGCAGTGAAGATGCAGCGATAACGTTTTTGAAGAGCCCCCAATTCTCCGAAATTATTCAAAATATCGTTGCCGAAGCAACCAAACACCTCGTAGACACGGTCGCTGAACTACGGAATGAAGTTAAAATTTTATCAGAAACTAATTATGTTGGGATAATAGATATTGTGTATTAAGAAATTTTATAGGATAGGAAAAAGGGGAGAACTTTGGAGAGGGCTTCGCTCGAGAAGAAATAATTTCATTCAAATTAGTGTTGCTTTGATAGTTGTACTATTCGTAACACGCAAATTAACTTTGTTTTATTCAACGTCTGTAGAGGTACTAGCCAGAGAAGTAGTTGTTTCAAATTAATTTGTTTTGTAGTCTTAGTAAGACTCACTGTTGTAGATTCACGAAATGTTTCGTATTTTAAAATTTATTATATTTTTCTGCTTAGTAGTAATTTTCTTTTTGGGAAAGCCGTATTGTAGAGACTTATTAATGTGGAAATAAACGTATCAAAATATACATTTATATTATATCAGCGATCCAGCAAGTTCCCTGTTTACCAGATTCCGTAATAGGTTGAATGATTTTTGTGGTTGGGTTATTTAAACGCTTAGTCTCAACGGCAACTGAGAATAAAATTCCTCTGTGATCAGACAAGCCGGTCTCCAGGGGTTGCGTCAAACGAATATTATTAATATTAGTATATACGTTATCAATACAGTTATTTAAACGCGTAGGAAAACGTATTGGGTCCACAAACGTAGATTTGTTTGAGTCATTGACATTGAATCGGACAATAAAGTCAGCCGCTATAAATTTCAATTTAATATATATTTTAATTTACTGTATGAGTTTTGAGATAAACGCAATTTTAAATGATATTAGAATATACAAGCGATATTGTATTGAAACAATTATCTTAACAAAATATTAAAGAAGTGATTAAAAGTGTACATTCATTTTCAAAATTATAAAAATGCATTATGCTATTTTATGAATAAAGTAAGTAAGAAGCTAGCTCAAGCGTTATAATTATTTTAATTTAAACAGAACTCTCCCAAAACGCTATCAACACCAGAACTCTTTTTATCAGGCTTTAATCCTATGAGAATTACAGATTTATTTTAAATTCTAATCAGAACTTTAAAAAAATCAGTCAGCATCTCAGTGTTATACAGTAGTTTACCCAAAGGATTGGAATTGTATGACAATAAATTTCTTTCTAAACACATCCATGGTTTATACCTTTTTTTCTGAGTAATATTCGAAATACGGTAATATGTTAAAAAAAATTGCAAGTAAATATCTCTTTTGTTATAAATCGATTTTGATAATTAATCAATCAAACTATTTGTAGTACCTATCAAAACCTACAAAATTAGATAAGATGCGAGTAGATATGAAGTTGTTTTATGAGATGCTTAGAGTTTAAATGCTCGTGTGACACACGTATCTCATAGAACTATGTTTGCTATCGTTTTTTTAGCGAACTCTTGATGATATGTTTGACCCAGGATGTTAAACTCTTTGGAAAATTACTCGGGTAAGTTAAAAGGTTCGAAATTTGATAAGATGTTATCAAACCATACGGAAAGTTAGCATCTCAATGCAATTTTGTTTGAACTATTGTTATTACTTACTACAACTTCTAGAACTATACTGGATGCAAGTAAAACTTTTCCTGAAGATACTAATAATTGACTTGCTAGGTTTATACCGGTTTAGCCATTAATGTCTACTAAAAACATTACGCACAAAACAAAAGGTTTAATTCACTCTAAAACAATATCGGAATTAACATTATTTGCTAATAAGATGAAACGTTCATAATTTCTAACTGTTATCTTGCTGGTAAAATGTATTTTATTTATTACAATAAATATCTTAAGTTATATACGTTGACATCACTGATTAAACAATTTCATTAACCTTCAAAACGTTTTGTACAGTTTATCACCACCGCCAGACTTCTGCATCCATCTCGATGTTGGTGTGAGGATGTAATTGTCATTTGAAATATTCGCACATCCTCGCCTCGCCTCCGACCGACAGATCAATTTTGTGATATGGCAAGTGCGGAGGTGGAGGCGAGATACAGAGAATGCGGGGCGGCAATGAATTCAAAGTTACTACATCGAGTCGAAATGCGATTACCATGTTTGCAAATGTATATTATTCATTGGCCTGTATGTCTTCATTTGTACAGGAGCAATTTTATAAAACGCGTATATTGAATGTATATTGATTTTATCATTGAATGTGTACATCCGCCGATTAAGCCATTATCTGCACGGGATGAGTTTGCAGAGTAAATGTATCCAATGATTGCGATTGGTTTTTCCTTTGTTTTGAATTAAATTCAGGTGCAGTACATTTAAAAAATAAGAGTTCATTCAAATAGTAAATGCACTAAACCAATTAAATTAAAACTTATAAACTCTCAATGCTTACTTAAAACTTGATCAAAATAATAACTAGTGCAATAGACTGAATCACATGGAATGCAATGCGGGAAAATCCAGATGGCTTCTTGTATAAAGACGATGCACTAAGACCGTAGAAGGCATCTCCCCTGTTTATTGAATTAATAATTGGAGATTATTGTTTCGAAATTGGCTGCCGCTCGCAGGGGAATTTCATGCACATAAGCACGATGTTATTAGGCTTTCTTCAAGTTTAATGGGAAATGACAGAAACCAATCATTATTTTAAGCCCGCTGAAATGTTTTGTAGAATTTAAATATATATCAAAGGAATATATTTGAGAATGGAAGTAATATACATCAATACGATTTAAGATTATAATATCTCATTGATATTAGATATTTTGATAATAAAATTATTAAAAAAAAACCTTTTCTGTTAATATAATTGAAGATATATTTTAGAATCAGGAATTTTAAAAGAATCTGCACTTTGTTTATATCACATGCAGGATTTATTTGTGACTATTGTTTCAAACATTATAATACCGTTATTAAACGTGATTATACGCAGATAGTACATATAAGAAAACGGAAAACTATTGGTGCAAATAAAACACAGCCAAATACCACAAAAGATCAACAAACAATTGATATTTAGTTAACTCTTAAAGAACAATGGACAAAATAGAAAGCAATTTATAGAATCTATTAAACTAAGCAAGAAAGCTATTGTAAACTGGTCATCATAATCCACTACTATATAAAGGCTAATTTATTTTAAATATTTTCCCGGCGCCTTCACCAGAAATAAAACATGTTATGTTATACTTAATGATCGCTCCTATGTTAATATAAGTTATTTATTTTATTATATATATATATATATATATATATATATATATATATATATATATATTACAGTTATATAAGGTGAATAAAAAATGCGATATAGTGACATGGTTAGGGAAAATTTCCATAAATATCAGTCAGGTAAAAAGCAATATATTTCATAATGATAAATGGCGACCTTTCATCTGTCACTTCTGGATTAAAACATTCTATGAAGGGGAACATTTTTTCTGGCATAAATGAATTCTCTGTTGGATTTTAAAATATTCCTCACTTAGAATTTCGTTCTATCGAATTATATTCAGTTTAGAACATATTAAAAATAAATTTATAGTATTATAATTGTTGTAATTATTAATTGTTAACTCCATTAGACTATTTACATTAATTTTTTTAGAAATGTATATGTACACGTAATAATATGTAGTTAACTACACAAAAAATATTTTTTTTGTATTTAACTTGTTAAATATACTTAATATTGTTGACCATTAAGCTGGATAGGTTTTATAGCATACATGCAATTAAATCTTATTTTACTCACTCTAATTTTAAAATTGGTTCTCCTACGTTTACTTCTCATTCAGGGGTGACATTAGAAACCTGGAAATGTTTCTATTGTATTTTCAGCACCTGCCCACACTTGGCCTCATTACTTCTTTTTATGTTGGCTCGCTTGTGCCACTTCCTTTCATGCAGGCCCACTCCAAAAGACCCTTGAGAATGGAGCTAGTCAGTTTTCTCATTATCCGGACATTTCTACAGTTTTCCTCCTATGTGTAATATACATATAAAATATAGGTCAAGTGGACATTTGTTTTATCGGGCTTTTTCATCGATAGCCCAAAACATTCAACTTACTTATTTTCTGATATAGTTATATATTTATTAGTGATAAAATAATAAATATAACATGTAACTCCAATAAATTATTACATTTACGCCGTAAACATTCCAAAGTTTTATTAGCGGCAGCGTTGAGAACACTATTTCAGAGCAAGATCTATTTATGTTCCCTGTGTAAATAAACAATAGGGAAAAATATACCTTCGAGAGGGTGAAAAATGGTCGGTTACGACCGCAGGAAAATATCTGCCGATCCTTTATGGATACAAACGCCCTTTTAAGAATGCACCGACCGGAACATATCCTCGTAAAAGTTATCAATAACAATATTGATCAAAAATGAAATCAGTATAATATAAACTGCATATTAATAAACTACATAATAATAAACAATACCTGTGTAATAAGAATAGATATTATTTCTAAGACCGCTGAAATCAATTTCATTTTGTAATATATACATTCTGAAGTAAAGATATACATTATTATTATTATTATTAACATTACATATGTCCAGGAAATTTGTAACAATTTTTTAATCAATACATTTAAATGTTATCCTCTTAAAAATGTATTGCTGGAAATAAAACGTCGAAATCCACGAAAAGCTCATTATTTTATTATTATATTACATCCAATTTTCTCAAAACTCCACGTCTTGCCATTTTGTGAAATAATTATAACGATGTTTGTTCCATTGCTCGTTCTTTACAAAAGAAAATACTTAATTCCAGCATTCTCTTCCTAATTTCATCCCTCTCGAAATTTATACTCGAGAATATTAATTTTGAATATGTGAATGTTATTAAGCCGGTGGAGGTATTACATTGAGGAAAAAAAACGCGACGGGGTAGTGCATAAATTCGGTTTTATGGCCGAGGGTCGGTCCGGTTATTGTCGGATTGATTAAATTGTTAAATCATCGCGTTTTAGGGTTGGAGGTGGCTTTATGGGCCCAGATTGAATATTGTTCCATTCATGGAGTCCCCCTTGTGGGGGCACTTTTGAATATCTTATGTGGGTGTTATTGCCGGTGAGATTTATAGGCCCCGGAAAATGGGGTGAGTAAGCGGGAGGCATTCACGCGGAATGGCTTTCTGTAATCCTGAAGACATTCGGCGTATTTTAAGAATGTTAAAGATGTATTTTATTATTTAAATGTTTACCGATAATATTTACATATCTTAATAGGTCAATTATAAATTTATATTTTCATGCAAAAATAAATAATATTAATAAATAAAATAAATATATGTAAGGTTTATCTCTTAGTTGTGATTTGCTTTCATTATATATTAAAATATAAATCATTAAGTAGGTCCTGTTATAATACAAGTAATCCTATATAATTATATAAGTCATCAGTGGATAATAAACGTTCAAATAATATTTTCTTTGGCTGTTTAGCTAACCTTATTAAAATATAGGCTATGATAAAGTAAACAGTCCGAAATTAGCGGAAATGGGGCGGCGAACCGGAATGATCGCGCCAAGGATTATCGAGTGCTTGTTCGATTGTCCTCGATGAAACCGGAGGAGATAATTACGTTAGGGCAAAAATTAGAACTCTACCAATTCATTCGGTCGGAACTATCGGAGAATCCCAACTGATGAATTACACAATTAACACTAATAAACGTAAATGGAAATATTATCTCTACCTTTTAGTATTTGTAGATGCCCTTGCTAAGAAATATTTCCATTACTAATTTAATAAGAAGTTATATTTATTTATAGTTTATAGAAGAATATAAAATTTATATAGAAGTATAAATCCAGGATGTCATTCTAATCAAGTTTTAAGAAAATATTTAAAATAGATTACCTACACTATTTTACCATTAACAAAAACATACTAAATATAATTATAAATGTCATGTGTTATCACGTAACATTAGTTAAGTTTCTTTCATATATAAGTTGTCTTATAAATACTAATAAAAATATTAAATAATTAATATTGTATATTAGAAATATAATTCTATATTAATTAACTATGATTATAATAAATAATAATTTTTTGTTACTTAACGTAAACAATATATACTTCTTAAATCATTGTGTAGAAAAAACAATCCTACTTTATAAATCAATAGGACTCTCCATTATGCAGTACTCTTTCATACAGTGAAAATCATAGGAAAACCCACCAAACGCATCCATTTCCAACTTATCTCTTCCACTAAACCCATCAACGCACAACAGACAATTCCCTTTTCCTAGTAGTGAATACCTGCATCTCGCAGTGGCATCCCTCTCACGCCGGAGCTTTCCGGTGCGGAGAACTCGCCGGATGAATTTCCGGTCGATTGGTTCTCAAACCGCCTCCTTTCTTCCTTCCTCCGTTAAGGCATGTTTTCTCTTCTTCGGAAGAATCTGTCGCAGCCTTATCGCCGAATGAAAAGTCGAATTTATAATATCCAGACGCCGCATTACCGGCGACGTTTACAGCACCTGTGCGCTTTCCCACGCTTATTTTTTATGCGCCGCGACTAGCACCGGAAAACACCACCGCCGAAACTTCCTCCACATCTATGCAGCAGTATCGATTTCATGTAAGACTTGATTCTACACTAACATACATAAGATGCGTACCGAAATTGTAGATTAGAAAACTATTTCATACAATATAATCAAAGTGTATGCCAGCTTATATATATTCTATAAGGCAGTTTTAAGATATCATCGAATTTTGGGTAGTAAATTTAAAGCATGAAAAATGTACATCATACTACAATTATTTATAGCGTTGCCAAACATGTATGAATAAAAATATTATTTACCGCAGTCAAATTAATATATTAACGATGCTTAGCTTAGTTTGCCTTAATAATTTACTCCTATAACATAAAATATCGGTTAATTTCTAGTAGATAAGAAAAGAAAAATATATTAAAAAAACAAATTTAATTTTGTATAATCTTATTATAAAATGAATATACGAATCTGTCTAAACTTAGTTAATACCATAAAGCTTTTGTTGTTTAGCGAACTGTATATCTACAATGGTTAATTTACTTGTTGAGTTTGCTAAAATTTAAATTTTAAATGACATCACAATATTTTGACAGCGGTAATTCGCTAGTTGAGGGATAATATTCATTAATTCCAATGTATAATGAGCAGTTGTAGCAATACCTCCCGGCGACTCCACCATTTCCGTCCCACAGTATAACACACGAGCCAGAAGCATCATTTCATATATAAGCAGCTTTGCATGTTTTCGCGTGCTCCTCTCTACCGAAATATCCGCAAATTTATCGGCAGCTTCCGTTTCTCGCGAGTGCACGCACGGTTAAGTTGGGAATTCGGTCGATATTTTTACCCTTCATTCTCGGAGCATGTGAATATGATATGGGGAAAAATCCAGACGTGCAGATTTCGCGGAATGCACTTTATAGAGCCAGCCAGGATGTAAACATGACAATAACAGATTTCGCCAGTGAATAAGCAGCCGCGGGGCCGAGGACGGGGCGTTAGGGGGGCCATATCTCACGGACCACACTTAGTGCTCGCCACTGCCGCCGCCGTCCTGATTTATCGGCACATTAGCTCTTCTCTCGCCGCGACAAAACCGGCGACACGACACGCAAACACACACGGAGAGAAATTTAATTAGAGCGAAAGTACGGTCGCAGAATGTGAAAAAGTTTTAATGCTCGGGAAATTTGCGTAATGGATTTTGTGTGTCGGCATTGCATTGGCAACGAAAAATTAATAAATTTTCATATAATGCCTAACTTGAATTTCAATTGAGTTATCGAGATTGTTGACAGTCGAAAATATACTTATTGGTACACACTTTAAAAATTAAATTGAAGTTATAACATATATTGGTTTTTATTCCCAATATATATTATAACTTCAATTTAAGTTTTAAAGTGTATTATCAGCACAGTGATAAAAAAATTGAATATATAAACTAAAAATATTATATTTCATCTCCTAGGTGATGTTATTCCATGTGTTGTTCTCATGATCAGTACCCCTATGAGTCAATAAGTGGGTATTTCAATTACTTCTAATAACAGACTCACCTGTGCGTTTCCTTAGAATAGAAGTCTTAAAAGTCTTCCTGTGTTTTCAATACTAGTCGTAGTGTTAGTAGGTTTTCCAAAAATTAACTTAAATTAATGAATTCAAAAATTGATATAAGTGTGTCCTTATATCAATTTTTGAATGAATTAATTTAAGTTAATTTTTGTAAATCATCCCCCGTCCCCAAAAAATCATTCCTTATTATTATTATAAACTTGTTGAAGATCTAAAATTCCTGGCATGCATTTTCTTATTAAATTTACGACGAGGAAACATTGTTGAGAATACGCAATTCGAAATTCCTACAATCATATTTTGATTGATATAATCAATCAGCTCTCATAGAAGAGATGACCTTGTGAAGCATATGTGCTTACGTCTTTTAAATTCTTTCTGACCTTGGATCTCTACATCTTTAATTTTCTTCTGTATTCTCTTCTTCTCAATCCAACCCTGTGCTAACTAAAAAACTTTTCCTGATTAGTGAGTAATCTGTGATTTTCATATGGATATGACTATAATAATAATAATAATAATAATAACAATTCACTATTTCAGAGGTCATACAATAGTATACATATTACATAAAATAGAGTCAAGATAAGCGAATAAATATACCCTATGTGGATAATGAATAATATTCCTAGATACTATATGGTTCAATTCTGATTTTAAATTCTTCCAATGATCATTTTAAAATACAAAATTATTTAGTTTCTCTTAGATATTTAGAAAGATGATTATACATTTTAAGACAAGTGTAATTTGAACCACTCTCAAAAATTGTTGATTTATGATGAGGATACATATATTGGACGCCATATCTTGTGTTGTAAGTATTATTAAAAGTATGGTTTTAAAAAAGGTGTTTGTGCTTCAATAAAAATTTAATGCCTTCATAGATATTTAACTCCAAAACACGTTAAAATATTTTCACGCCTAAATAATCCTTTGCAGCTATCACTGTGTTTTAATTGAAGCATTATTTGAATTATACGTTTCTGCACTTATTTTCTGCATTCATGACATTACCCCAAAAGATTATACCATATTTCAAGTGTAAATAAAAGCTTACATAGTAAAATGTTCTTGCTATATTTTTATTGTTTTTTCTGGAAAGTACACGCAAACCATTACATGTTCTATGTGAATTTGAGAGCGATTCAATGTGTTTCTTATATTTCAGTGTTTTATATAGATGGATACCAAGAAATTTGGCATCCATGTACGACGTCCCCATTAATATTAAATTTGTATTAGCAGCATCACTTACCAAGCTCATTTATATGTATATTAAATAGAAGTGGTCCCAAAATACTTCCCTGGGGTACTTCCATATTTACATGCAAACATCTGATACTAAAACATTATTATTACGAAAAATTTAAACTACTTGTCTCCTATTGGTTAAATATGATTCAAACTATTTTTTAGTTATTATTTTTAATAGCGTTTGATAATAGCTCTGAATATATCCAAAAATACACTGCATACCACATTTCCTTTATTAAGATCTACATAAATTGGTTCTAAGAAATTTAATATTGCAGTTCCCATATTTCTGCCCTTTATAAAACCATGTTGTGTATCCAAAAATAGGTTATTCGTTTAAAAAATTATAAGGCGACACACCTTTATTGATTCAAATATATTTTAAATGGTACTTATTACACTATTAGATCTATAGTTATCAAAAAGTTTCTACATCTCCACTTTTAAAAATAGGTGAGGTAATTGAGTATTTTAAACCATTTAGGAATATTTCTGTTTTAGGGAAGTATTAAATACATCTTTTAGAGGTGTAATTATTTAATATATACACTGTTTTATTAATTTAATGGGGATTCCGTGATAACTGCATGTAGATGTATTTTCCATTTTTTTAAATAACATTGGGAATTTCTAATTCAATTATGGAAACTATGGCAAATACTGTTCTACTATAAGAGATATTACAAATAAATGTATTATTACTATATAGATCTTTTGCATTTCTTTTGCAAGTAAGTTTGGGGCACAATTCTTAAAAAAACATCGAGTAAAATAGTTTTGGATTTATTTTTATTCCAATTGTTTACATTCGAAGACGTTTTAGCTTTATTCCAAAACAACAACAAATTATTATATTTTAGTTTAAGTGAGTTTATATTCCGGTATATAACTAAATATAGTATGATAGATATTCATCTGATTTTTGTATTTTGTCAATTCCCGGGTTATTAAAGGGAATTCTATTTCTAATTTTATAGGATGCTATATTTTTAATCGGAAAATTTTTATTTATTTATTACATCTCAAAATATTACAAAATAAGTAAACATACTCAAAATTTTAGCCGAAGGGATGACGGGCGGAGTTCACTTCTTCGAAAGATCTTCTACTCAAACCCATAATATGCTTAAATATTTATCATTCATATTATTGGCCAAGAAAACATAAGAAAAGAATTCACTCTCAATATCACTAAAGAAATTTTAAATAAACCTTTGACGATGATTGTAAAATCAAAACAGGTATCAGGTAACTGAAAAATAAATAAATGGAGCAGAAGAAGAGTCTACATTTCCCTAATGAAATTACTGAGTTCAGAAACAGTGATTATTGTGCGTTGGCTAAAGGACGAGTGTACATATGTATTTAAAGTATACGACAATAGATATATAATTTTATTATATCTATAGAAACACAAAAATAATATTGTTAATGATGTTATCCAAACAAGATATAAGGCCATTAAAATGTATTATAGTAGCCTCATTTATAAATTGAACACAATCATTAGATTGCTTAAAGTATTAATAGTACAGTCGTCTGTCGATTGATGCATAATACATTAATAATAGTGTTTGATATTTTTATTTCAACACCAATACACTTGAATATTTTACTATTAGGTATTATTGCTTTCACCATTATAATATTTTTACAAAAAAACTATAATGCCGCTATTTTCATGTTTAGGCCTACAAAATGATTTTATAAAGTTAAAATTCTGAATATTATAAGGCTCAAATTATCTACAGTTTGCTAATGTTCACTTAAACATATCAAGTTAATGTTATTTATTTTGGTTACCAATTCGTTTAATTGATTTACGATATTTGTTAACCTTTATACATTGTGATGTAAAACTTTAAATTCGTAGCATTTGTCAATCAAAGCTTTTTTTTGGCGCTGCCTCCTTTTGTTTTTTGTTTTAAAAGTGTACTATTAATTGTATTTACTTATTAATTTTACAATGTTTAGTTTTAAAATTCTATACATTTTTGTTGTTTGTCCTTTTATGGTATATCTGTTGGACAATAAAGATTATTATTATTATTATTAATTTATCGAGCCTATTTGCTGTAAACCACTCATTCGCCTTACTTAAAGCTTCTACATTGGCCTGGGAAGCACGTTCCAGATTTGTTGCTGATGAAATTAATGTCGTATAATCTGCAAATTGAATCACATCTGATGGGATTATAAAATCAGGAAAATCATTTATAAAGATTAAAAATAGTAAAGGTCTTATTACTGATCTCTGTGGCACACCAAGGTCTACTGCAGTCTCACTCGAGCATTTATTATTATATATCACACTTTGCCTTCGATGTTTCAAATACGAAAATATTAAATTACAGTTATCCTGGTCAAAGTTATAGCATTTGAGTTTATTTATTAGAATTTCGTGATTAATTAAATCGAAAGCTTTACTCATATCAATAAAAGTTGCTAAAGCAGAGTTCCCTTTTTCATATGTATCGATAACTATATCAACAAAATTAGTCTATAGTAGATCTATTCTCCTTGAAACCGTATTGACAATATCTAAATAATTTGTTCTCGTTAAAAAATCGAAGTATTTGAAGAAACAACATTCTTTCTATAATTTTAGAAATTATAAGAAGGAGAGAAATTAGTCGATAATTATTAATATCATGTATATCGCCCTTTTTATATGTAGGGATAACTAGTGCACTAGAATAACTATTCGTTACAATGATCCTGTTTATTAGTTTGGTCAACTACCAACAAATAGATTATAAATATCACAGCTGTTATTTGACTTTAAATTCATAATTATATCACGAACAGTCCACACAATACAGTTTTAAAAGAAAATATTGGAATATCATAATATGCAGGTGGTGTCCTTTTTACAGAACTATTATCACATCTTTCTAAATCATCTAATAAATTATATACTTGTTTCTCATTAATCACTTGGCGAAAAATTGTATTCATGTAGGTTTTAGATTAAATTCAATTCACTTGGCTTGTTTCCTGACAATGGCCTTGAGCCAAAACTAGTCAAATAAATTATTAATTTGTGAAATAATCCAAGTGAATTTAATTTAATCTAAAATCTACATCTAATAAATTTCTGGCAATTTCAGAGAAGTACTTATCAAAATCATTTGCAGTAACTTTGGTATCAACATGAATGGACTGCGAATTGCAATTTCTGTTTGAATTTATTATATTTCACATGGCTTTAGCACTATTTGAAGAACTGCGTATATATCTATCATTTGCTATTTTTGCCCTTATAATTGCATGTCTGTATTCGTTTCTCAATTTACTTTTTGGCTGATGAAAACCGGGATCAATATTTTTCCTACCTCGATAACAAACAAATTTTGCCACAAGTATTTTATATCTTCATTAAACCATTTTACTTTTACCCCACTACCAGTATCACTTCTGATTTTTATAGCAAAGCTTTATTGAAGCTGTAACTCAAATTATTAATAATAATGTTACACATTAATTCTGGATCATCACTTGGTAAAGGATCTCACTTTATGTCAGTATTTAGCTGGAAAAAGGTTAATTTTCCAAAAGCAGTTATAGGTCTAAAGCCTTTATAATCGACTTTTAATTCTTTTTTCATAATTCCGGTAAAATATATACCATCATCATCAGAAAATGATGTTATTACAGGCTGAACTGTTAACGATCTGGAGTTGGAAATGTAATAGTAATAAAGAGACCGAAACTATTTAGTAAATCATACAGTAAATCTGCGTTTGTATTGATATAAAATGAATATTAAAGTCGCCACAAATTATTACATTTTAATTTGTAACGTTTAATTTACTTATTACACGATTTAGATTTGTTAAAAATATATTAAAATTTCCTTCAGGGACTCTATATACAAATCTCAAAATCAATCCAATATTTGAATGCATTTTGTTTTTTTTTGTTTTCGTGTTCTTCTAATTGTAATTTAATTTGCTACAACGTAAGGGACTTCAATACAGTTTTATTAAATAACTGCAATATTCATCCTATTAGGTGAAGAATAACACTTGTTTTGTTCCATATTGTTTCAGACCATTATCAAAGTTAAAACTTTGATAATGGTCTGCGAAGACCGAAACACGTGTCAGGCAACTGAAAATAAGAACAATATGTAACAAAACAAGTGTTATTCTCCACCTAATAGTAATATCTGTATCTGATTACCGCGTGTAAATGTATATTGTTGAAAATCCACATCTCTAATGGTAGGACTACTATTATAAAATGACTAATTAGTTAACGTTGTTTAGTAGTACAACTTTAAAAATATTAGCTTGTAATAAAGTTATCAAAATGACATAATTGACTTATGTCCAAAATATCCAATAAAAGGGAGAAAACTTAGCACATTTGCTTATAAATAATACAAGAAAACTACGAACATTCAAAACTTTGATAATGGTCTGCGAAGACCGAAACACGTGTCATGCAACTGAAAATAAAAACAATATGGAACAAAACAAGTGTTATTCTCTACCTAATAGTAATATCTGTTTCCATCAAGAGTGTAGCGCAACAAGCATTAATATTTATCCTATTAAATGTTCGAAAACGTCTCCTTGTTGAGTAAAACAATATCCCAAACGATCATAAAATGTATGTATTGTGTTATCTTTTAAAGTGGCAGGAGTAATATTTTGAGTGGCTTGAAAATTTTTTGATCTGAGGTCATTCACGTTGTTATCTCTTTGATGCTGATGGATTCCTTTTATGTAGTCAATTGTTCGCTTTATATGGCCTCAAAGAAATAAATCATTTGGGGTCAAATCAGGAGATCTTGTCTCCTTTTGTGCTAATAATGCGACGGGGAAATATTTGATTTAAATATTCCCTAGCCGCATTATGAGTAGGATATCCGTCGTGCTGGAAACAGATTTGGGCCATATCAATGTTTTGAAAGCCTTGTACTGCTAGTATCACTTGGTTCTTAAGCAGTTCCTAATACATTTGGCTATTTAGATTCCCCTTAACAAAAAATGGTTTTATAATTGTGTCCCCGAAATGCCGATCCAAACGTTAAGTTTTTGGGGGGACTGAGTTACAAAATGTATTCTTTGGTGCTTGTTTCTCTGGGACTAGTATTTCACTACCGAACGATCATAAAATTTCATTCGGCGACTATGGTCATCCGCGTAATCCTCTTGTGTAGTTTAAACTTTGAAAGACCTAAAACCATTCCTTTTAAGAAGTCTATGCACTTCTGATTTTACTATTTATGATTTTCAACATTTTATTTTACGCACTACAATTGTTTAGCTACACTGTAACTTCTTCAGGTGAAGAAATACAATATCTGAAAAAGCTACAGTGTAGCGAAACAATTGTAGTGAGTAAAATAAAAAGTTAAAAATCATAAATAGTTTACTTTTATTATTAATTAAGTGATAATGGATTTTCAAAAAATAAGTACTTCAACAACCAACGAGAGTGTCATTTTTTGTTATCAATTTTTAAACCATAATTTCACTTATTTCAGCTACTTCACTTTGAGACCTTTGTTCCTTTAAGCACTTATATAGCGCATTTACAGAACCAATTTCCTCAAACAAATATATAACTTGGAAGACCGAACTGGTGTTTACTTTCACATCGTATGGCAAAAAATACAAATTATTTGCGACTTCATTTATGTAATGACCTCTATAAAACCATTTAACAATTTGAGTTTTCTGTTCACTTGTTAACATTTTGAAGCTATTTAAGTCAAATTGACATGCATATTGCAGTAACATCAAAAATACATTTTTCGGTAGATACACATTGGCCAGCTATGTTCGGAGTTTTCTTGTATTATTTATAAGCAAATGTGCTAAGTTATCTCCGTTTTATTGGATATTTTGGACATAAGTCAATTATGTCATTTTGATAACTTTATTACAAGCTAATATTTTAAAAGTTGTACTACTGAACAACGTTAACTAATTAGTCATTTTATAATAGTAGTCCTACCATTAGAGATGTGGATTTTCAACAATAAAAATTTACACGCGGTAATCCTTTTTTACACTTTTTGATTATGTGATAAATATTATATTATCAATAGCTGTACAAAACTAATTATAAATACAAATAGCCTATCTTAAAGTAGTAAAATTATAGGTATAGATTTTAATAAAATTCCAGGAATTAAAATATTTCAAATAATATTTCTGCGAGGGCTTTAATCGAAATTTAATAGCTTTAATAAACTAAGAAGAAGAAATTCTTCATCTGGTTATATTACAATCCCTTATCTTAGTTTTAAACATCTCACTGAATTTATAATTTGGCACTAATATTTAGATGGAAGAAAAATCTTAGTATTCATAAAAGATGTTCTGATACAAGCAAAGTGTTTTCGCCTTCGCCCTATTATTCTGAAAAATACCGGAATCTTTTCTTAAAAAAATAATTCAGCTTTTGCCCCCACTATTCTCTTTTTTAATCCTGAAAAGTACTGGAATCTTTTCTAAAAAAATAATAAAAACCTAATTCCTACATTCTACAACATTCCTAAATACCAATTTGGCTTTAAATTCTGAAGACTTTTATTATCCATATTAACCACTAATTATCAGCTGGCTCAACTTATTAACAATCACTATTTTAGATATTTAGAAGGAATTTCATTCATTAGAAATAGGAGAAAATTTTTCAATAATTATAATTTATAATTTATAAAAAATGTATCACTGACTATGGAGGCTTCTACTTCGTTATACATATTAATCACAAATTAAACACAATAATTACTTTGTTTTGTATAACAGTTATTAATAATATACTAATTAATAATAACTGTTATACAAAACAAAGTAATTATTGTGTTTAATTTGTAAAATGTATCACATTGAGAAAGCCTCCATAATTATTTATTTGCAGTCTATTCAAATAACACAAATACTCATTGTATAAATCAACTCATCTAAACATTCTACCCTACTACAAATTCTCCAATAATCAATGCGATTAAAATAAAATAATTAACTGTCTCCCAGTGAAGGTTTTCCTCAAGGCTCTCCTCTGTCTCCCTTACACTATAATATCTATTGCCATGATTTTTATGATCTCAGCCCAAACAACAACTCCTAGACTCCACTAAAAAAGCTGAATTGAATGGAATCTCCATAAATCTAACCAAACCCAATTATTATTGACATTTCACCGAATTTTGTGCGTCTCTAAAACTATAAATAAATAGCATCCAATTCCTCTAATTTTAACCTAAAATATGACTGTAGTGATCGATATTCCAAATTTTCCCTCAAAACACCCTAGCAAATGTCTATTTGAGAAAATATCATTTTATAAAAGCAATTAACTTGTCTATCAACTAAGATGTATATATTACAGAAAGAATAACCAACTGGATGATTACCCATTTACAGATGAATATATTTATTGTAATAAATTAGTAGATATTTGAATCTTAAAAGCATTAACTTCGTGGTACATTTCGATATTAAGAAGTAAGTAAACACTTTTACCTTTTTATATACCATACAGGGTATATAAAAAAGTAAAACTGCTTTCTTTATTCTTAAAGTTATATAACCTATTATGTACAAAAACGTCTTTATATAAAGATTATCTATATATGAAAAATATACATCAGTTTAATTTAAATTTTTAATAATACAGTTAGGAATACATATGTATGATAGATACTTTAAAATTGATAAATAATTAGAATTAATATAATAATAATAATAATTAGTATAAATAATATAGAATCAATATATATAGTTTGCATAGTATAGTAGTGGTATGTATTATTTTTATTCCAATATGTTTACACAACATTCTAAAATTGTACTTAAAATCCATTAATATAAACAAAAATTTCACATATAGAAAGGGCAGAGTTCGCAATAGAATGCTTTTTCCACTCATACCAAGACTTTCTTTCATGAGAATTTAAAATATAATATATTTATATAGTTATATTCACTATAATGTTAATTTTAATTTAAAATAAATTATTATATTTTAAGTAATGGTATAATTTTTTCAATTGAAAAATTAGTAAAAGAGTTTTTATTATGTAATAATGTATTTATTAACATTCACTATATTTTTATTTGTGGTATATAAATTTACTATAATAGTCGTGAATGTATTGTAGTTGCACATCAAATTCGAGTATACGAGATAATATTTACTTGGCGAACTTTTTGAACAAAATATTGAAAAATAGCAATATCGGATTTTCTCGAAAATGTAATTTCTTTGTTTGGAATGAACGGAAGCATGCACAACTTTCATGTTTGACTTCCATGCGAGGACGTAATAACACTTTTCGATTAGTTTCAGGTCGGACACAGGACAAAGAAAGTTCTCTTGGTGGTGACCCTTGCCGGAATAAAAGTATGCAGACCGGACGGAACGGTGAGTCCACATCCGCTACTTTTCTCAAACAAAACTATAATGCGGGCCCTTTGTACTATTCGAAGTATTTTCCATACGGGCATATATCAGAACTGAAACCAAACAGAAAGTTTCACTGGTATTATTCGCACTGTGCGAATTTTCACACGGCCCGGATAAAAATCCGTGTAGTAACTTTAGAAACTGTGCATTATATTTTTATTTTATGTTGAATATTGTTTAAAATTGTTTTGATTTCAAACATAACAGAATTTTCAACTAAAAAATTTACTATACTATTTTTTACATTATATTACATTAATAAGTTTATTTTATTCTATAAAATTTAAACTACTATTCATTTTATAAATTCTGAAATATATATTTAATAGAATAAAACAACTTAGTTTTTGTATATATTTAATGAAATAAATAATCGTATTTTCGTAATGGCTTAAGTTTTGAATTTATATAATATAATTTTTATATATCTACTATGATTTATATTTAATTTTATAAGCTATAGTTGCAGATTAAATGCCTATTTTTAAAAGTTTCATTTCTGTTATTTTACTTCCAGTAGTCGAAAGAATGTGGAACTTAGCTTAGTTTGTAGAATTTATAACGTTTACTATATTATTATATTATGTGATAATGGATGTTTAAAATATAAGTGCCTCAACAGTCAACGAGATATTGTTATCAGCTGATTTTATGTGGATAAGAAGATGGAGATATTAACGTGTTTATTTTTTAAATTTGTATATTTTTTTCTAATCCTATACACCTAATTTATCCATATAATATTTTAATTAAATGTTAAAACGCACAATTTAAAATAAACCGTACATATCAGAACTATCCCAGAAAATAACTGCTGGGGTTATCGCCGAGGGTCCGTGTGCGTCTCGTTAAGCGGGTGGATTAATGTCTTGGGGGTAGGGAGACATCCGCGACCCTGTGTATATCGGACGTATGCAGATGCCACGACACTAACCGTACATTACACTGACACCGGTATTTAGGGTTTATAATTGCCGCGAGCTTTAAATTTTCCCAAAGCCCGGAGAGATAACGGTTCTTGTCCGGGTTTTATGATCCTTTTTATTGCGACTTGGGAATTATTTCCGCTGTAAAACAGTTACAAACTGTGCATGTGACTAACAATACGATTTTTCTGAAGGGAAAAACAATACGGCTCCATTTCGCATTTTAAATATCCTGAAGTTGACAGGCTTGTAGAAAAAAGTGGTCATTGTGTTCCGCAAAAGGGAACTGAGGATTTATTCTCCCGACGAAAATATAGATATAATTGGAAAATTGTTATTGTATACGGTATTTTCAAAGACGTTGATTAATACGAAGTAACTAAACGCTTTAGGATTAAAATATTTCATTATTCGTCGTTGTTCTGAAGCTATTTAAAAATGATTTATTAATTAATAAAATATATTAATATCCTTTACTCCGTTGTAGAAATTTAAATAAAAATTTTCTATTTCTTCCAATCAAAATTAATAAACATGCTCCGAGAACGGTGCGCTTTAACTTATGATTTTATTAAGTCTGTGAATATTAAATTGAATGAATAAAATTACGAGACAAAGCCAAATCCAGAAAGAACGGAATTTCTTGACACTGGGATTATTATAAAAGTATTAGAAATTTTATTAATTCAGTCATAAAATAAGTGAAAAGCGAGCCTATTATAAACAAATATCAAAAACAAATAATGCATCTTATTTATGGAACAATTTGCAAAATATTTACCTAAAATAACTAAAATTAAATTATGACATGATTTTTCAGATCGAGAAATTATAAATCGGAATTTTATTGATACTATCCCAATGTCTAATGTAAGTAACACTACTGCTATAAAGTACTTTTCTAATTTGCAAAATTCTCACCAAATGAAATTCAAGTTTTACCATATTGATAAACATGTGAGTACTCTTTACTTAAATTAAATAAAATCAGTTAGCGTTGTTTATAAGGAAATATTGATATGCTTCTGATGTGCTGTCGTACGTTTTTGTACATACACATTATAAACTCCTGCATTGGTAAACTAATTTTCCAGGTTCAATCCTTGGCCTTTATTATTCTTACTTCATACATCAACAATTCTAGATCAGCTTCAACATTGCAAAGGGGATATGTTTTCGAAAGATACTCAAATTCATTTGTCGATTGTACCAGGTCGTTATTAAGAGGCCAAATTATGTTTAAACGCAGATATTAAAAGTATCTGTGAATTTTCTGAAATTCTTGATTTAAATCTAAATCTACCAAAATTATAATTTCTTTTATGTGGCCAAAACATGACATGCACTGATCTTAACAAAATTAACAATAGCATTAATAATAAACATGTACCTTTTGTAAACGAAGCAAAGCATGAGTGTGATTATTGATAATAATAACAGCAGCGTCAGCAGAAGAATTTACTACTTCAGGGTACGAGTAGAAGATCATCTAGGATAAACTCTGCCCTATTTTCGTGCAGTCTAAATTTTGATGAATATTACGTATATTATTTTTTATGTATTCGGTTTTTTTGTAGGCACAGAATTGTAACAAACAAATAATACATTTAGATAAAATAACATATCAATAAATGCTTACCGCTGCATATTTGAACCTAAAGCTATTATTATATATCCTCATCGTTCATAAAGGAAGAAGTCGCACAAGAGCTCCAACAAGAAGAGAGCGCAAACGGAGTTAACCCCGAGATAAGACAAATGGCCGAGCAGGTGTATGCAAATACAGAAGAACAACAGCCAGATGAATTACAGCCACAACAAGTACTTACACAAGAAATCACCCAGCCAACAAATGAGAATGGTAGTACCAATAATGTAACAAACGAGTTAAATACAAATATATCCGAATGGCATGGAGTAAACCCGAAAAATAGAACGCCATTACCAAGACTTATAGCAAATAATATGACGAATAATATCATAAATAGTGTAAACAATGAATTAAAATCACTCACAAACACAATAACTTCGCTGGATGATATCTACCACCTAATATATGCAGCTGCCACCACGGTGATTAAAATAAAAAATCAAAAAATTCTAACACCTTCACATAAACAGCCACAAAAACAAAAACCTAAGTGGCAAGAACGCCTAGAAAGAAAAGTAGAAGTGACAAGGAAAGAAGTTGGAAGAATAACACAATATATGAAGGGAAACAGATCCAGAAAACTCATGAAACACATAAAGAGCATTAAACGAACATATAAAAATGTCTCATGCAAAAATACCAACAAAAATAACAACCCTCATAATGAAAACCGAGAAAATACTACAGATCTTGAAATATTGGATACCATAAGGCAAAACCTAGCAGTGTATAGCACATGGCTAAAAAAATACAAGGAATCCTATGAGAGAAGACAACAAAACAAGGAATTCGGTCAGAACCAAAAGAAATTCTACCGCCATCTGGAAATAAAAGAATCCATCCGAGTAATCCCACTTACAAATGATAGGTTACAAAACTACTGAGAAAATATATGGTCAACACCAAAGCAACATAAGAATGAATCATCGTGGATCCACACAGAAAAAAACAAGGTATCAACACATACAACAACAAGAAGACCACGTGATAACACTAGAAGAATGATCGTATATGATACGAAAAACACATAATTGAAAAGCTCCTGGTATTGACTATATTCATAATTTCTGGATAAAATAATTCACTTCTCTACACTCGAACTTGTTAATAGAAATAAATAAAATAATATTGGACCCAAACAAACTACCAACATATTTAACAGAAGGAATAACGTACATACAACCAAAAAATACAGAGACGCAAAATCCTTGTAATTATAGACCTATCACATGTCTTCCAACACACTATAAAATAATCACATCCCTAATATCACAGAAAATTGACAAATTCATTACAGAACACAATATCATCACTGAAGAGCAAAAAGGATGTAGAAAAAGAAGTCAAGGATGCAAAGAACAGTTAATAATAGATAGCATAATAATGAAACAAGTAGACCAACAGAAAAGAAACCTAGAGACTTGTTACATTGACTATCAAAAAGCTTTTGATTCGATTCCGCATAGCTGGCTACTTGCTACACTCGAAATATATAAAATAGATCCTATAATTCAAAAATTCCTAACATCGGTAATGAAGACATGGAGGACAAAAATCCTACTTAAGACTGAAAATCAGAATATAGAGACGGGAACGATACAAATAAAGAATGGAATCTTCCAAGGCGACTCCCTCAGTGCCCTATGGTTTTTCCTGTGTTTAAATCCTCTATCTAACACATTTAAACACACAACATATGGTTTCAAAATCAAATCCCAAAATAACACCCAATACACTTTAAACCATCTACTGTATATGGATTACATAATGATATATGCCTATAATACGCAAATGGCATTTAGTATGAGTAAATGCAAGATGCTCCACATACAAAAGGGGAAATGTATCACAAACGAAGACTCCCAAACACTAAACCATGATACCATTGGGAGCATGGATACTAATGAGATATATAAATATCTAGGATTTGACCAAAACATACAAATAAGCCACAGTACAATTAAACAAAAACTGAAAACAAAATACACAAATAGACTCAACCGTATCCTAAAAACTACACTGAACTCTGGAAACCTATTTAAAGCTATTAATACATTTGCAATACCCATACTAACCTACTCATTTGGAATCATCAAATGGACCAGCACCGACCTCGAAGAACTGAATAGACTTAACAGAACCAAGCTGACCTATTACAGAAAGCATCACCCAAAGGCATAACAATTCCGAGATCGGAAGGAGAAAGAGGTTTAATTGATATAAAAGAGCTACATAACAACCAAAAAAGTTTAAGGGGATATTTCCATGAAAAAGAATCAGCACTACATATAACCATATCGAAAGCTGATAGAAAATATACGCTACTTGATTTAAATAGACAGTCAGACCAAGAGCAACCACCACCTGACACTAGTTGTGACAAAGCCACAAAATGGTTACAAAAACCTCTACATGGGAGACACCCAAACATCATGCAAGACACCAACATCAGCAAAGATCTGACGTACGTGTGGTTAACGAAGGGTCAAATATTCCCCGAAACGGAAGGGTTTATAACCGCGATACAGGATGGAGTAACACCGATACGGAACTACAGAAAACACATTATGAAAGAACAAATGGACACTGATAAATGCAGAAAATGTTTCATTGTTTCCGAAACAATAGAACACATCACCGGTGGATACAAGCTCCTGGCTGGTATAGAGTATCTTGATAGAAACAATGCTGTGGCGAAAATAATACATCAGGAATTAGCACTTCAACACCAACTAATAGATGAGCGTGTCCCCTATTACAAATATAGCCCGCAAGCGGTCCTAGAAAATCACGATACAATACTTTACTGGGACCGAACTATATGTACACATCGGACAATCCCTGAAAATCGACCAGACATCGTATTAAGAGACAAAACAAGTAAAATAACAAAACTAATCGACGTCTCAGTACCTAACGACAATAACTTAATACGAAAAGAACAGGAGAAATGTGAAAAATATCAAGGTCTGTGCTTTGAAATTAAAGAATTTTGGAGACAGGCAAAAGTGGATGCAATACCCATTGTAATCTCTGCGACTGGCATAACATCAAGTAAACATTTAAATTATTTAAACACCATAAACTTACCACCTTGCATACACACACAGATGCAAAAAGCCATCATTCTGAAAACCGCCTCGATAGTTAGGAAATTCTTACAAATGGATTAGATTCGACAAACTCACACAAACATAATAGTTTAGTATGTGACTTGGCCAATGCCCGTCACAAACCAATAACCCGCAAAGCGTGAAACTACAAATAATAATAATAATGGCTCGTTTAATCTCTAATCCCTCTAATAGGTTCAGTTTCCATCAGCAGGAGGGATTATCTACTGAATCATCAGCATGAGATAAACAATTCCGACAACATCATTAACGCTGTAATCTCCGCTAATTAGCCTTATTTGTATATATATTCGAACACTCTTCAAAATCAAATTAGTTTTACCTTTGAAAATGATCGTAACGGATCGAAACACGTGTCAGGCAACTGAGAATAAAAATATGGAACAAAACAAGTGTTTTACTATACCCAATCTGAAAATTTGGTTCCATCAAGAAAGTAGCATTAAAAGTGTTGAATACATTAATGATGTTTTATCTTCATTTAATGTTAACAAATTGGATGCAAACCATTGTTTAACATTGACTTGAGTTTTCTTAAGAGTAACAGTTAGCTCATTTAAATCACTACTTGATTGACAGCAAGTAGTGTCATCTGCATATAATATAAATTTTGATGTGTCATCACACGCTACCAAATCATTAATAAAAATTAAAAATAATAGTGGCCTAAGAACTGATCCCTGTGGAACACCACTTGTTACATATTGATGTTGGGATATGGTTCCATTTAGGATTGTTAATTGGACGCGAGTTGTTAGATATGATCCAAGTAATTTGATCGAATTATCTCCCAGGCCATAATATGGTAATTTATTGAGCATGAAATCATACGATACGCAATCGAACGCCTTTGATAAATTGTAAAATATGCAACTGGAGTAGCTATTTTTTTCATAACCATTAGCAATATATTGCGTTAAGTTAATAATTGCATCACTTGTGGATTTATCTTTTCGAAAGCCAAATTGACAATCGTTAAGTAAATGATTTTGTTCAAAGTGTTCTTGCAACTGATTTTTAAGAATAACCTCAAAAAATTTTCCAATTATTGGGATGATTGATATAGGCCTAAAATTACTTGGATCATTCAAATCACCTTTTTTGTGTAATGGTACAATTTTAGAAATTTTTAATGGAGATAGAAATATATTCTCACGTATACATTCATTAATTAAATTAATTAGAGGAACAAGAATGATGTTAACAATGGCCATTAATATTTGTTTATTCAGTCCATAGATGTCCTTACTTTTTTATTTCTTCAATGTTTTAATTATGTTACGGACATAGTTTGAGCTGGCTTGTTTAAACTCAAATTTAGTGTGCATATTGTTGCAGCTTAGGTAGTGAGAAGGATTTACTACATTGTTTGTTTTTTTTATGTTATTTGCTGTATAATAATATAATATATTATATAAGTTATAATAAATGTTTTTATTTTGTTCTTGTTCCTATATATGTGGATAAAGCCATTATTATTATTAAACAGGAATTCACTATAAGGCACCAAGTTATTTAAAACTGTTGGGCATGCATTTATGTTAGCTTAAAATAATGTAAATTTCTATTAAACATACAATTTTATTATTAGTAATAGCTTTGCAAAAAATACTATTTCAAAATTGATATGTGATGATCAATTTGGTTGGTATTACCACTTTAAAATTGCTATAACCAAAACGCTCCTTCATAAATCTGGAATAATCTTGATTAAGTGATTAATTGAACATAATGTAAAATGTATCAAGGAAAGCCAATCTGCAGTTATAAATAAAATTAGATGGTATACCGTTTAATCCAGCACTTACATATTTACCTAGTTTATCTAGATATTGTCTTATAGATGTAATATCAATATTCACCAATGATTCTCTACATTAATATTTGACTGCGGTTTAAAAACGGATTGGTAATATTGATTGAATAGATTACATTATCATTATTAGCTCAGGTAGTTTCAAGTAACATATCACAAAGTATATTGCATGATTTCCGATTACCAAAAGGATTTAAGGCATGTATTAATGTTGTTTTTGATTGAGCCTACTCAGTCTTTGTAATCTGCAGCAATACTCTGGACCACCCTATGTCTGAATGTATTAAATATATGATAATCATTTAGATTGTGATAATTTTCGATTTTTTTAAGATTTTTCATTTTTTACCTTAAAAAATTTAATGGGTAAAAGCCAGTCCCATTAAGAGAAATTATATGTGCTTATTTTAGTCTTTAGATACAATAGTATATTATAAAATATAAAAGCCTTTCTAAAATTCTTATGCCCCCCCATGTAACAAATACATAATTTTTAATATTAAAAAATTGAATTGTTCACTTAAGAAACTTAAATGATATGTAAGAAATAACTAGGAAATTGTTAACGAAATACAGTGAATAAATTTTCAAAATATATAATGAAATAAAATGAAAAACTGAAATTCAAATTTGAAATAATATTAATAAAAATTTCTCCATATTAATTTATTATTTCAACTTAGTTAGATCCTTATGCTTGATGCTTGCTGCAAAGAGATTTTGTGTTGGGTTCCAATTTGGTCAGCTTCAGTCTCAGGTCTCCCCGTTGTGTTATATCCAGACGATTTTTTGTACCAGTAAATCATTTACAGCCCTAAATCCACATTCAGCTAAATAAGAAGAAACGGTAACAATCGTTCTCTTGGAAATTTGGTTGAATTTGGGTATTTTATATCTGTTTCCTCACACAGCCATGCCAAAAGTTTTAACTGACTCGTAATTTTGAATTTCTGCGAGTTCTTCTTAATACTGCATATTTAATGTATCAGACAAATCCACTAACATTCGTTGCATCATACATTTTGGAAAATTAATTCTAAATCAGAAAATAAATTTTTTAATCAGTTGATAATAACAAATACAAATATAGCGGTATAATTTCTTTTTTACTTCACATTTTTTAGCCAATGGAATTGTTCAAAGTTTTCTGTCATAACTCAATAAGGGTTGAAACCAAATATCTTCGCTTTTGCATCGACAAAAGTTTTGTTTGTTTCTTGAAGTTGCTTATTTAATATATTTAGTTCTTCAAAGATATCGGCTAAATAACTCACAAATGCTTTACAATTGACTGTTAACAGATACTTCATTTCAGATTTGTCGCTTAAAAAATCACTAAGAGTATCAAACAGTTCCATTAATCTTTTCAAGCAGTTCCCTTTAGAAAGCTTTTACTTCATTGTGAAGTAAAAATTTATCATGGTCTGCATTTTGTTCTTCACAAAATAGCTTGAAGAGACGCTCACATTTTGTATTAGCTTTAATAGCATTAATACACTTTATTACTGAATGTAGTACTTCATTTAGAACAAGCGAGATGTTTTTAGCTACCAAGTTTCCCTATGATTAACACAATGCACAAGAATCATTTGTGAGTTCTCATCTTTAAATAATTTTAAGCATCCATTTTTATTATTATTGACATCTATAGTCTGTTCGTTGGATCTTTCGTCGTACGTCAAAAATTATCGCTTCGAGAAACGACGCAAAAATATTCAGTCTGATAAAGTAAACCAAATGTGTTAGAAATAGAACGCACTGTAAAACTTTCGTCGTCTTTTGAAGCGATAGTTTGTGACGTACGGCGAAAGATCCAACGAACAGACTATATGTAGTTTTTTAGCTTATTATATATATATATATATATATATATATATATATATATATATATATATATATATATATATATCTTTGGAGGTAGTAGCGTTTTCTAATCTTATACAGAAGAAAATTTTTTCAGTATTTATCAATGTATCAATACTGCCTCACTGTCTCTCAAAATTGATTCATCCATTTGCTCTGAGAATTTCCTCGATGACAGCTTTTCAACAAGTTCTTTTACAATATCTTCACTCATTTCTTTATTCTTTTGCTAATATTATTGTTACTAAGTGGCATAGCTTTTATATCTTTGTCATCTTTTTCAAGAACCGTTTTAAGAAATGCTGATATTGACGGTTTTATTAAATTCTCTCCTATAGTATGATTTTTTCAAAATATTTCTTTACAGTTTAAAAGTAATTTAAATCTCCATTAATATGAGCACTATATTTCGCCTTCAAATGGCCTTCAAGAAGACCTTATTTAATTTATTCGATGGTCAAGTATTGCTGGCATAAAAGACGAAAAGGAAACCGGTCATCTTGGATAGCGAGTACGAACACAACTTTTAAATATTCCTTCGAATATTGACGATTTTTTTTTCTTGCTTGCATCACTCAGTTTACTAGAGCTTGAAAAAAATAAATATAATATCAATTTAAAACTAAAACTAAAGTATGTGTTCAAATTAAAATTTGAAATAAAATCTGATTGGGAAACACCGGTTTATAGGTTTGTAAACTAAAGAATTTAATTAGGGATTTCAATTTAGTTTGGAAACTTGTAGTACGATTTTTTATTTTTAAATAATATTGTGAATTCTAAAATTTTTTGTTGATATTCTGATCAATTATTCACTGAATCAGTAGAACATTTAGCGCTTTCACATTCTGATTGTGAACTTATCATTTTTGGTGATTATAATTTACCAAATGTTACCTGGAAAGATGGCGTTTGTACATCTACAGGAAATAATTTATGTGTTAACACAATCATTGAATCATTTTCTTATTTAAATATGCTTCAAATTAATTAAATACCCAATAGTAGGGGATCTTATTTTAGACTTATGCTTCTCCACCTTACACAATATCTTCATTGGTTTGGCAAATGATAACATTTGTCATAATTCCTTGCATCATTATTGTTATGAACTTTCATTTTCTGTTAATTATATCGAGTCGAATTTAAATTTTACTGAAGTCATTTATAATTTTTCGAAGTGTAATTATGAGGAAATTAATAACTACCTGACAAATATTGACTGGAATCAATTACTCATTAATGATGACATCAATGTAATGGTATTTTTTTTATAATGTACTAAATTTTGCAATTGCGATGTATGTTCCACTTTAGCCAATTATATCCTCCAGTTATCCTAAATGATTTGACAAGAACTTAATTAAGTTAATAAAGCAGAAAACAATTGCTCATCTTAAATATAAAAATTCTAAAGACTACAATGATTATATTACATTCTCTAATCTTCGGGAGCAATGTTCTGTACTAAGTAAACAACTTTATGTTATTGTAATCGTGTTCAAGCTAATATAAAAATTAATCCTTCCTACCTTTGGAAATTTATTAATGATAGGAAAAATGAAACTGGTGTACCTTCTTCAATGACTTACAATGGTAATGTTTTATCAAATGGTACTGAGATAGTTAACTCCTTTGGTAATTTCTTCTCTGAAGCGTATCGCAATATTATACCTAATAATGATTTTAATGAGAATTTTACATTATCTAAGACCGTGATGCCTGAAAATTTAATTATTTCTCTACAAGAGGTATATGAAGAATTGGCATTACTTGGTAATAATTTAAATGTGGGTCCTGATGGAATTCCTTGTCATTTTTTAGCAAGTTTCGTATTGGCATTGGCTAAGCCAATCCATAAATTGTTTCAGTCATCAGTTAATAACTCTTGCTTTCCTGATACGTGGAAGAATAGCTACATAAATCCTATTTTTAAAAGTAGCGATCGCAAAAACATAGTTAATTATCGCGGTGTTTCTTTGCAAACATGTATACCCAAAGTTTTAGATAAACTAGTAGCACGTCAGTTAGCTTGGATGTCTAAACACGTAATTAGTAGTCAACAACACGGGGTTTCGGAAGGCAAGTTAACAATAACCAATTTGTTAGAATTTGAAAACTTTTTAATAAATTCCTTTTCCGATCATAGGCAAGTAGATACGATTTATACAGATTTTTCGAAAGCCTTTGATCATGTACAACATAAAGTCTTAATTCGAAAACTTGATGCTTTAGCGTTTCCGGACCAAATTGTTAATTGGGTTAATTGTTTCTTTATCAAATCGCGTTCAAGTTGTTAAGATTAATAATCATCTATCGGATATCATTAGTGTATCGTCCCAAGTACCACAAGGATCACATCTAGGTTTTGTACTATTTCTTTTATTTATTAATAATATTGTGCAGATGACTTGAAGCTATATCATATTGTGGATATTGTTTTCAATTGCTTTGAAATCCAGTCAGATTTAGAAAATATATTAAATAATATAAATCTGACTGGATTTCAAAGCAATTGGAAACATTATCCACAATATGGTGCAGTAAAAATTACCTAAGTTTAAATATTAATAAATGCAAAGTAATAACCTATAGTAGACGTCATAACATTTTAGTATTTAATTATACAATTAATAATGTTATCTTGGATAGAAGTTATAAAAGATTTAGGTGTTTACTTTGATACTAAATTAACATTTGCGGATCATATTGACATTATTACTAAAAAGGCGTTAAAATGAATAGGGTTTTTGTTTAGGAACTGTTATAGGTTTAATTATGACACTATAAAAATATTATATTTTAGTCTAGTTAGATCTAATGTAGAATATGTGTCGGTTATTTGGTCGCCTTATTATAAGATCTATAAGGAACAAGTAGAGCGGGTTCAAAAACGATTCATTTCTCATGTATAATCATCAATTTAATTTCAATTCTTGTAATTATGGTATTGTCTGTAGTTTACTTAATATTGATTCTTTGGAAATTCGTCGAATCATCTTTGATTTGTATACATTATTCAAAATACTGAATAGTCTAATAACAGGTGATTTAATTCGGCTTTTAATTTCCAAATTTCAAGCTACTTAAGACCTCTGAGATCTATACCACTTTTTAGATTAAGTAATTCTCATAATAATTACACTTATAACAATCCTATCAATAGATTGACGAGGTATGCTAATTTACTTAATTCAAGCGCTAATTTATGATTTGATTTCTTCTTCTTTTTGTAAATTTAAGGCTGATATATCTAGAGTTAATTTAAATAATTTATGTTAACACTTAGATTATAGTTTGTTAATTAAGATTAGAATTAGTTTATAAATGTATATATTTTGTATAAAAGGTGTAACCGTTAAATAAATAAATAAATTTAACATCACTATGGAGTTACTTTTATCAACTGTAAGATTATTATTTTTAATTATCTTTTGTAAATATTAAATGGTTCTGTTGTCTGCATTGGATATTAATTGTGTGTTTTTATGATTTTTAGGATTTTGCTGTAGATTATTATTATTTATCTCTTTCTGAATCAGGATCGTGCCCCATATCCTTGGCTGCTATTTTGGGTGCTTTTAATGCCAAAATCATCTGGGTGTTAACTGAATATTGCATGAAGTTGAATAGTGTGTTTTAGGTACTATTGATAAAACCATGTGCTTAATAAAGCCTATTGTTTATTGATATGTTTTACAACGTTATGTTATAAACTGTTACACAACGTTATTTAATTCTCAAATGTTTTCAGCATTAGTAGTATATTTTTTGGTTATGATTCAAGAAAATGCTTTAAAACTTTGTTGGACAACTTTCTATTTACAATATTGTGGCTTTAGCGATCGACTACAAATTAGTACTGCCACGTATTTTTCTAACACAATTATTTTATATCTATTTGAACTAAATGGTATCTTTTGGCACCTTTACGTTTGAATGCAAACAATTGCCAAAATTGTGTATTATTATCTGTCAAATATAAAAATTTAATTATATTACTTTCTTCATGTTTTAATTTTTTTTATTAGAAATATAATCAAATATTGTAATATCGTTAATTTAACTAAATCTCAGGATGATGTAAGAGTTAAATCTTTGTACCAAAAAACAGCAATTATTAATACAACTTTGTAATATCATTTCCTTATTCGATACCACAGATTATACGATTCAATGGTCGCACAGCAAGCACATTAACGTTTCTCTATTATCTGAGACATTCTTTAGTTGGTTAATTCTTGTCTACTTGGATCAGTCTCGAGTAAAACAACATCCTTGGTTTTACTCAAGACTACATTCTGCTGCAAGTTCTTATCCTAAGTGAAATATTAAAATATTTACGTAAAATATGTTTACCTGTCGTTTCTTTATACAGAACCTGTGCGTTTATGACGACTAAATCATGGATGTTATAAAATACATCCACAGGCCATATATGGCATTTACTTTTCACACTATACTTTCTGTCCACTCGGCCCCAAATTTTGTACTATTAATAAATTTAATGGTTTCTCGATGAGTTTTTATTTTTCCTTCTGTTAGAGATTTTATTCTTGAACCTAGGGCAGGTATTTTTTTTCCTGTTTTTTTTTGTAGCTTATTGGAGCACAGTTATTTAATATATAGAACTTAACTGTAAAAACTTTGACCTATTTTTGGAGCGTTGCAAATTTTGGTATATCTTCTTAATTTTTACAAATAGTTCCACCTAAAATATTTTTTTTTATGCAAAAGCTTTGTTGCTAGGGAAGAACTTTCTATTTTTAATGCTTTCATATAAGTTTTTAAACTGGTTTCTTAAATCTTAACATAAAAATGTGAAATCAAGTAAACAATAAATTTCATATACTCTACTAGTAGCTTAAATTAAATTATAATATTCATGGACGGTACTATTAGGCATTCTAACCTATTAGTATAAATTGCATAAATCATTTATGATTAGGTACTTATGAACGGTGTTTATTATAAACAATTAAACATTCTATATGTTAGAATAATGTGTACAGGGAAGTTAAACCAACAGGTATTTTGTTAAACCGTTTAATTAAAATTTGAGGCAATTTACAAGGAGCGGATCGATTGGCATTCGCTGTTAGGGTTTTAGAGAGATACCGGCTTGTGTAAATAAACGAGGCGGAGTTGCCCTTTCTAATTAGTGGGATATATGTAAGGGACGACTTGATGACAGGTAAATAGGATAATGGGGAAGGCGACGTTTTAATTTTGGCCATTTTGAAATTACGCTGTGTTTTTAACATCCTCAGATTAACCACTAAGACACGGATATAAGTTCTTAGTTTCTGTCTGTTGTGGGCTATTCGGATGAGATGAGAAAAGCTGCCGCAGAGTATGACAAACAAAACACGGGGGGTAATTAGTCAGGCGCAGTCGACCCTCATCACGGACGGCTTACTCATCCGCCACTCATATTCCATTTCGGGATGTAACGAGAACGTACCCAAATTGATTCTGGTTGAGAAATGGCATTGTCAGCCAGCATTCGCACGTCGTCGAATTAATCATGTGTATACGCGAATTTGTCATTAGAACTAATTGTAGCTGGAGAAGTCAACCCCTTCCCCACATACACATGTGTATAATCTATGATGCATATCAGCATTTTTATAAGCATTAATCTCTTAGGCGGTTAATGAATATGCGGAGTGTTCCCCGGGGGGGCAACTTCACGTCCCCCCAGGTGCACGCGCGACGATTTGTAGAGCTTACCCAGCTGCAGGAGTCGACACATTCACTCCTCACAATACAAATGCTCTCCTATCCCACTAGTGTCGCATTATAACGGCAACTTGCGGTGGAAATTTATGAGGCCATTTGTAAAAAGGGGCCTCCGCATTTATACGCGACGTCCACAAACTGAAACAAACCACTCGGTTATGGGAGAATAACGGGGTGATGCGTGTGCCTGGCAGCGCCGGATTGATGGGGCTCAGCGCGGGCCCCGTCTGGAATTCAATTCAATTTTGACCGACTGTCCACCTGAGAGGAACAAATCGGCCCCGCGAGGGATACCTACCAACGATTTCATAACAAGTTTATGTTCACACGGGAGATGAATCCATTAAGCCCTCGTTGCTGTTTATGTATACCCCTCATAAACTAGAATGACACATTTAAAATTTTGATGTTTATGTAAATTGTTACATTTAGTCAATGTCAACAACACTTTTGAAAAATCACTTAGACATTATGGCAATTCTCAAACAAACATTATTATAATTCTAATATTTTTAATAATATATCCTATAAGACAATTTCATTTTATTTATGGATCTACAAAAAAGGTATTACAAAACACAATTTCAATCTTATAATTACAATTAATTACAATTTGTATAACTTTTCACGAGCAGATTAAATATTTAATTAAATATTGATAAAAAAAACATTTATTAGCATAAAATAGTATATTTATAGTAACATCATTTCCTCCTTTCTTCTATTTAGCATTCCATTTTAGTAAGGGTCTTTACTCAAGCACCATCTCCCTCATCCATTAAATCATATTTTTTCCATCCAATCATCACAAACTTCGCAAAACTCATCTGCTAAGTGTCTATACTTACACAAAATACATATCTATTTTCCATAACTTTATCTTATTGAATCATAAGGATTGTGGCGACCGTTACTACGTCGTAATGCATGATAAACACTTAAGTAACGCATTTACTATGTTTAACATAATTTTTAGTGGTTAAAACATAGTAAGTGCGTTAGTTAAGTGTTTATCTTAGTGAGATATTTCTTTCTTTCTCCCTTAGTCCAAATATAGCTCTTGTCAATTTGATATTTTTCTCCCTACTGAACTTATATCAATACATTTTTACCTTTTATACATTTTCAGTTATGTACTTCCCTTTACTTTTTTGGCATATTTTCATGCATTCTCTTTCACTCTATTCTCTACTAGAATATTAATTTACTTTTTCCATACTTTTTTCACCAGCCTCTTCTCCACTTATCTACTTAACAACATCTCATAACTCATCATTGCGTAGAATCATAATCCATCATTATGATCATTTATTTTTGCCCTGAATTTAATTTTGTTAATTTTTCACACATCGCAAATATGTTAGTTTAGTTTAATTTAGTTATTAGTGCTAATCTGAATAAATTTTGCCAATTATAGAAGTTAAATGTTATCGACAAAAAACATTTCTGCATTAAATTTTACATCAATTGTTATAATTAATTAAGTTACAGAAATATATTTCGTCGAAAAGAAATAATTGACTGAATTCCCATTTAAAACGACGAACGAAAAAAATTTAAATGCTTTCCCAAACGAAGGGAGGACAACCTCATTACGAACCGATGTGTAGGAGAACGGCCGAAGGGCGTCCACCCCCCATCGCCCACCCCATAATAGACTGTTAAGTTTGTGTATTGATGTGTTTTACTTGGAACGAAGGCAATTACGTCCCGGAGAGCAAATATAACTCGAGGCCGACTTAATGAAACACGCCCGGAAAAAAATTACGACGTGCTCGAGACACTGACAATTTCCTCCATGATAATTATTTCGTTTGCATCGGCTCTAATTTCCCATTATTCTGCGTCCCTTTGGTCCTCCTCCCTCATATATATTTTTTTTTATTTTTCATTATTCCTCGTCGCTTTTCACCGTCCGAATCGATAAATAGTTGAGGGACTCCCACTACGAAGAAAATGTAGAAAAAAACCTCGAACGACGATCCGAGGACAAAAAGGTAACTGCGCTCCTAGTTTACGGATTTTCTTCGCAAAACTAAAACGACAATACTCCAACTTTAACAAGCTATAACAGACAACTAAATTATTACACTTGGTTATGTTTCCTTAGAAATATTATCTAGTGCATATCGTCTGTGTACTTTTTTTCAACACTTTGAAATGTAAATAAAATTCATAAAGAAATTTTAGGAATAACGAAAGGGGAGATACATATTTTTTGCAATAACTTATTATTTCTGAGTAAAGCAGTATATTATTTAAAATAACACAGATTTACTTAATAAACATCAAAATTTAGATTCACACCTATATATCAACTAGCAAAAGTATATAAACGATTTCTTAAGTATGAGATATAGTAAAAAAATAGTACAGACACTAAAATATATTTTTTGAGTTACGTAACGATTATTACATTACCTTATATTACGTCAGTGTTTTATTAAGTGATAATATGGAGTTTCAACAAGTAACGGCCTCATCAATCCAATATTACAGTAGAATAGTATTTAATCGCGTTTTTATTATTATAGCATCAATGTTAGGGCAGAAATCATAAAATAAATTACTATGACTCTTACCAAGAAAAAAATATATATTGAACAAAGACACAGAATTAATATATAAATTTAAATGAAAACACGTCTTAAATAATCACTTTCCTTTTCAATAAGCAAGCGGGCACACTTTCTAATAAAATGTATTAATATTAATTTTTAATAATGACTAATTAACATGAATTATAAATTGGCTGGAACGGGTATAAACAGGGACGAAGGTTTTAATGAATCCCCGAAATTCGCTGAAATTCCCAATAATGCCTCCAGCCTCCTGTTATTACTTATTCCTCGGCTCTCCGTTTCATTTATTCCTCGCCCTTAATTACCCCCCAGGAATCATCGATCGCGCCGGTGGAATAATGAAATATTCGGTAGATAAGGGCGGTGCATTGATTTAAATTTATATTAAACCGTGCAATTCGAACGAAACTCTAAACCGGCGCGGAAATTAAATAATTACTGGTGGATGCGCCGGGCACTATCTCATTACACCACATAAAGCATTCTGTATCGGAGATTGTTCTAATTAAGTAAATGTGTTTATTTTTTGTATACCTTCGTTATTAAGCGATCTCTAAATAAAATGCGAAACACAATTTAAACGCAGAATAAAATAATCAGAATGAGAAAAATTAGATCTAATATATAATGATAATAAAATTGCAATTTATGAAATAATTTATTCAATTTATTTATATGTTCTTATTTCTTTGGCTTATTTCTCTAAAGGTAAACTAAAGTATACTTTTAAAACTTTTTCATAATAATAATGTCACGAGACGCGTGAGGAGAGATGCGTCATGGACGTGCCGACTGGATCGAAATAAAAAAACAAGTGTCAGATCTAAGTGTCAGATAGAAATGTCAGATGTAAATACGTGCTGGTAATATTAATTGACTTCAATAAATCATTTGCAATTATTTACACACCCGTATAACGTGCAAAAAACGTTACATTGGTGTCAGGTGTGGGGTGTGAAAAATTGCAAACAAAACGGCGAAGTGCGTTACAATAACGGACCTAAAAGTGTCTGAATTAAAACTGCAACTGGAAGAACGGGATTTGGATACGAGCGACAAGAAGAATGTGTTACAACAGAGACTTAAGGAAGCGCTGCAAGAAGAAGGCCATGATCCAGACACATTTTTATTTGATATCGGAGGCGACACAGCATCAATTATGGAGCAATTGAGGCAAAATTCCGATAAAATGACAAAGAAAATTTTGGAAATTTCTAGGAATCTGGAAGAAAAATTAAGGGAAAATGCCGATACAATGAAACAAGAAATGCTAGAAATTTCTAAAAACCTGGAAGAAAAATCTCTTGAAAATTCAAGGAAAATTATTGAAGTTGAATATAAAATTAATGAAAATTCGGAACTCGTGGAAAAGAAAATATATCAGAAAATGACAGAAAATGCCGATACAATAAAACAAGAAATGTTGGAAATTTCTAGGAATATGGAAGAAAACTTAACGGAAATAAAAAGAAATTTCGGAGGAATTAAATTAAATGACATAAAAAATTATCCTGTCCACTCGATAAAAATGAAACCACCTAATTTTGATGGCCAAACTTCTTGGAATAATTTCCTTAGACAATTTGAGGTCGCAGCATCAGCCAATGGATGGAACGCAACAGAGAAGGCTACAGCTTTAATTCTAACACTGCGTGGGGATGCAACAAATGTCTTGCAGAGAGTGTCCCAGGGTGAGATGAATTACGACCAATTACTCAAGCATCTGGAAATAAGGTATGGTCAAACACACCTTGAACACGTGTACCATTCACAACTTAAAAATCGCTCCCAGAAATCTGATGAGAGTTTGCAAGAATTTGAAGCAGATATAGCATATCCTGGTGCAACAGAGAACATCTTGGAAATATTAGCTGTGCAGGAATTTTTAGATGAATTGAAGGATAAAGACATACATCAGGCATTAATACTCGCTCGACCAATTAAATTAGTAGACGCACTGTCTCGTGCGCTCGAGATAGAAGCAGCGAAAAGTACAGTTAGGAGTCAAGGCCGTGTTCGGAAAATGAAAGATTCACGAGAAGGATTAAATGATCTTAGAAAAATGATACAAGATATCATCAAGGAATCGTTAGCAAACAGGAAGAAAGTGGAATGCTGGATATGTGGAAAACACGGTCATATACAACGTCGGTGCAGAGAAAGATCAAATAATCGCACTAATGAAAAGTCGGAAAACTAGAACAAGCCGACCTCAGGGGATGTCCGTCGGCTAAAAAACATCAAGCCCCTAGAAAATCTGCAAAAGTGGCATACTTGTCACACCACGTCGATACGGTTTTTGTGGATGGAAACATTGATGGAAACTCTTTTTGACTGCTACTAGACACGGGTGTTTCTAGGACAATTATAAGACCTGATATTGTGTCAAAACCGCAAAATGTAAGACCAACGACCTGGAAATTACGAACAGCAACAGGAGAACCTGCTAATATTCATGGTGAAATAAAATCCACGATTACCATAGGGAACACATCATTCCAACAACGTAGTAGCTGACATTGAAGACGAATTAATTCTCGGTTTGGACATCATGAATACTAGAGGCTTCCTGTTGGATCTTAAGAATGGAATCCTAAAAGTTAATGGAGAGGAAGTGGTACTCCACAGACGGAATATTGGTAGAGTCCGGGTAACCCTTCCAACGGAAACTTCAGTTCCGGAGAGAAGTGAGGTAATTATTGAGGGAAAATTGGAAGAAGCATCCCATCACAAAAACATTATGATCTTTGAACCTATCGTTGATGACGATAAACTGGGACGAGGAGTAGCAATAGGAAAAATACTCTTTGCACCGATAACAATGTATTAGTTAGAATAATGAATACTAACTATTACTCTGTTCATCGATATTGCGGAAAACCACAGCAGAGAATAAAAACAATGAAATGAGTTACCCGGAACTAGAAAAGTTGAATTCCCTTTTGACCCAAGATTGTAATCCAACCAAAAGAGAAAAAGTAAAAAAGTTGATCATGGAATATCAGGACGTATTTGATATTGGACAAAAAGGAAGAACCAATATCGTTCAACATAAAATTAATACCGAAAATTCTCGACCGATTAGGCAGACAGCCAGAAGACTGCCACTGGCGAAGCGGGAGGAAGCTGATAGAATTGTGCAGGACATGGGGAGCGAGGGCATTATAGAACCATCTAGTAGTCCGTGGGGGCCTCGCCAGTGGTATTGGTAAAGAAGAAGGACGGATCAACTCGCTTCTGTGTTGACTATCGTCAACTAAATAATGTGACCAAAAAGGACAGTTATCCTTTACCCCGAATTGACGACACATTGGATATCTTGGCTGGATCTACTATTTTCTTCACACTGGATCTTAAAAGCGGATATTGGCAAGTTGAAGTAGCTCCCGAGGACAGAGAAAAAACATCATTTACAGTAGGCAATGGATTATGGCAATTCAATGTTATGCCATTTGGACTATATAATGCACCCGCGACGTTCGAGAGACTAATGGAGACGGTACTAACAGGACTATCTTGGAAAACATGTTTGGTTTACCTCGACGATATAATTGTATTGGGAAAATCCTTCGAAGACCACATTAAGAACTTAGAAGAGGTGTTCCGACGATTAAGGGATTCTGGACTGAAACTCAGCCCGAAGAAATGTCACCTTTTCAAGAAAGAGGTGCAGTACCTAGGACACATTATTTCAAGCCAAGGTATTGCAGTCGACGGCCAAAAGATCTCAACAGTGAGGGAATGGCCAGTTCCAAAGGATTTACACCAACTCCGGAGTTTTCTTGGATTATGCACGTATTACCGTCGTTACGTTGCGGGATTTTCAAACATCGCTAAACCATTAACCCGCCTCAGTAAAGGAAAACAACGGTTCTTCTGGAACGGGGAATGTCAGGAGACGTTCCAAAAACTGAAAAACGCACTTACCAGCGCACCAGTTCTAAGTTATCCGTTGTCAGAGGGAAGGTTCTTGTTGGATACCGATGCAAGCAATGTAGGAATTGGAGCTGTTTTATCACAAATACAGGATGGGCAGGAAAAAGTGATCAGCTATTTTAGCAAGACTTTATCCAAGCCGGAGCGGAACTACTGCGTAACGAGAAAAGAGTTGCTTGCAATAGTCAAATCAGTAGAACACTTCTATAAATATTTATATGGAAGGAAATTCTTATTGAGAACCGATCATGCTGCTCTTAAATGGCTTCTTCAATTCAAGAATCCGGAAGGACAAGTCGCAAGATGGTTGGAAAGACTTCAGGAGTTTGACTTTGACACTGAACACAGAGCTGGAGCGATCCACAGGAATGCAGATGTTTTGTCGCGAAGGCCATACCCAGAAAATTGCGAGCACTGTAACAACGCAGAATCAAAGGAAAGTCAAGTACTCCGAACAGCTGTAGAAAGCAATGACTGGAATTTAAAAAAAATCCGGCAGGATCAAGACGACGACCTTATTCTAAAGCCCCTGATGACATGGAAGGAAAGTGGAACCAGGCCAACATGGGATGAATTCTCCAAATAATCGCCTGAATTGAAGTCATACTGGGCTCAGTGGGATTCTATTGTACTGGACAAGGGACTGCTTAAACGCATATTCAAAGATTCAGAAGGCCGCGAAGAACGAAGGCAGATTATAATTCCAAAGAGTAGAATACCTGAAGTGATGCAAGAGATTCATAGTGGATCTTCCGGTGGACACCTGGGTATGTCAAAGACTTTAAACAAACTTCGGGAGAGATTCTACTGGGTGAACTGTAAGGTAGACGTCAGGGAATGGTGCAAGAAATGTGTGATTTGTGCAGCAAGTAACGGTCCACAACGACGAAGGAAAGCACATATGCGTCAGTATAACGTTGGTAGACCTTTTTGGGCGAATCGCAATTGATGTTGCTGGCCGAGTCTCACCAAGGAAATAAATTCATCGTGGTGGTAATGGATTACTTCAGTAAATGGGTGGATGTCTTCATAATATGCGTTACCAAACCAAGAGGCTTCAACAATAGCGGAAGTACTAATTAAGGAGTGGATATGTCGTTTCGGCGTTCCCTTAGGACTACATTCTGACCAAGGAAGAAGTTTCGAATCGAATCTTTTTCAAGAGGTGTGCAAAATCCTTAAGATTCATAAAACAAGGACAACAGCTATGCATCCACAATCAGATGGTATGGTGGAACGAATGAATAGGACCACCAATCGCTATTTATTAAAAGTAGTCTCTGACCATCAAAGAGACTGGGACCAACATCTCCATCTTTTCTTGCTGGCGTATCGATCGGCTGTACACGAAACAACCGGGCAGACTCCAGCAACCATCGTCATGGGTCGAGAGCTACGACTTCCATGTGATTTAAAGTTCGGCTGCCTTCCGGGAGAAGATTTGGCAGGGGAAGACTATGTGAGCGACCTGACACGAAAAATGGATGAAATCCATAATCATGTGCGATCCAACATCCAACGTGCTAGCGACCGAATGAAAGAGAATTATGACCTAAAAACGGATTACAGTGTTTATAAAGATGGAGATATGGTGTGGTTATTTAACCCACAAAGACGCCGAGGTCTCTCCCCAAAATTACAAACATCATGGGATGGACCATATCAGATAATAGAGAAAATCAACGACATCGTATACAGGATTCAAAAACCACCCCGAGGAAAACCAAGAGTTGTCCATTTCAATCGTCTGACCCCTTATGCTGGCGAAGAAGATGGCGCAGCGATTCGTGCGGTGGTTGAACAAAGCGACGAGAAAGCATTTGAAGACTTCATGGATTAGCACTCTGATGGACGTAAGAGTCGTTTTGATGTAACGAGAGAAGAACAACGAGATCTATTCCAAGTACCTTCTGACTACTGTCTTGCCCATTGTGTGGCCCAGGATTTGAAGATGTCACGAGGAATTGCTAGCGTCTTCAGGAAGAAGTTTGGAAGGTTGGAGGAACTACCCACTCAATGTCCTAAAGTCGGAAGCATAGTCCACCTAGATGTTAGTAGCCACCTACCGAAAAGGATCATTTACTATCTGGTAACGAAGAAATACTCTCATCAGAAGCCAACCTACAGGGATGTATGGCTATCATTAAATGAGTTGAGGGATTCACTTCTACGTGAGGGTATCAAGAAATTGGCAATACCGAAACTAGCTTGTGGGTTGGACCAATTGGACTGGAGAACAATCAGAAGCATGGTGGAAGACCTTTTTGCCAATTCTGGGATCGAGATTTTGGTATGCTGTTATAATTCCAGTGGTATACGACATGAGAAGCCCATAGACTGCTATTTCTTTCGAACGTCAAAATGTACAAAGGGGTCGCAGTGCAGGTATCGTCATAAGGTGCCGGAGGACTCATTTCGGGACGAAACATGCCTAGGGAGGGGGCAGTGTCATGAGACGCGTGGGGAGAGGGGATGCGTCATGGACGTGCCGACTGGATCGAAATAAAAAAACAAGTGTCAAATATAAGTGTCAGATAGAAATGTCAGATGTTAATACGTGCTGGTAATATTAATTGACTTCAATAAATCATTTGCAATTATTTACACACCCATATAACGTGCAAAAAACGTTACAACAATAATAATAAAAACAATAATATATTACTCTATTCGTGTATAATGATAATTATACAAATAATATTTATTATTATCTATTTAGTAGCATTTAATTTCTTTCGAAATATATTAAATATTAAGCTCTGTATACTATAATAACTTTATGAGCAAATATAACCTAAAATGCAAATTTTAATTAAAACAATATATGTCTTTTTGTGTAACAATTTATTTTAAGAAAATAAAGTTTGGTTAAAAGAATTACATTTAGAAAATGAATCAATAGAAAATACTACGAATTCCCCATTCCTACGTCTGTATGCGGATATGTCGGGGCGCCGTGTCACGTCGGGGGCTTTCGATCTTGATAACAATTGGAATTAATGCGATGGAGCGCACCCCCTGATACACGAGTGTATTTTAGATAGCGGCTTGACCTTTGTGGTATCGGGTACATACATCCTCGCCAGAGCAAATTTTTTATTGCCGCCAGAAACAAACAGTCGTTATCTAGCGCCCCTGCGGGTCGATTACACCCCGCAATCCAACCCCATCGAATATCCGCACTGGTCCGGTCTTGGAAGTCGCCTTTCTTAGGATGAGGGTTAATTCCGCAGTGGAATATGCTAATTCCGCCCCCTATTAATGGCGCGGGCCCGAGGCCGAAGGGCGGATAGTAACGACTTCATATTTAGGATGCACCATTTAGTTTGTTGTGGATAACGCCGTTTAAGTAACGCTATTATCGTCTTTATCCCTAGTTGAAAGAAACGGCTTTCTCCTACAGTTAATTATTCCGCCTCGTATGCGTTCTTGTTACCGCTTTTATGGTTCATATCGACCAGGAAATTAATTTTCTGCCATCATATATCACTAGATTATTAGACTGAACGCTTTTTTATGTAGATATTTTCCAAGTAAAAAACCTAATGTATACATATAATTTAAAATATCTTATAAATATAGTTTAATGGTCAAATAAATACCTTCTTGGTGTCGAGAGTATTAATAATTCTTGTCTAAACTTGTACACGTTTTAATTATCTAAAATATACACTTCTATTGTTAAATGCATGATAATATTATTAAGTTTTCACATTATTAGATACAAGTTTGTCTACAAACAAAACAATTATATTCCAAACTGATAATTCGCCTAAAAACATATTCTATCGTTTTATCAAATGTAAATAAAATCATATCATTATATACATTCATTACATATATTGTAGGAATCTGATCAGTTTTAGCCCTTTTTATATATTATTTGAATATAATTATTTTCATAAAATTTATGATACACTGGACTGCTTATTTTATTCATTTGTGTGTTTCTATTTTATATAAAAATAGCCTACGAAAACTGTGAAAACTACGGGCGCTGCGTAAAAGCGAGTTATATTTTTAAAAAAAGTAGCAAAATACGAGAGTCCAGAGTCCTGAAATGTAAAATGTTGATTTATGGCGAAAAATAAAATACGGTACAATGCACTAAAATATTATCACATTACCTACGGCTGCAGTAAACAAACGGGCCGGCTCGTTTGATGTGATCTCAAAATGTATTTACCGCTGGTCATTATTACAAATTAAATTGAATTTATTGTTGAAGTATTTAATTTAGTAATGAAATGCAATACATTCAATCCGAAATATAAATTGTTTTTTATAATTACTTTTAATATTATTTGTGACTGTCGACTGAATTTTAATTAAATAATAATATTTTCTATAAAAATAAGCAATAATTCAATACGTGAAATACTTTCTTGCTTCAAATAAAATGTCTATGATTTAAAATTATTATATTTATTAAAGATTAAATTAAAAATTAAAGTAAAGTAAATTTAAAAAAATTAGTAACTCAAACAGCATCCTGAAATAAGCTTATTTTTATGTCATGTATTAAGGCTATATTAAATACATAAATAATTACTATATTAGGATACTTACCTCAATAGTTGATAATTTGTGCAGTTAAAGATTTAACAGCAAATAAATTATAAGTCAGTGTTCAGATAAAGATTCAACAGTAAATAAAATATGAGTCAGTATTCAAATAATCATAAAGAACTTGTATTAATACATCGAATTCTATGATTAATCGCAAAATAATTAAATGTTCATAAAAATTAGTTTTACCTTATTTTCTGCTCTGATTAAATACTTACTAAAAAATATTTATTCGAGCGTCTTTCGACCAGATATCAGGCTCTTTTAGTTCTACAATACAATTTAAAAGAACGCCTACATAAAAGAAAAGTCGCCTTGACGTCTTCAAACTAAAAAAAGGTTTTAGTTAAACTTTAGAAAATTATATTGTAAAGATATCACCACAATAATTAACATTAATTCTAAATCCCTTTTGGAATTTTTATTTAAAAATAATATATCTTTATACGATTCTATTTAATACGATTCTATTTAATACGTTCTAAAACATTTACTATTCCATTCTAAAGTAACCTTTAGTTTGGATTTGTTGAAGTTTAAACCGATTTACCCCTATCTAGAAGATAAACACCCTCGCTATACAATAATATCTAAGTGTTTGTAGCAATAGTAGTAATTTTTCTCGTGATTCACTTTATGGCCCCGTCGGGCCATTATCTTTGTGAAAATGACACGCGTTCTATAACGTGCATGTTTAAGGGCGATTCAGATATCAGCATTTGGGGTATCGTCTACCCCATTGATTGCCATATCGAAAATTTATTGCGCTAGGGTCCGACTGATTGAAACGTGACAAACAAAAATATCTAATAAGTCGTAAATAATCGAGTAAATGTATCGAAACATGAGACATGGAAACATAGCACGATTGTACAAATGAGATTTTTGCGTCATCTTACAAATTAGTAAAATGAGCGATTTTAATAAAAACGAAACGCGCCGGAATACTGGGTATAGTTAATTAGCCAAACGTAATAAATTCCGTTACACGAGGCGCGAGATCTTATTAATTTAATTCACGTGTTGAAGTTGTAGCCTGGCGCATCCACCAGAAGTTTAATTTCCGTCTTGGCAGTTACTTAAAATTTACACCAGTGAGTCTTAGGTGTGTTAGTGGATGTGAGTGTGTGTCAAATGGAATTTCGTGTGCACGCGGATAACAAAGTTTGCGAAGAGAGCCTAATATATGCTAGTGCGGGTTTGCGGGGGTTTTTAGGGGGTGAAGGTATAACCACCTCAATTTACGGGTCACCTGGATTAATCAATCGACGACAATCTGCACAAACGAAATAAGCGTTATCGTCAGAGTTTCCACAATGATGAGCTTCCCCGTTATCAAACAACCCTCAGCTTCATTGAATAGATAAGGCCAGCATCGCGTTCCACCCTCCAACCAGCATTTTTTTTTTAATCAATCCCGTACGATAAATATTTACAGAGGGGAGAAAGGCCTTAAAAGAGCATTGGGTAAACTTACACGAATTGTACACAATCTCGAGACTGTATTAAGAGGGTAGTAATTAGCGGTTGTGTTCAGCCACCGTGATCACAGATTGCGTTGGAAATTACTGGCTCCTGACTCATGCGTCGCTGCGTCCAGAGGGTCGTTGTAATGAAACAGGTATGGACCCTTAATGTCCCACCCTTTCTATATGATACACGCTGAAATGCAACCGCTAAACTATCATCATTACGGGATGATCAATCAAAGTCATCCCCTCCCTATACTGTATATATATATAAAATCCTTACATCCCTTGGAATTGACGCTCCTCCACCAGCATCTCCTTTTTTTTTCTCACGACATCCATCCAGAAATTACGCCTCGGGGAAAATATTTTCTAAACGCTATAAATCATTCTTTTTACCCGTGTTTACAATATACAGATGAAAAAACATACTAAAAAATATTCACAAGAAGAAAATATATGTGCAGTAACATTATTCATTCAATATTCATTTCTTGTACGGAAAGGGAAAAACGTAAGGTTTATGTAAAAAAAAAATATTTAAAAAATAAGTATGCCTAAAATAAGTTCATAACTAATAAGTATAATACTTAAACATAAAATAATTATTTATGAAAGGTCAAAGAAATAATTTACGAATGGATTATAAAATTAAAATAAACTTACTTCTAATAAAAAAATCTTATTATATAGAAAAGATTTTTATTAACTTTGGTATAGACTTTACTATTCTCTATTAGATATGTTCATAAGGTTTTATTATTCAGTTAAAAGCATATTCATTTTATACTACTAATAAACATCTTTATTTACAGAAAAACAAGATAAAATATAATACTTGTAATTATTCTAATGTGAGACACTGGCTTCTAGTTTTCTGTCCAACGGCTATCGACCCGCGGTCTTTCAGCCTTCATTTTATATTTTGCACTAATTTAGCGTAATCGTATTATTAATAGCTGAATATTTTAATAATCTTACTAAAAATTATATTGCAATTATATTTAATTAAAGTAAATTTAATTAATTTGTAAACGTACAATTTAAAAATAAACTTAAAAACATATATTGGCGTAATTGGGAAAATGTTTATATTTATTATCGATTAAATTATTTAATATATTAAATTAATTTTAAGTATGGATCTGTGAATACATATAAAAACAACTCTTGATAATGACCTGCAAAATTCAAAACTAAAACCTAGTGATTATTGTTTGTAACACACCGTGAACGTATTTCATATTGCACAATAAATTCTGGTATAAAATATTGAGACACACATAAAAACTTTTCAAATACTAACGAATATTTTTCTGTATATTGTTTTCAGGATATAAAGTTCAAAATGTTCTAAGCATCAACGAGATAAAATTTCACGCTTCTTTTTTTACTTAGCAGTATACTTCATTAAAACTATAATTACAAAAAATCTTATTAATATCACACTTTATTAAAATTTGCAAGACAAAAGAAAATTTTAATAAAACTCATGACAAAATAATAAAGTTTATTTGTATTTCTAAAAATGAAATAATACTATATAGAGATTTTATTACTTTATTTAATTATAAGATAACTAAAAAACGAATAATTGTATTAACATGTTAGTATTTAATGAATAGTTTATCATAGATTTATTTGAGAATGCAGTCACTACCAGATTTATTATTAATAATAAATAAATTAAATAATTCTCCGATATTGTAGAAAATCTTTGTCAATAATTTGAATATTCGAAGCATATTAATTAGTTTGTAATATTTTTACAAACTGATTAATATACTTCGATTATTCTTACACTACTCTCCTGCTTTTATTAATTTTAATTAGTATTCAAGTATTGGTTATATTAATTTCACGGACTCATAAATGCAAACAAATAAAAATATTTGACTAAATATTTAGTATAAATATGAAGTTGTAATTAAATTCATTTGTTTTTTTTTTTATTAAGTATAGAAATGTTATATAGAAATAAGCTACGAAAACTACCAACATTACATATAAAAAAAATAGATTTTAGAACTAACAAAATACGAAGGAACAAAGCTCTGAAATTTAAAATTGATTTATGAGAAAAAAAGTAAAATACGATATTATTTTGATTTTAGGGTCTTGAAAATATAAACAAATAAAAACATAAGGAGACGAAAAATGTAGTCTAGATAGAAAATTAGTAGAAAATATAAGAAAAGTATTTTACCTAAGCTGATTAGTTTCGTTGACGTAACTTCAGAGATAAATAACAAACAAGCAGCTTTTCATAATGCAATGAAGTTTTTAAAAAATCAAGAAAAATTCCTTTTAATAATCGTAAAAGCTACTAATGAATATAAGTATGTACTAATGAATACACTTATTTTTGTTAAGTTTGTAATTTATAATTGTATTATTAATATTTGAATTATGTCCAGTATAAACTAGTATATGTAGTTTATATTAGGGCTTGTTACCTAGCTTAGACATTAAAAAGCAATCAGTATGAAAGATATTCACCTATCGTACCATTCCTGTGCTATAAACTTGTACATAACCAAGAGCTCATTCCATGGCCTATATAATTATGTTTCTTATAGCATGTAATAAATGCTGGTTATATGGTTATAAAAACGATTTAATTTTTTAACGTACAACGTCTATATATATGAGAATATAAGGATATGGAAATTCAAATTAGTTTATTTCAGTTGAAGTAAACAAAATTGTTTCAGCAAATTACAAACCAGATTCAAAATTGATGATTTATTGTAGTGATAGGTAATATTAATTGCAGTGATAGGTAAAAAATGAGCAATCATTTCTTCACCTATTAAATCTTAAAGTTTCACCAAGAGTGAGAAAATTATTCAAGTAATATTAATTGCAGTGTTTATAACTTAATCACTCAGGTAGAAACGTGGCTTGATAATTCGATGAAAGATTCTGAACTTTGTCTTAATCATTTTATAATTATAAACCGTACTAGATATCAAATATTATTAAGAGACAAAGGAGTTTTTAAATTGAATCGCCTTTAAAGTAGAATTTTTTAGTTTTTATTGGATGCACCAATAAAAAATATTTTAGTTTTTAAGGGGTATACTACTGACTTTAATACTTCCTGTCAAACAATAAGAGCCATAATAACTGAGATGATGTATTATACTAATGTAATTATTGATTATAAATTTTATTCAAATCGAATAAAGAATTCAATTGTTATAAACAAAAGAAATAATTTTTTTTGTAACTTTGAAGACAAATTACGGTTTAACTGTAAACTATTGGATATAGATATGTTGGGTTAAATCATCATATTTTGATCCCAGGATTCCTTGGTCCAGCCATTTCCCCACATTACCCTGTATAAACAATATAAAAGCTAGCCCTAAAAAACAAAAAAACCCCAGGATTCAAAAGTATAACAAATGGCACCATAAAACGAAATAAAGAAACTCTAATACTTATATTAATGGAGATAACAAATAAAGTACTATTGGAAGGAACATGAAAAACACCATAGTAATATCCATGTATTAAAAAGAGAATAGAACTAACCAACTACAGACATAATATAAAATACACGAAGAAGTGATTCAAATCTAACTATGCGAACATCTATACCAAAACAAACATCCACTATCAACAATATGCATTCTAGCAGAACTGTAGAATATTATCGGCAGCGTACGAATTAGTTGATACAATAAAAGTTACCTGGACAAGAAGAAAATAGTAAGAGAAATATTCATAAATATGAAAAAAAGCTTTCATATAATTTCAAAAATAATCCTCATCGAAAGCTTAAATTAATAAATTCATTTCTTACAAAAAGACGACAGATAACAAATGAGTGAGCAAGTAAGTATTTATTTCATGTCATAAAAAAATGTTTGACATACGTCACAATTAATGTTATAGATTACTTGGTGGAAATAAAACTCTATACTAACGAAAATACGGCTATCAAAAAAATGTATATAATTAGTAAATGAAAGCAATATCATACTGAAGATCCGCGCATAAAACTAAATATAAAAACATACATATATGATTTGATTTGATTTATCCGTGTTAATAATATTACATTTTACACATGTCAAATAACAGAATATGGTAAATAAACTTACTTAACCTAATTAATTAAATGCAGCAGTAATTACAAAACAATCCTAAAACTAACAATATCTAAAATCAAGTACCCAAACACATGAAGGCATTTTGAGTGACACAAATAAAAATAAAAACACAATAACTTCATATAATATTAAAATAGGAATTAAAAATATGTCATCTAAAAAATTTAAATAGTTAAAACAATCTTATAGATCTAGTTATTTAAAGAGTAAAAAAGTAAAATCAAGTCAGGTTTAATAATAAATAAGTAGAAGATATATTAAAATTATAATTAAAATCAAGTAATTAAAATATTATTGGGGAAAATACATAATTAAGGGTAATCTTAAATTAATGACAGACGGGACGTTATGTAACACATACAATCAGTGTAGAGTAACAGTACTAGATATTATGCCATGTTATTAGTATCTGAGTTAATAAATTCTTCAATTGTGTAGAACGCCTTTGAAAGGAGATTTTTTTTTATTTTTGTTTTGAATTTATTAAATGGTAGAGTTCTGATGTTTTCAGGCAATTTATTAAAAAATACTTTACCAAAGTAGTTTATACCGGTATTAGACTTTTTTAATCTCGTCTGGGTGTGATACATATTACCCTTGTATCTTGTGGAGTAATTGTGATGGCTGTGCCTCTTGAATTTTGATTCGTGTTTTCTAACGTAGAGTAAACACTCAAGAATAGAATAGATACATAGTTAGAATGTTTAGCCGTACAAATTGGGGTTTACATTCATCTTTGTACCCAATACCTGCAATAATTCGTAATGCACGCCTTTGCAGTGCAAACATACGATGACAATTGCGGAAGGCCCCATATTAGAATACCATACCTAAAATGGGATTCAACTAATGAAAAATACGCAATTTTTAATACGTGGATTGAAACCTGTCGTGAAAGATTTCGAAGGCAAAACACGTTTTTGGAGACTCTTTTCGCGACTTCGTTACCATGTTTATTCCAGTTTAGATTGGCAGTTAGGTGTACTCCAAGAAATTTAACGGAGTCTTTATTTCGCGATACTGTTACACCAAGACGTGATATCATTTAAAGTTTGTTGATTACAATCGTTTAGTGCCCTGTCTTCCACATTTAAGACAGAAGTGTCATCTGCAAATAAGATGGTATGGACATTATGTAAATGTTGTGGTAAGTCATTTATATAAATGAGGAAGAGGATAGGACCTAGAACAGACCCTTGTGGGACACCATGCATCATTGGTAGTGCGGATAAATTATTATCTAAACCAACTATTTGAGTTCTATTTTCTAAGTACGACTTAACAAGTTTTATACTATCAATATGAACGTTATACTTTGTAATTTTCTTGATCAGAATATCATGCGATACGCAATCAAACGCCTTGGTGAGATCAACGAATGAGCCTATGCAAGATGTTTTATTCTCAAAGCATTTTAATATTGATTCGCTCATATCAAGTAGGGCGTCTATGGTCGAGTGTTTTAGACGAAATCCAAATTGACCAGAAAAGAATATATTGTTTGATTCAAAGTAATTAGTTAATTGATCTTTTAAAATTATTTCTACTATTTTAGAAAGAACAGGTAGAATTGCTATTGGCCGGTAATTAATAATATCACTCTTACTACCTGTTTTATAGATAGGAATGATTTTTGCAAGTTTTAGTGCACTAGGAAATTGTCCTGTTTCTATGATGTTGTTTATAAGCTTCGTAAGTGGTACCACAAGAAAGTCTTTTACGCTCTTAATTAAGTCGGCGCTGAAACCATATATATCACGTGATTTACTCGATTTTACTTTAGAGAGTGCATCTCGTACCTTGATGTATGTAGTTTCCTCGAACTTAAACTCGATATTTTGGTCAACTTGAATTAGGTCGTGAGTACTAGTTTGAGATGATGGTAATGTATCGTGAATAGCTTTTGCAATAGTAACAAAGTATGAATTAAACTCATTGCAAGTAATGTTATTATGGGCTTCTTCACGAGACACATTTCTTTGGTTATTTATAAGCGACCACATAGATTTTGATTTATTATTACTTTGTTTTATAAAATGTTCAGTTGCACTTCGTTTATTCAGTTTGATGGCATTGTTATAGAACTGTCTGTAACTGTCCCTTAGTTCCTTTGTTTTTTGAGTGGGATGTAAATTGTAATCGCTTTGAATAAGTTTCATACATTCGCGCATTTGTTTGAGTTCGGCAGTATACCACTGAAAGTGGTGAGATCTTGTACAATTTTTTTAGTTCTTTTTAAGGGAAATGCTGTTAAAATTACCCTACTTATTTCGTTAGTTATTTGTTCCCATTGAGTATCTATGTTGTTCGTCAATTCAATAAAACGCCAATAATATACAGAAGAAGTATAATATTATTTTACCAATTCGAAGATAACACAAACCCAATTGTAGAAACAAAAATATATTTAAAAAAATAATATTAAAAAGCAGCAGAGCACAAATTCAAAATTTAGTTGCCAGTGATATTTCTCTGCAGAAACTCGTTAAATGAATAAAAACAGTTTTTAATTAGAATTTTTTACATAACATGCTACATTTCTTCAGATATAACTGATTCCAAGAATTTGGCAATTTATTAAAAAAGATTATTTCGAAATAATTAGTGCTGTTTTTATATTTTGTAAGTCTCAATTTCTTTTGTGCAATATTGTTTCGGTGTCTTGTATTATGACAATGCTGTAGACTGAAAAAATTGTGTGGATTTTTATACACGTAAACAATGCACTCAAGAATACACAGTGATGGGAATATTAGGATCTTAAGACTTTTATAAAGTGCCCGATAATCATCTCTATATTTTATCTTTCCAAGTAAGCGAACTGCCTTACGTTGTAATCTAAATATCCTGTGTTGACAAAACGCGTGATCCCAACTAGAAGTCCGTATCGCAATCTTGAATCTATAAGACTATAGTAGGCTACTCTGCTAATTAAGTCAGGTACCCTCCCAACCAGGTTTCTTAAACAGTAAATATGTTTTGCAAGAGATCTTCCTAGATGTGTCCCTTGATTTTCCCAAGTTAGACAAGAATAAACATGAAGGCGCAGAAAACAGTGTTTGCTCATCTGCGTACCCCTTTTTAAACTAAAAATCGTTGTATGGGTTTTATTTTCGTTTAACAATAGTTAAAATTTTTAGCAGTCCAAGTCTTCACAGAGTTTATTGTGATTCTATTAGCTAATTCTGCAGCTTGTATAGTTACACCTTCGCTAATGATAGTGGAGTCATCAGCGAAAAGAATTGCATTATTTATATTTTGTTTATTTGGAAGATCGTTAATGTAAATTAAAAATAACAAAGGCCCTAAGATAAATCCTTGAGGAATACCATACTTAATTTGAAATAGATAGATTACCACGATCAAAATTGTAGGCCTTAAGCTTCTTTATCAGCAGATTATGTGAGACACAGTAAAACGCTTTGCTCTAATCGATAAATGACACAACAGATACTTTTTTTCAAAAGTACACACAGAGCATTATAGCGCCCGTTGTTGGCATTCCAGATTTGAAACAGAACTGACTTTTGCTAAAAAGAAAATTGGTTTTAAAATAAGATAATAATTGCCGTTTCATTATGATTTAAAGTATGAGTAGTAGAAAAATTGGTCTATAGTTATTCATATCCTATTTATCACCCTTTTTAAATATAGGTTCACTTTGGCAAATTTAAGAATGTCTGGAAAAGTACTTTCTAGTGATTCATTTATGAGTTTAGTAATTGGAATATTAATTAAATTTATGACATGTTTAATATGTACCATCGACAATCCATTTTTATCCGAACATTGACTATTGGATTGCTTCCTTGACAAGTATTACAGTTCTTCTAATAAAACTGAAATTAATGGACTCGTGAGTGTTGAAGGTAATTTCGAATTGTAAATCAGGTAGCTTATTAATTAGGGAACTCGCTTTGAAACAGAAAAAGTGATTAAATTAATTACTAGTTAAGTCACAGACGTTAGTTTTCTTTAAATTGTTTGTAGCAAAATTAATTAGTTTCCAAATTGTCTTTGGTTTACATGGTACATTACCTATATATTTACTAGCTACCTACTTCTTGGTATTACAAATTGCTTCTCTATAATAACTTCTAAATTGATTGTGTCTGTCTCTTAATTCAGTTGAATTAATTTATTTTATTATAAAGGCCGTTTATTGTATTTAGTGTTTCACGCAAACCTTTTAGATTTTTATTAAACCATTTTTAATTACTATCATTAGATTTAATGATCTTACATTGAAAGAATAATTGCACATTATCAATTAGGATATTTAATACTCGATCCCACTTATTATTTATATTTGTTGAGATATAAAGTTCCAATTAATTTTTTCAATCGCATAGAAGAAATTAAATTTACATTCTTCGGGTAATTGGCCTTACCGTCGTTTGTTTAATTTCAACTTTATGTCGATACTTGGAGATATTCCACCGTGATCCGATAGATCAGTTTCAATATTGCTAAGTTTTATTAGATTGACGTCTATGTTGGTGAAAACATTATCTAAACAATTACTTTTTCTAGTATATAGAGGAACCAATTGTATAATCGAAAACTTGCCAGACTATCTATTAAATATTATTCTTTGTATCCACTGCCCACTGCATATATTTGGCATTCATATTCCGAGAGCCAATGTTCAGATATGGATAGGAAACTATAGTTTTTATCAACTAAGAAAGAGGACAATTCATCGCATTTACAAAACACTTCACATAAATTCAAACCAACAATAACGTACATTAATTTTATATAGGATAGGGTTTTGTTTGAGTCTGGACTAAACAATTATTTAAACCAACGTCTTCGGGCCATATATATGGCTTCTTTAGATCTTCAAAGCGGTTTGATGGAACGCCTACTTTAAAATAAGAATACTCTTCTGGAGTATAAAGATATTTTAAAAGATCATCATTGGTGAGTTTTGGATCCAGCATGTACAAATGAAGATATTTAAATTGTTGAACACCTTTAATCGTGCTACTTTTGGCTGTGCCAAGAATAGATCCCTGTCTTCTCAAGATTATTAATACCAAATTTCCCACCATGTTTTAACGAAATGTATTTTTTCTAATTTCAAAGCTTAAATAATGTGTTTTAAGGTAGACTATTGATTAGTCATTAGTGATGCCGAATTTATAAATAAATACAGGTTGAGTTTTATTCGATGTTCTCTATGGGGATCTCGGAAACTATAAGAGATAGAAAAACGGTTAAATAATGAAAGAAGTGTAGATTTATGAGACGAATAAAATCCCACTTTCAAAGTTTTCAAAAAAGTCAAGGGTAACTAGATATTTTGAAAAAAGTAAAATGTCAATTTTTTCAAATCAATATATCTCGGTTATTATAACAGATAGAAAAAACTGTAAAGGTCAAAGTTTTAGATAATCTTATGTAGATTAATAAAAAATAATCAGAACATTTTTATCATCATTTTTTTCCAAGATATGACGCAAACTTACATTTTTTTAAATGGAAACCATAGTTGGCTATGGCCTCATTCAAAATATTTTTTTTTTCTTTTTAATCCAATATCACATATGACATAGTTATTTTTTTAAATGAGTGAGTTATAGTCATTTTAAATTTTATTATAAATAAAAAAAAATTAAATTTTCTCAAAACGTAACTTTAAACCCACCACGATTTTTTTTAAATATTTTTATTTTTTCTATTTAATTAAACATTGTAATTAAGTCGCCCAACTTATTTTAACATTTATATTTATTTTGTTATGTCAATATACTATTGAAAATGTACCCTTAGGGTTCGAAATGTACATATAGATAATAATAAAACTGTTGAAGAAAGGATATACTTTTAACCACTAATAAATATATGAATATTTAAAAGACATAAAAGTGTGTTATTTAATGGAAGTTTGAAAGGACAAAATGAAAATAAATTTAACTATACAATTTACTTAAATTTTTCAAGTAGATCTCAGTATTTTAAACCCTTCATTTTCACAAAATTTTACACCAGCTTTAAATACAGTGTTTTTTGTTCTAAATATAAAATGTATTTCCTTGCCATTTTTTGCGGCTATATTATCTAAACTACCTTGATTCTGGTATACTAGTTAGACTAGCGAAATATTGAGCTTTTACTACAACTGATTGATTAATATTAATTGCTGAGTTACGTGAAGATGAACATTAAGAATAAAGACACCTACAATCACTGTATCCATAGTTTATGTTAAGTGGGGATCAAAAATAGTTTGTTATTGAGCAAGGCTCTAGGTTAGGTGCATGTTTTGAATATAACAATAGGAATCATATTTACTCCCATCTCATTAGAGGCATTAGGAATATGTCTAAAAATTAACTAAATATTTGCATTTTTATAGCAATAATTTGGATTCTCCACATAAAACAAGTCTTCTTGATATAATTAATGAAGCACTTTCGTTCTGAAAGAGAAGTAAAGGGTTTGCATGTGCTATAACTACACTACCATATATAAGTTGTGGACAATAGTATTTATTTAAGAAATAGATCTCAGCATTTTAAACCACTCAACATAAAATCTTCGAGTAACTGTAAATTATGGTCGTTGCGTCAACCAACTACCTTGATTGATTGGGTTCTGAGCCTTGTTGCAAGTTGTAAACAGAAAAAGGATAATTCTATTTACTTAAGTTATATGTATTAAAAATATTTGTATAGAATATCATTTTTAAGTGAGGAGAGGAAATCTGTCATGGAGACCCTTACACTCGTAGTAGGGTAATAAAACCGACTAAGATCACTTCCCTATGATCGCTGTTGGCTAGTATAGGGAAACAGGTCTTTTCTAGTCTCCATAGTAATTATTGTTAAAATTTGTCTATAGAATGGCTAAGAAAATTACGGTTTTATAGTAGTCGGGTTTTTACAAAGAACTTTATTTTTATTAGTAGTAGTGTTTGGTTATCGACCACGTGGTGCTTCCGCCATATGTCATTTGTGTATTTGTGTGTCACTCTAAAGCACCATTAATTGTATCCTAATGGTGAATGGTACCGGTCACCCATCCAATTACTTACCCGAACCAACATTGCTGCACGTCAATTCGGGGCCGTAACCGAATGTGCCACCACCGACATGGCATTAAATACTATTTCGCTCGAAAATCGTTTTAAAATAATAAAAATCACTATGGAAGGACTCCCCTATGATCGCTGTTGACTAGTCTGGAACGACAGGTCTTTTCTAGTCTTCATCAAAATCATTGCTAAAATTTGTCTATAGAATGGCTACGAAAACTTCGGTTTTATAGCAATCGGGTTATTCAACAAGAACTTTTTTCTATAGGGGCAAATCAGAACAAAATGATAGTTTTGACATTTAGTTTTTAGACGTATCAGTAAGAGAAGCTTTAGCAATTATTACAATAAATTCACTCTGCTCGAAAAAGGCATTAAAATAATATAAATCACTATGAAAATGGTGGATCTGTAAAAATTATATTTCCCAAAAATTCGTGATATTTTCTGTAATCATAATCGTCCTTTGAAGCCTTACAAAGTGCAACTAGCGCAAGAATTAAATCCGGCTAACCATTTTCATCGCCCTAAATTCGCTGCATTCAAAAACCAGCTGGGTTCTTTTAAAAAATAATTTGAAGCCCATTTCATTTTTCTGCCAAGGCAATTGGGCTGATAATCCAAGAGCTAATGTTGAGAACCCTTTGCATGCTCAACGTATCGTATGATGCGTTGTGCGATCTGGAAGCGTTGTTATTTTTTTTAAAGTCTGCTGGAAAGCGGTTAAGGTCAACTCAATTTCGGAATATTATTGATGAAATGGATATCACTGACATGTGGTTTCGATAGGGTGATGCCACAACTCACAAAGCCACAGAAACAATGAATTAGTCTAAACAAATTTCCCGATCGGTCTTGTCATTTACCACTGGATAATTTTTTGCTGGGCTAAGTTAAAGACATAGTCTATACGGTTCCAATCGAATCTATTATCACCTTAAAACTGACAATCTTTTGCGTTATTAACGAAATAAACCTGCCATTTTGACTGATTGAAAATCGATAGTCGTGGTTATTAAGAAACCCTTTATAAGATGTAGATCATAAAATAAATAATTAAAATAGTTAAAATTATAAATACTGTGACAAAATAAAGTGTACTAGAACCATACAAAGGAAATATTGAGAACACTTGACTGTGTTTGCGAACTATTATATATTATTTATCATTAGTTAAATATGCAGAGATTTCATCATTAAACATTTGGAAAACACTTTTTATGCCACATTGTGTTAAAATCTTCTTAAAAAACAATACCACAAAAATGTTTTTAAAGGTAGGTTATTTATCATTTCATAATGAAGCCGATTTAATGGTTGGAAATACTTATATATTAGAGGAAGAGTATTTTTAATAAAGAATTTAAATATTTTGTTAAGCTTAAATTGACCTTATTATTGGCTTAAGGTCTCTCAAATTATTTTTAGTATTTTAAACAATTTATCATAAAAATTTTCCATCAGTTTTCAATAAAGTGTTGATCGGTATATCAACTAATCTATGATTCTCATATGTAACTTGGCAAAAGTTTTAAATCTTTACTAAAACTGGTTTTTGTTGAGTTTTTATCACGATTTCAGAAAATATTAGCATCCTACTAATGTATGATAGAATAACGTAAAATATTTGCACAGTATTAATGTCATGATAGATATAAATATTGATCACCAAAATTATACTAAATCTTATATTTTAAAACTTATGATATTGAATTGACGAGGCTGATACTTGGTTCCATTATATATAAGGTAAATAAAGCACTAGGTTTGTAATTTCACTGATTTTAATGTCGAAACTGTGACATATGCTTCGCCACACAGTGACATCATCAGGCAGATGATTAAATGAATTAATAATTTTAATAATCTGCCCGATGAAGCCTGTGTGGCGAAACATATGTCGTAGTTTCGACCTTAAAACTTATGCATTTTAATGCTATCTGGTGGTCGTAAACATATTAACTTTCTGTTAAGTCTATGAAATAGAAACAAAGAGTTATTCTCAACACTTAATATCATAGTATTTATAAAAATAAAGTGATATAGCAATAGGAGACCATTTTATGTTTTTAATATAGAACTTGCAATCAGTATTCGAATTTTAATTATTGAAAACGTTATAATACCAACAAGGAAAGATTAAATTTAAATTAAATTTCGCTGAAAACCGAAATATCAATTTTAAATCCGACTTATTACTTAAGTTTTTATCAGATTGTTCAGCGGACGCCCACTCTCCACCCGTTCGTAGGAGTTAATTAATATCAACTTAAATCCGGACGCGGAGGATAAAATATGCGAGAAATCGATCTTGAAAAGTTCCCATATTAATCACGCCCCATTGTTCCGTTCCAGATACCTTAATACGAGTTTAATTAAAATTTCCAGGCAGCGAAAATTGCCAGCTCGCCCTCCACACTCACTCAAATATGAAATCGCAGCGTTTAATATACTCATTATCTAATGGCAATCATTACGTTCCCCCTTCAGCCCCCCGCGCCCCATTCCTTGGGGGCGATTGCGTTACGACGACGTCCTTATTAATTAGACCCTCGTAACTAGTAAATCATACGGATTTCATTGTAATGGGGGAGAATGCGGGGCCAGTGGGTGCTTATTCTTAATCCTGGTAGATGGTATGCAGGTACGCTGAGGGGCCGCCGCCCCCATTGTGTCGCGTCGATAATTCAGGCGACGGTGAAATACGGTAGAGCCGCTTGAAATATGCTTTCGGGAGTAACAGGTGTCTGCGGCGCGACGTGCCGCCCCCATGAATCACGATTATTACATTCATCATCATAATCTTATTACAACAATCGGACAGTGGAGCGTTAATAAATTCATTTACGTGGGGGGGACGGCGTGCAACATTTTTTTTTTATTTTTAGCCCTCGCCGCTTATCGGACACCAACTCATTTTGAGTGAGCGCGTCGCGATTCCATTTTATCTCTTTGCACGCCTGCTTGTTGAATAGAATAAAAAGTGTGCTTGAAATAATCAGAAATTTATTACATTAAATCGCAGCTACAATCATTAGTCTTGAATTTAGTGTTATATTTTAATTTATATTATAATTTTTAGTTCCATAATCAGAAGCTATTTGAGTATATAAGATTAAGAATGTAATTTCTTATACACTACATTTAAAATATACACGTGATAGAAATATGAATGTAAGTTCGATACGAATACAACCTATAAAATATATTTATTGAAAGAATATGATAGACATTTTCGCATCGAAAAAAGAAAATGTTTGTAAATACGTGGAGTATCCGGAAAGTAGTACCCATCTGGAAATTAAAAAAAAAATATTTCTTGCGTTGAGAAATCTAATCACAGCCCTAACCTTATAGCTGGCGATGCTCTTCATTTTCTTGAACATTATAAACACTCACATTAACATCACATTCAATACCAGCAAGACGTAACAATGCACACAGACGAGTGAAATATAATTGAACATGTTAGCACACATCCGGCGGATACTCTTTTCGCCCCAAACGAAATATACAGGGTGACTGACGAAAAACCATTGGTACTGTATCTTGCTTATTTTTGATCCCATTTGAATAAATAAAACATCAAATTAAATGATTTTTAAAAGACTTTAATATGAACTGTACTGATATTTTTCTTGCATCTAGTTTTTGACAAAAGACGATCAACTTTTTTTTTCAAATTGCACTGTATATATATATATTGTACTGATCCGCAAGGAGATTTTTTTCTGAATCTAAATTTGTAAACGATTTTATCCATTCATCAAACCAAAGTCGAGAAATTGAGGAATACAAAAAAAATAAAAATCAAATACCCATAGTAAACAATATACAGAGCCTATTCCAAATGTCAAAAGTGACAGTGTCAGTCATTGGTACAATACTGCAATGATTTTTAATAATTTCATAATAAAAATGTTGCAAGATTTCGAAAACTGAAAAACGATTTCTGTGGAAGCACAAAATTCTAGTACAGTGTTTGAAATATTGCAACATTTTAATTATGAAATAATTAAAAATCGTTGCAGTATTGTATCACTGGCTGTCACTGTCACTTTTGACATTTAAAATAGGGTCTGTATATTGTTTACAATGCATACTTGACTTTTTATTTATTTTTTTAATCCTCAATTTCTCGACTTAAGTTTGATGTATGGATAAATTTGTCTACAATTTTATATTCAGAAAAAAAATCTCCTTGCGAATCAATAAAAATATATATACAGTGCAATTAAAAAAAAAATGTTGATCGTATTTTGTCAAAAACTGGGTGCGAGAAAAAATAACAGTTCAGATCCTATTAAAGTCTTTTAAAAATGGTTTAATTTGATGTTTTATTTATTAAAATCGGATAAAAAATAAGCGAGATACAGCACCAAAGGTTTTTCGTCAGTCACCCTGTATACTTTGTGACGATATTATATATGATATTTTTAGTTTTAACTTTTATCTCTAATGGTATTTAAAATATACACAGCCTTATTATAGTCTAGTACTACATAATTAATTTTCCTGAAAGTTCTAAAACCCTATTAAAATTCTAAATTTCCCAAATAAAATACGAATAATAAACCCCTAAGAAAAAAAAACATATTTTAAACGAATGGCTAACAAATATATTTTTATCTCTAACTGAATCTTGAACCTCTTGAATTATTATCAGTCTTACTTTTACTCATTTGTATTTCAGAATTGGTCTATAATTTAAAAAATTAAAGATATGAATAATAACCTTCTCAGACAATACATACTAAAGTCAATGCATTTTCTGATTTGATGTGATCAAATGTAATCTATTACTTTTTGAAATATCATGTAATACAAAAAATATCAACGTCACCTGCATATCGGCAACGTAAAACAGAAATTTAAATTTGTTATTATTTTCCTAAAATAAGTAGTACAATCAAAAATTATGAAATAAATAAATGTCATTAATAATAACAAGACAAAACCAATTTGTTTAATGTATTGTCCTAATTAACAAAAATACAAGAAAGACCTATTAAAAAAACAAAATTTCGTAGAGAGGAAAAATGAAAACCCTACTAAATGTTATTATAAGTATTAACTGCATTGTGTTAAACCCAATACGTGTACGAAAAGAAGTTTCGAGGCAGAAGAATTGACATGGTCAACCAGGCATTTAACCATGGACAAATTAATAAGGAACGGTCCATATTAGTTTGACATAGGCAACCAAAAATACAACTATGCAAAGCAAACCTAATAAAAATCCAATAAAATTAAAGTACATAATTTATGAGAAATATCTAAAAAGGTTCACTTAATTCCACGACAATATGATAAAAGAAATGAGAGATGTCAAAATATTTATGAAAAAAATAGTTAAATGAAAAACTAAAACAAATTAACATAAAATAAACGTATAAAAAAAAAAATAGAAAATACACGAAACAAAATAGAGAGAGAATGGAAAGGTATAGAGACAATGAGAGAAGAAATAGGGAAAAAAGAAAAGTGGAAATACAGAATAACAAATAAATTAAGAAAAATAATAACTAGTAGTTAGTTCGCAGTTTTCTTAAGATATTTCTAATTACTAGTAATTATTACACTTCCCTCCCCGCATTTGAACAGAAAAGAAGTTAATGAAAAAAAGAAACTAAAAGAAAACTGACAGATTGGGAAAAATAACGATCAGAAAGGTAATAAAAAGTGAGACGAGATATTACTCTTTACTTTTTTTGCGCAAAATGTCAGACAAGCACAGAAAAAAAAAATTAAAATGGAGAAGATAGGACACAGCAAAAACTATATTAAAGCAAAAGTAATCGAAAAAATTATGAGACTTTTTTGAAACTAAACTAACAAAGTATCAACTAGTTATTTTCCTAATACTACTATAGACATTAAATTGTTTATAAGTTGGTGCATGTTACTAATAGCCCATCTATTATTCAAAGTAAGAATTTTTTATGCCACATAATTGTTGTCAAATCACCCTATTCTGTCTTTAGGATTGGGGCTGACTATAAACGCCATGCGAGTTTAACTGATCCTAAGAATTGGCCCACTGGAGTAACCTTAAGTCGCTAACAGCGGTCCTTATAACAATGCTTGTTGAAATATTGTAGCAGATAATATCAATATTTTCTCTATAAACGTCCAATGCTTAATAAATAAAATTAATAACGTTAAAGAATTTTTAAAGAAAAATAATATCATCATAATAATTTAGTCTTTAATGGTTAAATCGTGAAGAATATAATTTAGTTAATGTAGTTGATTTTAATGTAGCAACATATTATGCTCGGAACAATCATATTCATGGAGGTGATATTCAACTAATTCAACTGTTACCGCATGATATATTAATTTTAACAATATACCGCTCTCCATTAGGAGATTTTAATGAATGTCTATACATAATTAGCAAACTATTTGATCTATTAGACACTATAAACAAATCATTTTAGGTGGAGACTTTAATATAAGATTTAATGAAAACGACCCGAGGGCCAGAACCAGAAACCAAAGTCGGGGAAATATTTTTCCAACATTCATTCTGAACATCTATCAATCCACCCAATTGAAGCTTTACTTTCAGATCATGTGGGTATTCATGTAAACTTAAAAGTAATTGAAAAGATCACATCCCCTGATTAGCGTCGTGTAAGACCGTTTACCCAAAGTTTTCAATATGACAATAGAGCCAATTTTCCTGAAAAATTTGTGGTTTGCTAAAGCAAAACTTCTACAGTTAACTGGTAGAACTCGGAACTCCGTTATATGCGTGAATGATTAAATTTTCTGAAGGAATGCTGTAACAGATTTTCAGACTATTTGTCTGAATATTAAATACTGAAACAAAAATACAATAAAAAACTAAACAATGCAAAAATATCAGCCAGTGAAAAGTTCATAAAAAAATTCTGAATATCATAGAAAAACTCCGTGGTCATTGGTTAAACCTAGTCTTCATGACAAAAATACTAATACTAACTCAGATACATTTAATGAATATTTTACGCAGGTAATGGAGGATATAATTAACACTCGGCCGCCTTCTCAACACTCTGCAAGTGTCTTATTAAGTAAAATTCCAATTCACCAAATAATTACTTTGAATTTAAAAATGTCCCAGTATTGTTCGAACTATAATTCAGAAATTAAAATCTTCTAACAGTACAGACATTTACGGAATTAGTACGTCTCTGTTAAAAAGCATAGTTAATGTTATAATATCCACTTTGACTCTCCTGTTATATAATTGCATCGATGAAGGTATTTTTCCATCACGCCTTCAATGAGCTTTAGCAATCCCAGTACAAAAAAGGTACTAGATCTCACTGTAACTATTATAGACCTACTTTAATTCTTCCTATAATCTCTAAAGTACTCAAAAAAATCTTATAAAGAGTTAAAGATAAGCAAGGGTCTATCTTGGGCCTTTCATTTTTCTAAATTTACATTAACGATCTACCGTCTTAGTATACTGAGATACTTCCACTTGGTTCGCTGCAAATAAACTATTAGTGAATTCTGGAATGTCAATTACATTAACATTTTCCCTCAAAAGGGAAACACCCACAAACCAAACCCTGTAAAGTGTCTCGATATTCACTTGGATTCCAAATTACCTTGGCAGTTTCATGAATCTGAAATTTCAAGTAAAATATGCCAATCCACCTGCTTACTACGTCAACTACAGAATTCCCCTTCTAGAAATGATTTGAGAACAGTATATTTTTCTTTGTGCCAAAGTCATATCACCTACTTTATATACGTAAAAATCTGTGCTTGTATAAAGCTCACAGTCAGGCCCATGACCATAAGACAAGATCAGGAAACCATTTACGACCGGATTCCATGCGGCTAAGTAAGTCTCAAAATGGTGCCAATTTTTACGGTCCAAAATTGTATAACTTGCTACCTGAGAATGTAAAACCTCTACCCGAAATTGCTTTTAAATACACAACATAACAGTACTTAATAAGTAAATAATTTTACAGTCTTGTCTTCCCATTTTCGGGCATAAACTAGACTTAACATGTGTACTTGTATGTATATGTATTTTACATAATCACATCTCTTAAAAGATGGAAAATAGACTTAAATTAGGACAAAAAATAATGGAAAATAGAAAGAATGAGGGACTTTCATTATCTTCCAGAAAAAAGGGTTAGAGTGGAAGATCATCGCAGCTGCATGAACTCCGCCCAGCTTCACCCATTTAAATTTTTGTATGTTTATGTAATATCTTTATATCTTCTTATGTATTCTGTTGAAAAGAAGCTAAAGTATAATAAACTAAACTAAACTATCTAAGAAACACGAGTATTTACTACGCACATGTAATTTATTCAAATGTATGAATTTCGTTTATTGATTGCAAAGAATCTGACAGAATAAATAGAAGTGCATACATAAAAATAATAATATCAAATAAAATTCAAAGTTAGTTAAAGGAAGAAACTAAACATATGGAGCAAAATTTAAAAAAATGTGTTCAGCCATCATAGTACTTTCCCTATATATTTCACGAAAACTATGAGCTTCAAAAAAGCTATTTCTGATAAATTACTCACCTTTGAGTTCTTGACAATTATTTGTTATTTGAATTTTATGTAAGTCCTATAATTTATAAATAAAAGGTTAAAAGGTTTAACTCCTTCCCTTCAACTTTTGTTTGAAATATATAAGATAAGATAAGATAAGATACATTTATTGGTGCATTACATATAGTTTACACAAGTCAGGAATGGCAATTAAATACAATAATTAAAATAGTGTATAATGTTGGCGCATGGATATTAGCGGTGAGATAGATGCTGTACTAAGTTGATAAATTGATAAAATAATATGAAGAACAAAAACAAACATTTTAAAATAAGTGTATAAATAAATTTAGAAGAAAACCTTATAAAGATAAACTAGAGGTAAAATTAAAACTACAATGTAATTTAACATGCAGAATAAAAATACATACACAAAATAATTAAGTCACATGTACAAAATAAAATTCAAGATAAAGTGTTCATATATAAAAGGATGTAAATATAAAATAGATTAAAATAAAATTACACGAATAATATCAATACTATTAAATATACATATATATATACACATAAACTAAAATAAATACAATAATAAAATTAAAATAGCAGGACAAATATTGAAACATAACGTATCGAAACTAAATTAAAATGTTCACACAATAAATAACATGTAAAAAAATTAAATCACTTGACAATATTAGCAAATTTTAGTGACACGCATTCTTCAATGCAATAGAATACCTTTTCAATTAGGTAGTCCTTGATAACTTTTTAAAATCTTTCAATAGGAAGTGATTTCAATGTACTGGGCAATAGGTTAAATAATTTTGGTCCATAAAATCTGATACCATTTTGTGATTTAGTTAGTCGGTTACTGACTGGGCGTAGCTGTTCACCAGATCTTGTGTTATGAGCATGTATATTATTATGTTGCGTATAAACATGTTTGTTCTTGTATACGTAGAGTAAACATTCAAATATATATAAACTTGGGAGAGTTAATATTCGATAATGAACAAAGGCTGCATGACAGTCTTGTCTATAATTAATTGATGCTACGATTCGTACAGCTCGGCGTTGTAGCCCAAATAGTCGATGCATTATTCTTGAATGGCCCCAAACCAATATACCATAGGCCAGCTGGCTTTGACATAATGCAAAGTATGCTGACCTTATGGCATACTGGGGTAATTCATTCTTCAGGTTCCGCAGCAAATATATCTTGGAACTAACTCTCTGCGACAACTCCTGTTCGTGATTTCGCCAGGATAATTTGTTGTCGATATAAATACCAAGGAATTTTGCGCAGTTATCTGTGGTATTCTGTTTTAATGAGAAAATGATACTAGTGGATTTCTCTGGATTTACTTTTAATCTATTAGCAGTAAACCAATCCGTCGCTTTTTTGACGGACAATGAGTTCTTTAGAACTGCAAGGTCTTTTTGGTATTCATTATGGTCGTATCATCAGCAAATAATGTTATGGATGACGTGGCCATCACATTGGGAAGATCGTTTATATACAAGAGAAACAATAGTGGCCCAAGGATAGATCCTTGCGGAACACCATGCTTTAATAGAGTACCTGACGAAATATTATTTTTAAATTTTACTCTCTGAATGCGATTGCTTAGATAAGATATCAAAATCCGGCAACTACTTGGGTGAAAGTTATAGCAATAAAGAGAGACGCAATCGAAAGCCTTACGTTTTTCATGAAAGGATTCATTAAGACAATGCTGGATTATATCTATAAATTTGTTGAATGTAAAATCAATGGTACAGTTTATATTATTTTATATTATTTATAAAACTCCAATCAGTGGTAGATAGTAAATGAAAAAATATAATTTTTCCAACTTGAGTAATTGGCCTCACTATTCGATGACAAGGGGTTATTGCAGTGCCATGACTAAGGAACTTGACTTTAATTCCTAAATGATCGGACATGCTAGGATTATCCGGTTCGATAATTAAATATTCGGATTCAATATTAGAAAACACATTATTAATATAATAATAATAAAAAATGTCCACTTCCGGTGTATGAATATATTTTTCCATAAATTAGTGGAATGGTCTCAGGGGACCTCAAAACGGATATTTCAGTCATCGACCCTAAAAATTGGCCAACATGACTTTTTGGGTAGACAATTTTTAGGTTTGTTTGGTGCCCAATGCCCTCTATTGATTATTTTCTTCTCTCGTGTGTTGCATAGCAAACCTATGTTTCGTTACTGGTGACTCTGCGAGACAAGAAGGGTGTTCTTCAAGCGATCAATATTCCAAAAACGCGTACGGCTTCTGGCGTACCTTTCATTTCATCATAAACATCTGAGAGAACCGCAAATTTTCGAATAACACGTGTGGTCTTTAACAACCTTATGTATAACTATCGTGAAACATTGCAAAAATATTCACTGATTTCATCAATTGTAATGCGCAGATCGTTCATTAATTGAACTTACTAATTCGTCCCTAAGGTCTCATGGCCGTCACGAACGTTCCTCATCATGTGTTCTCTCTTGTTAAGTTGAAATTACGACACCAGCACTGAACAGACTCATGCATAACATTTCTCCATACACATCCCTCAGTTGACGATATTTTTTTTAATTTAAACATTATAAACACCCATAGTTAATACAAACTTTTCAAACTAACTGTTATAATACAACTGAAAATGTTAACACACATCCGGCGGCTACTCTATTCGTCAACGCTACAAACCGCACGGTACAAACTGGTACTACTTTCCGGATATTTCTCGCAGTAATTTTAGCAGTAAGGAAAGAGCCATAGGAAATAAATAAAAATATCGAGAACTACTTTAGATAATAAACATTGAATATTCACCCAAAAATATTTTTTTATAATCATTACTTACATAATATTTAATGAACAGAATATTTGTTAAAAAAATTAAATTAAATTTTCCACTTCGTTTTACTGTAAATAATTTTCATTTAAAAAAATGTTAATTATTTATTTAAAGGAAAATTTGGAATGACAAAAACGTAAATAGAACCTTACATTAAAGTTTGACCAAAAGGTTTTCAGCGGTAAAGAAAAAAGTGTAAGTTTATAGTTTTGTTTAAATATTGATCACAGATATTTTCCTAGGAAAATTATAATTGGGCTCAAGTAACCACAAAACATATAATTTCATTAATGTTTTGGATTAAAAAATATGATAAAAAACCCCTTCTTTACTTTGCACAGGGTTATTAAAAATAAGAAAATAGAAAGTCTTAATTAAATTAAGATGCTTTAATAAATAAATAATAAGATAAATAAACATTGCAAAAGAGGTACATGTATTAATTATTAATTGAATATTTAACAATATATTTTAATTTTTGTATATTAAATTTTATAAAATATTTGAATTATATATTTTATAATGCCAGTTATGTCTCGTTGTTAAATATGATTCGATATTTAATTTAAATGCTCATTTAATCTAAATCATATTTAGTGATAAAAGTACCACACTTGTTTTATGATTATAAATTTAATAATTTAATTATTATTCCATTAATTTAAAATCAATACGTGTAAACTTTGTATTAACTATTTAATAAAATATTATTATTACTATTATGCAAAAAAACGTTACATATTACTCTATTATATTTGAATAAATTATGTTTGTTAAAAATTATCTCATCTTTTATAAATTACGATATAATGTTTTATTGTATCTGTAGTAAGTACTAATCATACAAAAGTGAATATATTTTCGTAAATATGAAAAGAATTTGATTAAGTGTTGAAATAAATCATATTTCTTACTTTTTTAAATTTTTAATAAATTTTTGCATTTATTCATGATACAAGATCACAAACAAATTAATCTTAAATCAAATGTTTTCACAGATTTATAGCAATAAATATGAAGACCGTCTTCATTACATTACCTGTGTTTGTTGCAACAAAGGCATAATTTAACAATAAATATTATATTTTAAAATAATATATTAACACCTGCGAGTTTATTGAGTACCGAAAGGTCGTTTTCCATAGTTAATATTTTGACACGTGTAGGGATTTGTATTGAGCCGAATTCCCTCCACCCCAAGCATACTGTCGGGGCGGGTGAATAGTTAAAAGTCCAAAGCGCCGATAAGAAAATTCCCTTACCCGAAACAATGCATCGGCCCCTATAAATCCCCGATATTATTACTCCCCACTTTCAGGGATTTTCACAGTGGGTATAGTCGAGTGGCGTGTAACCGAACAACTGTTAGGCGAGGGGTAGACCCAAACACACAGACACATACACATACACACACGCTTATAGAATATATACACGTGCACATGCATGTATAGAACACACAATTCCATTCCAAGAGTTTCTCCTGAAGAGAAAAAGATCAAGCGTCCGGAAAATTGGGACACACTTAAAGCAACGTGATGCACTCACGTTGTGCGTGCGTATATAAACCCGATCGGGGTTTCGTTTTCCCTTTATTACCAGCCTTCAGCTTCACCCCCTTGGTTTCCATTTAAGCGCGACGGTTTTCTATAAAAAAAAATAAAGAGCGAGGGAGGGACGAAAAGTTTTGCGCCTTTTAAGTCGGGATTAACGAGATTTAATTCGTGTTCCGTGGAGCAAAACCTGATTATGTCCGATGTTGTAAAAATGTATCCGGGGGAAACTTCGTGCCGCTGTTGAATTATTAAATTAAAGGATGGATAACACGGATTGCGGTCCGTTCCTACCGCAAACTTTCCGCCCGTCGCTCCGATAACCAATTACAGGTGAAAGGATGAATTATTTCCTGATGGACCCCCCTTTGTACATTAACTGATGCCCTATATATTATGTAGTAGGTATATCATATTTCAAAGGAAGGCCCCGGGAATAAACCATTGCTCCGCGAGTTGAGTGACACTTTCGAGTTATGCATTATTCGTAAATGTTTTTCATATTCAAATGAAGAGTCGTTTTACAAAATGAACACACTTTTTCGTAAGTTAGGAGAGGATGTAAACGCGATATATCACAGACACCCCGTGGTGAGTTCCACTTTTTTTCCCTACTTCCACACCCTACATTTGCATGCGGGATAATCGATACTGGGGATATCGGGGAAAAGGGACTGATTAAAGCCCTTCGATCAGGTGGCGTTTCCCGGTAAGATGAAACGTAAAGCATTATGGTTCATTAGGTAATTTAGTTCTTGTTGATTACCTTTCTTTGCAGATATTAGCACACCAAATACTTGAAGCAATCATTTGTTTATAAGGCAAAATGCGTTAAATTTTATTTCAAATATTTATTAAATTAAAAACTTTATCTTATATTTCATAATATTTTGTATAGATTGATAAATAATTCACCTTCGAATATGCACGTTTTAAAGGCAATAATATGTAGCAATGTTTGCCCAAAAATTATAACACTAAATCCGATAAAATAGGCATAGAAGTAATATTTTACTATTATGCATTTATACATCTAATTCCTTCAGGCATACATTTTTATAATTAAAAATAAACATTTAAGCAACATTTATTTAAATTACATCAACAGTATAAAAGGGGAATATATGATTATTTTACATTTACATATCTAATTTCTATCGATATAAATTTCGATTTCAACAAAAAATAAGCATTTAATATAGATATTGATATTAATAAATGCTCTCGAATTTAATACCATATAACCTTATTCTCCTGATATTTATCGAAAACAGAATATAACATTTTGATAGGATTACACGATTCCTGATCCGGCTGTCCTTTATTAGAGTAAAGAAGATGAAAGGGACGACTCAGGATTCATGTCCCATATCACTGATTGGATTTTTCAGGACAGTCCGGCTATAAAAATATTATTTACCCGGTGAAAAGGTGTACGCGTCCGGAGATCACAAAGGGATCAGATACGTTAAAAAACATCGATACATAGTGGGTTCGGGCTTTGCTTTTTCATCCTCCGGTTATTTTTTTCCATCCACCATCCCGGCCAGATCAAGTCAGCACGTGCGGCACGATCTGAAATCCATTCCAGATAATAAAACTACATCCACACAGCCAGATTGTTTAAACAATTAAATCAAATATCTCGCATGGAAGTAAGCCCGATGCACCTGTACCGTGCTGTCAGTAATTAATAATGGTATTCTCACTAAGCCTTTACCGGAATTGATACATAGTAATTGGATTGATACCATTGTTATGGTGTCCATTCAACTGTTTACAGATTGTTATTTAAAGGAATTAAACGGGCGAGGGGATTACTGTCTGATAAATTATTTATATTCCACATCATTAAAATATAAATAGTATGGTGATAAATCAAAATAGTTTTAGGTAGCAATATTGGAAAGACACTAATTAAAAAATTGCATTCTTTATATAAATGTAACAATAATTGTGTTTAATGACAAATAATAACTACATTGCTTCATTTTATAAATATTGCTTGTACCATATTAATATAATAATATAATACAAAAAAATTCTCTAAATAATTGTATTATCATATTCTAGATGTAGTTGTTTTGTATACTCTCTTTTATTATGGAACCATATTAAGGTAGGCTGATGATGAGGGAAATAATGTGATTTTTTCAATTATTCACTTGTTATATTGGAATTCTACAGCAGCTGTGGTAAACTGTTAGTGATATGAGGGCTAAAGTCAATTCTTGGTTTTTCCACTGATGTTGAAACTATAGTGATGGTTCGCAGTATGTCTATTTTATTTATAATTTTTGTCAATATTCCACCTCTGTATAGATTCAATTAAATGAATAAATTAATATTAGAAATTAATATTTTAATTTTAAAGTAAAACAATAGTCAGATTTTATTAATTTGCTTTATTTAAAACACTAAATATTTTTCACTATACTGTGGTATTATTAAATTTAATATCTAAGTTTTACTACGAATGTTCACAGTACAATGAAGGGACCATTTCTGTTTAGTAGAAGCAAATGTTGAAGTGGGTGCTTAGGGAAGTATATTGAGTCAAAGTGAATATATTACTGATAGCTACTAATTCGAATCTCTTGGCACAACATATTTAGCCAACTTGGTTTCTTTAGTTAACATAACCGCCTGTAGATACAAACCTGGTTGGTTTAGCTCCTTTCAGATTGTCTTCTATATACCACCAATTATATCAAATAAGCCCTTAGCTATTTTTTTGCTTTAAAAATTTCTATTTGATAAACAGGTATTAATAATGGTTTATTTTTAACCTAACACGATATAACAATAACCTATTCATACAAAAGATAACATATCGCAATGTTACTTTATTTCTTTGGATCCCGAGTCACAAAACATGATTTACAATGAAAACAAAAAACATCTTGACCTTGTTTTCTAACATCAACTAAATTAATTTTGAAATATAATGTCATTAACTAATAACACAGGCCTACATTTTTTTTTCATGAAATAGTGTTTCAAGTTTAGTAAGTGTTCTATAGTACATGGGGTGTGCTGATGACGAATCTGTGCTTAGTTTTTTCCAGCACGTCAGGTCTTTAGGAACAGTGTGTTTGAAATTTTTCATAGTAACTGCCAAAAATATTGAGAAAATATTTATTGAAACTATATTTAATAGAAAATTAAGTTGTTCATTAAAAAATCAAAGCAAAATAATCTACCTTAGACAATCGTTGTTTTTTTGAATAAAATCGTTCTCTTCTTAGCCCAAAACTGCGTTTTCTAGTTTTCGGATTTTTGTGAGCGAGTTCCTCTTCAAGGTCCAGCCATCATTCTCATATCCCATCTTCCTTCGTAACAACTCTCCATCTCCTTTATGTCTTGATGGAACTTATCTCCCTGTTCCTCGCTGACAGCTCCAAGATTTTCGGGAAAAGTGTCAACGTGGGAATTCAGAAAAAAAAGTTTAACGCTCATATTGCATCCCAGTTTTTTATAATATTCGACCATGTTGGCTACAATTTCTGTGTAGTTTGGAGACTTATTGTTTCAAAGGAAACCGTCTATGACTTCTACCAAAGAACTCCATGCTTCAGATTAATCCTGGGTCATTGTAATCTGGAACAATCGATTTTAAGGCTCGAATTTCAGGGCCTAAAAAAAACCTTTTTTAAGTTTAGCTTCAGAAAGTGCAGGAAATTTATCGCATATGTATTTAAAGTAGTTATCTTGTTTATTTAATGCTTCGACTAATTGCTTCATCAATCCTAACTTTATGTGAAGGGGAGGCAAAAGAATTAATTTTGGACCAACTAATGCATCACGCAGCACATGTTTTTGTCTCGGTACAAGTCTTTCTCTGAGTGGCCATTCTTTCTTAACGTAATATAAATATCGTTCTCGACTGTCCCACTCGTACAAAAAAACATGGATACTTTGTGAATTCAGACTGCTGACCCGAAAGCATGGATATTATTTTAAGGTCTCCGCAGAATTGCCAACAATATTCGCTATACTTTATTGTATTTAGCAATAGCTCAAGACTCTCATACGTTTCTTTGAGATGCACGGAGTGAGCAACAGGCACCGAGGCATAAGTATTACAACAAGACACCCTCCATGATTTGGAACCGTAATTGTCAGCTCCCAGTTTCATGAATACTTCAGGAATATTATACATCAGTGAACCCTCTTGAGAGAAATATTCCTCGAACTCTTTTTCACGGTGCCAATACCATGAAAATGTGGTTCCTGGAGCCAATAGATTTTTGTCTTTCAGTCGTAATCTTAAGACTTGTGCAGCATCCTTCGATAGGCTCAAGTCTTTCACTAAGTCATTTAGTTCAGCTTGGATAAACTGTTGATGTTGGTCTATATCAGGATTGAATTCGTCTTCATCGGTTTTTTCCTTTGAACTTTCATCTGATGATTGCTGTTAGATGGTGTGAAGACACAGAAAGCACACTTTGTGTGGAGCCCAAGGTTTATCCTGATCACCAAGCTTTACACTTTCAAGCTTTCTTGATAAATTCTGTTATGCGTCGTTGACGCTTTGCTAACGTTAAATCACCACACTCAGAAAACAAGATACAACTCGATGATACAAACAACTGACTGAAATTATTTCGTAAACAGCTGCCGATGCCATCAAGTTGACCTTGACAGATGCGAAAATGAAACAGTGTTGTCATTGAAATGAAATAAACATAATATTATACAAAAATATTTTCTATTGATGTATAATGTATTTAAAAGAAATAATTTTAATGCAATTTAGGAAATATCATAAAGGTACTTCTACTACTCACAAGTTTTTTTTTTTAATTTGTGAAAAATCTTAACGTGATGGGATCAAACCAAATTCACATTCAGAATCAACTTACCCGTATTAGCTAAGGACCAAAAATCTTTGATTTTGCTGTGTTCAGATGTGTTCCAAGAAATAGATCGCCGTAGTTCTGGTAACAAAAACCGGAATAAAATTTAAGGGCTGTATTGACGTAAATGTAGAGCACCTAATTCTGTGTTTTAACATTTAGAATTGTATAAACTATGTGCCCTAATTAAGCCCTAAATTCCAGATAGTTATAATAACAATGTGACTGATATGCAACGTAAAATTTTTACTAACCCCACGGAATTTACCTGCAGCAAATCGGGTGTTACTAAAATTTGTTCTCAATTTAATGATGATAATTATATCTACAAGATATTATTTCGGCATTTGCAAAATAATTTTCCACACCATATGTTGAAGATGGAAGTGACGTTTCGGCCATTGATACTTCACTTGTTTATTATGTGGTAAATGTACAAAACACTTCAGCCTCAGTACTTTACAAGAATCACAGATTATCTCAACTGGAATTTTAATGACAATGGACCAAACTAACTAAAGATAACTAAAACTGGAATTGCGTTTTATAAAATCTCACTTTCTAGAGACTAGTTTTTAAATCCTAAAACAGATTCAAAAATAACTCAAATCAAGTCAATCATAAAAACAATAGATTATCTCTATGGGAACTTTAATGACAAAGCTCCAAAAGTTAATTTAACAAAATAAAAATTTCAATACGCATTTTATAAAATCATTAAAAAAATAATAACTTAAGGAGTTAGCTTCAAACTTCTGAAACGCATTCACAATTAACTTAACTACTCTACTACAATAATAATAAATTATCACAATAGGAATTATAATGACAAAACTCCAAACCTTAGTCAAAAGAAAATAAAAATCCGCGTATTATAATATTTAAAAAAAACAATCGCTTAAGAAATTATCTCCAAAATCCTGAAACATAATCAGAAATGTTTATCAGAAATAAGTCAACTTTTGTCCTTTGTAAGAATAATAAATTATCTCAATAAAAATTTTAATGAATAACAGAAAAACGTTTTATAAAAAGTAGTATAAAAACGTTAAATGTTTTTCATTAAAAATGTACTACGAAATGAACGCCTCCAAAATTCAAGAAAGAATTTTAATGATTTTTTATTTAATCATTTTCCCTTCTACCTTTCGGTGTAGGGCGTTACATACATTTATATTTCTATTTATTATTTTTCTTTTCATTAATCCAGTTTGTGTAGTAGTATTCCCTCCATTTTTTCTATCCTTTGTTAATTTCTTTAGTTCTTCCCAGGTATTCCCTTTTCTTTATGACTCTTCTCTTGTTGCGCTGCTCCAATAATTTCTTGGTCTTCCTCTTTGTTTTTTTTTCCTGTTGCCCGTTCTTCATATATTTTCTTGGTGTTTCTTTCATCGTTCATTCTGCAGACATGACCGTACCATCTCATCTATCCCTCCGTTCATTTTTTCACTTATTGGTCTTATCCGCAGGTTCTGTCTCTAGATCTCGTTGCTTATTCTGTCTCTTCTGGTTTAGTTTTCTATTTCTTCGAGGAACCTCATTTCCTTTGCATTTATTCTATTTTTAAGTTTTTTGTCATTGTCCACGAATCGCTGCTGTATATCAAGGTGGATCTTATATTTTTCAACTATTTCTGTTTTCGTGCTTTTGGTAATTTCTTTTCTCTTGAAGAACGTATTTTTCATGTTAAATAGTTTTGCTGTTTTGCCTATTTATCCTCGATTTCTTTATCTAATTTCCCGTTGTTGTCAATTATTGTTCCCAGGTATCTGTAGTGTGTGTGTAGTGTTCAACTTGTTCTATCTTCTTTTCTTGTATAGTTATTTCGTGCTTTTTCTCTTCCTATGCTATTATAATGGTATTCGTTTTGTCAAGGTTTATTTTCATGTTGATTTTGGATAATTCATTATATAACATATCCATATTGCATTGCAGATCTTCCTCTGTTTCTGTCATTATTACCATGTTATCGGCAAGTAATATCTCTGTTAGTTGTATCATCTCCATTTTCCAATATCCAATTTTTAATGTTTTCATCTTTTTTTGCTTCTTTCATCGCTTTGTCTAGTACTATTGTAAATAGCAGTGGACTCGTATCCTTGTTTGTCACATTTCTTTGTTTCGAATGTTTTTGATTCTTCGCTATATTTTTGTTCTCTCTATACATGTTTTTCAACAGGTTTATCATTATCTTTTCCGTTCTTCTGTCTTCTAGTTTCTTCCATGTGTCCTCTCTTTTTATCCTGGAAAATGCCTTTTCTAAATCTATGAAGCATATTTGCATTTCTATGTTCTTTCTTAGAGAGGAACTCAGGATCAGATATTTAAAATAAGACAAATGCACGTTTTAAAAATATCCCATTTTTAATTCTACAAGAATAATGTATAATATCAATAGGAGTCTTTATGACAATCTCCCAACTTTAACTTAATAAAGGGAAAATTGTAACCAGCGTTTTATAAAACTATATAAAATTATTCCATCAAGTAATTAGTTCTAAAATCCTAAACATAAGAGCCAAACTATATTAAGAGCAACGATTGGGATATAATTAACGAAGAGGAAGGAATCATGAAGAGATGGAAAGAATATTTCCAGGAGCTATTATAGGGAGGAAATTACGAAAATGATTATCAAAAAATTGACAGTGCCTGAAGGAATATTTTAGATGACATAGTAACATTTGCGAGAAACCAAGAAGAACTTAAACAAAACTTACAAATATGGAACGAAACATTAGAAAAATGTGGTATGAAAATGAACAAAGGGAAGACTAAAATAATGATAATTGGAGAGGAACAAGAGAGGATGAACATAGAAATAGAGGTCGTAAAAATAGAACAGGTATCAGCATACAAATACTTAGGAATAAATGTAGACACAGGAACCGGAAATAAACACAAGAATAGAAAAAGCATCAAAACTATGCCACATATTAAGAGATAGATTCGTAAACCAACCACAAATATCAAAAAGCACTAAAGAAAAGATATTAAGTCAATATATAGATGTGCTTAAACAAATTTATCATAATATAGTCACTCACAAATTATTTAACGTACATTCAATCATTTTTAGTTTATTTTACAGAAAGAAATACGTTTAAACTAGTGTTGATTTGGTAGCCTTGCTATTTTGTAACACGCAAATTACTTTTGTATTATTCAATATCTGTCGAAGTATTAGCTAGAGAAGTATATGTTTCAAAAGTGATTTCTTTATTGTAGTCTTAGTAAGACTCATTTGTTGTAGATTTTACGAAATATTTTCGTGTTTTTTCTAATTATTAACATTTTATTAGTTTTAAATTTTAGTAAATATATTTGTGCAGATAGAAGTTGAGGTTTGAAATATGCAGTTTAGAGAAATTAATTAAGATGATTTATAGATAATGATGTATTATGAATCATTAAAAATAAATCCTTCACAAATTTAACAAATTAAATAACTTTTAAAGTATTTTTACTAGAATATAAATATACAATTTATACAACGATTCTAATTAGTAATATAAGTAGTTCTTAGGTAAGCTAATATGTCTTTTAAAAATATCAAAAATAAAATACTATAAGTAAAAGCAATAGTTCAGAAATTGATAGATATCGAGGATCTGGCTTTATTACAAACATAGTTCCTGCCGTAATGCTTTTATATTGGTGTGTATGTGACATGTTTGTGTATCGAAAAATATATAAAATCAGTTCCATTAGATTTTTAACGAAAATGATTTCCCATCTGGCGGAGTCGATAGCTCTGGAGGCACCCCTTATGTACACATGCACACAGCGTTTCCGTAAATAACGGGAGGCGAGCCCATGTCACCAATAAGTTATCGATTCCTGCTAGGAACCCCGCAGCCTGCACACCTCCTTCGAGCGCCACTTTATTATTTATAAAAGGCTCTGTTTTCTCTGCAAACATTTGCCCCCCAGAAATTAACGGCGGAAATTTATTTATCCTTCCACGACGCACGTACATGATACATTTATGATAGAAAAATAAGTTTTACATATCTAAAAGCCAGGTTAATATCGCCCAAGATTGAGATATTAATGACGCCTTAACTCTATCAAATATCTAAAAATATTTTGGGTTATTAATACATGTTTATATACAAAAATTCATCCAGGCAAAAAAGAACAGCGTGGTGGAATGAAAGAGTAAAACAATGAATAATAATCAAAAAAGAAGCATATAGACAACGGAAGAAAATTACAACATATATAAAGAACAGAGAAGAAGCAATAAAAGCAATAAATGGATAATTCAATTCTATATTTTTGAGAACTTTTATTAAGTGAAGTCTCAAGATGTACAGCTGGCAATGTGAAGCAATAAATGTATAACCTAAAGATGTTCAAGTTCTTTGACGTAAAGACTGCTCCCTACCTGTTTCGGGTACTCCATAATAGCGAATGTACATTTGCTACTATAGTAGCATAAGAAAAGGGCGTACATAAAAATAGAATTTCCATCAATTTGGCGTTTACATTTGTCTGTTTTCAGAACTCTAATGTTGATCTTACTTTTTATGAATGTAGGCTATATCTTATAAATTGGTTTAGTTTAACTTTATTTGAACCATCTCTATAGCTACAATAAGGTATATGTCTAATGAGACCTGTATTAGTCGTTAAGTACAGAGAGTAATTCACTTAGTTATTTTTTTTTCAGAATAGAATAAAATTCAATTAGAGAGTATTAAATAAATGGAGGTGAGTATAGGCAGAAGGGCCTTTTTAATTACGCCGATGGCTCCGATATTCCCGACTCGCTGTTTCACCGTGAAACTTTTTTAATTGTAAAGTTGTGTACGGCAAAGTTCGCTCCGCGGATAGAGAGAGGTCTTCAGTCTTCGGACTTTCTGCGGCTGTGGCGCCACCCTTGCCCCCCGGGTGGGCACTTTAATAATATGGTCCGTTGTCTCTGCGGCCATATATTTGATATAAACCCCCTCGCACACCCCCAAAAACCAGCCCTAACCCTCTACGTCCTCCGCGTGTGTGTGTGCGTGTATGTATGTGTATGTGTGCGGTTTTGTCCCGGCATACCGTACGAGGGGCTCGAATTTAATTCAAATGTCAAGTCGGCCGATGTCCGGATATTACATCGGAAAGGGGGGCGGCGCCCCATCCTCCCGGCTTACACGACTACCAGCGAATATTGCTCTGACGGCAAAATAGATAGATGCACTTTAATTTCCTCACTCAGTTCGACTTAACCTATTTAAACATACTGATATCATTAGATCTTCGTGTCTACGTATGCTAATTGAGAATTAAGGTATCATGCTGTATATCTGCTTTAAGTAACATTTTGTGGAGTAAGTATATACGTAATTATTAATTAACATTTCACTTTGCTTGTAAACTTTTATACTCAAAGATTATTAATTTTGAATTAGCACGAAAAAATTATTAACAAGGGCTTCAAAAATATAAATTTGACAGAAGAAATAAAATTCCCATTGAGAAAATTGATTACTTTTGAAGACGACTTAAGTTATTTCAGAATACGTTTAAGAAGTATGAAACGGATTTTTAAGCTAATTCCCTAGGTGATTGAATAGTTACAATATTATAAAACGAGGATTAAAATGGACGTTTCTTGGGGTGATTGTTTTTTAAATAATATTACATAACGCAAATTTTTGTTTTTTTTTTTTAATTTAAATTTTAGAGGGTTGTTATTCATATTTTTAGTTCAGATGAGTTATATATTAATACGTTTGAGAATTTGATAGCTTGTTATTAAAGCGATTGATCTTTTTAAATTTTAAAGACGCAGATTGCAATTTTACTTACCCTAAACTGTCTTTCTTCTATGAAGTCTAGTGTAGACTGTATTTCTAGGCTGTTTCTTATTTCTGCGTTCTTCAGTATATCCCTCTGGGTCACCCCTCTGGCTCTTCTTAGATATTTCATTTCAGCTGCTTGCATCCTGCTTTCCTGTCTCTTGGTTAGCGTCCACGATTCGCATCTATAGGTAAGCACAGGTCTATATATTGACTTGAATATCTGTTGATATTTGTGGTTGGTTTACGAATCTATCTCTTAATATGTGGCATGGTTTTGATGCTTTTTCTATTCTTTTGTTTATTTCCGGTTCCTGTGTCTACATTTATTCCTAAGTATTTGTATGCTGATACCTGTTCTATTTTTACGACCTCTATTTCTATGTTCATCCTCTCTTGTTCCTCTCCAATTATCATTATTTTAGTCTTTCCTTTGTTCATTTTCATACCACATTTTTCTAATGTTTCGTTCCATATTTGTAAGTTTTGTTTAAGTTCTTCTTGGTTTCTCGCAAATGTTACTATGTCATCTACAAATATTCCTTCAGGCACTGTCAATTTTTGGAGATTTTTGTACCCTATTGTTATACAGTTGCATTATTTAGTCAATGTATATTACAAACAATCCCGAGCTTAGTCCTCCTCCTTGTCGTAGTTCACCTTTTGTTGTAAATGGTTCAGATCTCGTATTCTTATGTATTACGCCGTTTGTATTGTTCTTGCAAAATTCCTTTATTTTCTTAATTGTTTTTCCATCCACTCCTTTTTTGGTTAATATCTCCCATAATTTGTTTCTTGGTATTTTATCGAAGGCATTCTCTAGGTCAATAAAAGCTAGGTATACTCCTCTTTTCTCCTGTAGCATCTTTTCTGTCAGTTGTTTTACCATAAATATGTTGTCCTGAATAATTCTTCCTGTTCTGAATCCACTCTGAGCTTCTTCTAGTGTATTCTCCGTTACTGCTCTTATTCGTTTGTCTAATATCTGTTGTAGTATTTTTCTGGTAGAGCATAGTGACGTTATACCTCTGTAGTTGTCACAATTCTTTCTGCCTCCTTTTTGTGTATTGGTAAAATTAGCGCCATCTGTCAGTCTTTGTGTATCTGTTTTACTTCCCATATTTTGTTGTAGATTTTCCGTAATTTGGTTCCCTTTTTCCTTATGTTTTTTATCATTTAACTAATAAATTAATTATTGTCCTATCTTGACCTAATACTAATTAATAGGGAAATAAATAGTAATACCTATTACTATTTATTTCCTTTGCCTACATACCATATAAAAGATCATGAAAAACAATTGATAATTTTCAAAAACGTAGACTGGCGACAGAAAAAAGTTCGAAAGTTCCAAAATACAGTTGATAAACAAAGAGTAAATAAAAGTATTTTCGACATTTTATAGGTGCGGTGTTTTCAGAAGAGGTAAATAACATTATACGAGTTTAAATAATGGCGAAGAGATTAAATCGGTCTGCTCATTAAGCAGTCCAGTATGAATATTCTTACTTTGATGGTATATCTCTAATATTTCTAATGTCTCCAAAAGATTAAGCAAAAATATATCAATATGTGAAAATGAATTATTACACTCTAGGATGTGATTAGAAAAAGAAATTATTGTACGTCTGAGTCGAAATGCTCTATAATGCACATTGAATCAAAACTCCTATATGTCTTTCCTAGATATATGCCATTACATTCGGAACATAAAATTCTATTTTTTAATTGATTGGATTTTATCTTTCGTTTAAAAAACTGTATTTGAAAGCTCACTTGCTAATCTAAAAACAATTTGATGATTTTGTTTTCTAAATATATTGAATATTTTATTTGTTACTTGCCCAAAATAAGTGAATTTTATAAATTTTCTATTCGTTTGATCAATAATATTTGGATAAATACGAGCCCTGTTTTATTTCTAAAGTCTTTTTGTGAATGTAATTTTGAAATTTAGAAAGCCAATTTCCTTAGCTATTGAAATAATTCTGCATAGTTTCGTCGCTCTACTTGAATCAGATAGAGAAATTATAAAAGCTAGACAAAATTATTAAACAAACAAATAACAACTGACAAATATCGAATTGATGAGGCTGATACTTGGCGAAACTCGATTATGTCATTATTAAACTAAAACACGACTTTATATAAGGCAAAACTCTAAACAGTCGTGTTTTTGTTTAATAATTGCAACTGACAGTTTGTATTTTTTTTCTTCATTTGAAATTATTCTTGAATATTTTTAGCAATTACCTAAACACGTCTTTTAAGGATTATTTGAAGTTAAAATTTATAATTATTTTTAGGAAAAATATTAATTTTATCCCCAACATGGTGTACCGCAAGGTTCCTCCTGTTACCACTCCTCTATAATATCTACGTTCACGAGATTTATAACCCGAAACCCCAAGACTTCCGCCTACTGCGTGCTTTTTGCTGATGTTACAGCATTGATTACAAACGATAAAACCTTACTAAAAGCACTTAGTACTCTTCAGGGGCTGATCGACACAATTCAACAATAGTTTGCTAAATGAAGAATTTCCATCAACCCAACAAATCCCACCTATTAATTCCATTTCACCGCGCTAGCATTTCCTATTTTCATATTATCCTTACTAATGCCCTGTTCCATTACAGAATTGTAAATACCTGGGGAAATCTTTGTTACTAAACTCTCCTTCAAAACCCAAAATATAAAATTTAAAGCATAAATAGGGCACAGCATTTCAGTACTCTCCGTAAATCCCATACAAAAATCAAAATTAAAAATATTTAATAGAGCAAGGCATTTCAGAGCTCTTACATTTAATCGTCAAGGAATCTCAATGAAGAATGCCATTCATATATACAAAATAATTTGCCGTTCTTTGCCAGATTACGCTGCTATTTCATAATCCACGTCCTTCCGCTTTAAGGAATATACAAGTCTGTAAAAAATCAACCCTTAGAATATTAACAAAGATCAGGTATACTAAGAATTCAAATAGACCCCAATTATTGAACGCCTTATATATTTATACACAAAATTTACTACATACTGCACATCCTAAACCATCTTTGTATCCAACGCAATCATAACATAACCTCTAAATCCAAACATCCCGAAACCACTATCGACGAATTCATCTTTTCATACAACTCAAGTCTAAAAGCAGCAACAACAAATGTTAAAAAAAGACACGCTGAAACATAATAATGATTATTAAAATTATATATTGTAATACTATCTTCAATAAAGGTGTTTAATTTTAGAAATAAAATTAGATTATTCAACACTTTTAAGATTTATGAGAGAACAGTTTGAAAATCGCTATTATTTAAAATCTCTACAAAACATGAATTTAATGAACTTGAATTTTACGGAAACGTGTATAGTATTATTAAAAAAAAACGAGCAACCTATATAATATCGATTACTTGATTAACATTTGCGCTCGAAGCGGACCCGCACCTTTTCAATTAAAATTCCTGTTCGCTGTCCGTCATTATGAAAAACAAAGTAAATCACAGAAGATTTTACGTTTGACCGAAACATATATCCCGGGGAATGTCGCCCAGGCTAATTAATGGTAAAAAACACAAATTGATACAATCAACACGCCAGCACAATTTAAATTCTTTCAAAATTCATTACCAACACAAATACATCAACGTCCATTAATTTACATGTCGTTATCGTCCAGAAAAATAAACACACCAGGCCCGGTATTGGAACGCACCTTTCAGAGATCGTAGATTGTATCGGGCCTTATTTACACCCCAAAAGTAGTTAGTAATTACCACCTGTGCGGACGTTTTCGAGCTTATCGGTTAATTTCTCGCTATTCTGTGTATTTTGGAGGGCGCAAACACGGGTTGGTACGGTGTTAATTACGGCCGAGCGGCATTCACACGTCGACAGAGATGGCTGATTGGATGCCGATTGAAACGTCAGGCATGCATAAACGTGTCGATTCCTGATTTTGAGGGTGACGTGAATGCGCCAGAATGTTATTCTGCGGAATGGTTTCATCAGCGGTAAGGGTCACAAATGTATTTGTGAAGTTATTTTCAACAGAACAAAAATTGCTACGTTCCTGGTATCTTTATGAATATCATTTGATAAACACTAGTTCGATGGCATGTGGACTGACTAACCTAATTGTATTCATAAAACGATCATTTTATGTTAATTCTTAATAACTACCTTCACTTGATACGTTAACGCAGCTGAAGGCGTCTCTTCCAATCCATCCTGGATAAGCATTTCATTTTATGAAAACGATGATGAAAAAATTAATCTGATGGTGTTGCTCTTGGTAAATATCCAATGAATATTTACATGTCGCGCATCTTATGGTGATCTTACGATGATCGATGGCGACATTCCGATGCAGCGAAATTGAGATAATCGCAGGGCGAAATGCACGCGGATGGCGTTGTTATCGCGGAATTCTCTTTTATCCCGTCCGAATTCGAGCATTACATAAATACAGGTCATGATTGATGACTCGGTTAAGCATAAATAATGGTGCGCCTCTCCGATGACAGTTATCATGTCTAGATGAACGGTGATGAATGTTTGCAGTGCGACGTCACAAGAACCAGCGATGCCAGAATTGGACGATATACTGCCGTCATATTCAAACCACTAAACAATTTTATTATTTATTACTTATGCACTACAGTAACTATAGTGATTAAATAAAGTATAATTATGATATAACGAATTTAAAGCGTTACATAACTTTTATATTATAATAATCTGGACTTTTATAAAGTAATATACATCGTCAAAATTATAGTGGAGGTTATTACTACGTGGTATACCATGTTAGAAAGTAACAAATAACAATCTATTATTAAAATATGTATTATAAAAGACTAACTGAAATATGCTTTATTCAAACAAAAAATAAATAGAAACTGCAGAAGGTATTCTAAGCAGCATTGATGATGTACAATCATGGGTTTGAGTGGAAGATCCTTCGATGAAGAGAACTCCGCCCCTTCTCCTTTTGACTAAAATTGTGTTTATATTTTCATTTATTATAATATAAATTTTGTACTATTTTGTGAGAAAGGAGTACAAAGATATAAATAAATAAATAAAATGCCGATATTATAACCATTTTTTTATTGTATAATAAATACAAACATAATTTACAATAATATACCGGGTTTTTCTAAATGAATATCGGGGTTGTAAACCATCAAGGTAGAAAGTAACAGTTACAGTTTCTTCGACAAACAAAAAGGCCCATAAACACCGAAACACTCAATTTAGTGATTTCCTATGGATTATCTGAGCCCACGTGCACACATTATGAGTGTTACACATCCGCTTCCTGTTAACTAGTCGCCATTGCTCACCAACAAACAGAAATATTTGAATTGTTGGTGTGATAATCCATAGTTAAGACATTAATCCACCTAACATCACCAAAATCGCAATTGAATTGGAAGCAGCTATACAAGGACAACCACATGAAGAAATATTACGAGGTGAATGCATACAATAAATAAAAACAGAAGAGAGAAAACAAACACAAAAACAGAATAAACATAAAGTACTAACACAACAAACTAACAAACATATTATCAATGGTTTGAAAAAGAAAATTAAACACAATAACTTAGTAGTAGTCACTGCAGATAAGAATGCTGGTTTGGTTATTCTTGATCGAGAAGATCATAACAATAAAATACAATATTTTCTTAATGAAAATAATTATATATTACTGGATAATAATCCACTAAAGAAATATATTAACAAAACTAAAGGAATAATTAAGAATACCAAACCAACATTACTAAAATATAAGGATGATAACATTAGTAATAACAAAACATTTATACCCATGAACCCCAAATCACCACTATTATATGGACAACCTAAATTACATAAAAAAACTAGCACAAACAATAATATCCCCATAAGACCAGTTAACACTACCTACGATACACCAACACAAATCCTAGCCCAAAATATCAATCATATTTTTAAACACCACATCAATTTCAAACCTACATACACAATACATAACAGACAAGAACATTACAAGACATCAAACTACCCTCAATATACACTCTCTTATCTTTTGACATAACCAACATGTATTCAAACATCCCTATCAGAGAAACACTTAATATCATCAAAACCATATTACCTAACAACATTAACGACATAGAAGACCAGAACAATATCATTAAAATTATACAACATATCACAGAACAGAATTTTTGCTTATTCGATAACAAATTCTATAAAATGCAAGATGGACTACCCATGGGCTCCAACATAAGTGGTCTCCTCGCAGATTTCTTTATTGATCATATAGAACAAATTATTCATAATCTCAATAATGCCCATAATATCATACTCTGGAAAAGATACGTTGATGACATTATATGCATCTGGAAAGGAGACAATAATGACGATATCACAAATTCCATTCAGACATTAATAAAATACATTCAAATATCCAATTCACTATAGACAAGGAAAAAGACAACTCACTTAATTTTCTCGATATCACCATCATTAATTATTTCATCAGTCACATTATAGCAGTGTATCTACAAAATCAACCAAAACTCTTAAAAGTCGTGATTTTATTTAATAAGTCTGAAGTTTTAATGGAAGTTACGAAAGTAATACTTTATTGTATTATTATTTGGCGTCATACTTATGGTTGTTTCCTTGATTTCTGCTCAAATCCAAGCAAGTTTGACTGACGTTGTTTTAATTTTATTATCCACGTGATTTAAAGTTACCTTCGGAGATTAAGCAAATTTTCTTCGTAATAATCCTGCATTTCTTCTTCTAGGTTAACCAATAAAATACCAGATAAACCTTTTTGGTTTCTAAGGAATCAGGACCACTCCTCCATCTTCCTTTTAATTGCACCAATAACTTAACAGTTATCTAAATAGTGTTTTATTATGACTCATTCCACTTGAGTATAGAATGTTTCCAATAAAACAAATATCCTCTAATTAAACGACAAATAAAGTTAAGGCAGATGTATACAGTATTGTGGAGGCTTTGATTTCGTGATAAATTTTGAATAACTTAAACAAAATATTAACTTTGTTGGTAGCACATGAATAGCATTGATATTCTGATCTAATAAGCTGAATAAACTAATTGTAGTTACTTGAGTACGTGAAGGTTAATATCACTTAATTGAAACACCGTTATATTCCTTTCTTCCCTTTTTATTTTTTCACTGCTAAATGTACATCTAGCTATTGCGAACGGGTACACAGTGCCCGAAACCTACATGTGGCAGTGAAAAAATAAAAAGTTAAGAAAATATTATAACTGTGTTTCAATTAAGCTGAATATAATTTTATTTTATTTGAATTAGTTGTTTTAGCAAGTGTGTGCCTTGGTAACCCAAAATATGTTTCTATTGCTTTTTGATTTGCAAATGAACCAACTATTTTTTTTACAGAATTTACTTTTCATTAGTAGGGACTATAATCTTAAATAGTGCACGATAATCTTTATATTTAAAAATCAATTTTATGTTATGAATTAAAGTCTTGGTTTTACAGAGAAATTCATAAATTTAAAGCCTAAACATTCTTCATATTTTTATGAACTTCAGATTGTCACCGTTTTCCACTAAATTTAAATAAAGTGTCGTTTGTTTTCTTGCATTCTTTCCTTTTTAGTGCGATTTTCTTTATATTTCATTTTCAAGATTTTTTTCATATATAACCGATATTATCAGTATTTATTGTGCTGCTATCAGCATCTGAAATATTATAGAATTTACTTTTATTAAGTTACTTATTTATAATAATATTATTACTTTTTATATTTTAAATATTGACCTACTTTTATTCTATTAATTTCTTATTTATATTATTTGACTTCGCAATATTTCATGATTGCCACTTACATGCACAGTAATAAAAATTTGCTTCCTCTTCAATGCAAATAGGACTTGAAGGGTTTAATTGTTAATACAGCAAAGTCAAAGCTATCTTGAGATTCTGCTCAAAAATTATAGTATTATATATCAGTTGTAACAGTAATTGTTACTACTCACTTACTACAACTGCACATTCTACTTTCAACTTTTTTCAAGATTATTATCCAATATTTGATAATAGCCTTGAAAAGATTAAAACATTTGTTAATGGCCTTCTAATACCTTTTTTGTTAGTCGATGATATAGAAGAAGATCAGCGAATATATCTGAAGCTTGTGTAGATGGTGCTCCCTCTGTTCTAGTCCTAGTTCAACTAACGTGAACCAGGCCCTTCAAGATATCTTGAAAATGGGCCTGATACATGACGATGTCTATGGATTACATTAGGCAGCTAAGGCACTAGATATGCATTTTGGCGAAAACTGTAATTAGCCAATTTACAAAAAACTCGTGATTGCTTTATGTTCGGGGCATGAAATCCATATAGTAGGCAAGGCCACAAAGGTGGTTAGTTTATCTTTTGTTGTTATCACAGACTATGGTTAAAGATTTTAAAGATTGTCTTAAGAAGTAAATATAACTTTCTTATTTAATATAAAGTAAATACAAAATGCAGAGAAGAAGCAAAAAGAATTGGAATCGATAAGCACGAAGACGCCAAATTCTATCTCAAAGTCGTAAATCTTACAAAAATATACTATTTGACAAAGGTGTATAATAAAATCCAATGTTAAATTCAAATAAAGAAGTAGAAGCTGTCAGTTTAGATGCAGAACTAATATACAGGTTTAGGGGAAATTACTATTACGGTCGATTATTTCAAAAGATACAGGAGTATGCAAAAATTTTCTTTTATAAAAGTTGTTAAAAGGTTTTAAAAATCTACTTATCTGCAATAAATTGGAATATACAGAGTGGCCTACAAAATTATGGTAAATTAAGGTTATATTTTGTAATGGAACACGCATATTACAAATTATTTTGATAGGCCTGTTAATTTTGAACACTTTTATTAACCATACATTATACCTAAATTTATTAGTTTCCTAGATATCTACGATCCAAATAATCGTAGATACCTGACCAACACAAATTAGGTATGTTCTGTCAAAATTAAACAAACAAGGAAATTGAACATTTTATTACTTATAATTTCATTCGTTTCCTAGATATGACATATTGATCAGTTATAAAATTCAAAGTCATGGAAAACGGCTTTATTTTTTAATAAATGTTGAAAATGGCCTCCATTTACTAACTGATAATTATATAAATTGTCACAAAAATGTTGTTGGGTATGTAAAAATGTTTAATTCTTAATTCTTCCAAATTATTTTATTTGTTCCGATAAACATTATTTTTCAAGTAACCTCAATAAAAGAAATCTAAGGGCGAAAGATTGGGAGACCATGAAGGCCATTCGATAGGCCCTCTTCTTCCTATCCATCTGTTTGGGAACGTGACATTCAAAAATTCTCTTACTTCCCTAGGAAAATGAAGAAAAGCTCCATCTTGCTGATACCAGGTTAAGTTGATATTGTGAGTTAAATTGTATAGTTGGATCTATTTCTTGCCGAAGGAGTTAGAGACCAATTCGTGTAGTGTGAAGGTCCCATCATCCGAAAAAAACAATATGGTTTGGAAAATGAGGGTCTTCTTCAATCTTTCTCATAATTATTTCACAAAATTGTAGTCTTTGATTATAAAGGTCACCAAGTTCTTGTGCAACATCAACTTTGTATGGATTTATTTTCTCGGTATGAAGAATAGATTTTTGATTAATTTCATGATCCGAAGATTTGGTGGATTGCCTGCGATTTTCCTGCATTGTTCAATTTTTATAATCGGCGATAGCACTCCTAGGTCTTCCAGATCCTGGTCAGTTTTTTACACTCCAGTCATTCAAAATATTGCATTGTTATTCATTATTAAGTGAAACGTCGATATCTAGGAAACTAATGAATTTAGGTATAACGTATGGTTAATAAAAATTGTTAAAAATTAACAGGATTATCAAAATAAATTGTAATATAAATAATATTCTATTTAATAAATATAATCTGAATTCGCCACAATTTTGTGGGCCATTCTCTATATTCCAATTTATTACAGATAAGTAGATTTTCAAAAGTCTTACAGCTTTTATGTAAGACATTTTTTGCTAATTCCTGTATCTTTTAAATAATCGACCGTTTTGATAATTTCTGCTAAGCCTGTATAATAGATTAATTATTCACTGAAAATACAATATCACTTACCAAATAAGTTGCTAAATTAGAAAGGTGTTCAACCAGCATACTAAATAAAATCCATGAGAAGGTTAATCGGTAATTACACCTTAACCAAAGCAACACAATAACAAATTTAATGAAAGAAGCCTATATACATACAAAATACCACGTTTGCTCTATTAGAAAATTTTAAGAAATTAGATAAAAACCCCACTAATAGGTTTCACCCACTTAAATCACGCCAAAATCTTCTAAAAAAATCTAATTATTACTTTATGAGAATTATTACGACTACTCAATTTATATACAAAAGATAATCCATCAAGACCCATTGTATCCTATATCTACGTATCAGTTTATAAACTTTGTAAATCAACATCTCTCTATATTTATAAAATTTTGCTTTAAAAAAACTTAAACTTGTCAAACAGATGTTCCAAAGCAAAATTAATATCCTTGACATATTAATACTGACTGAATTAAAACAAATAAATCTAGTGAATAGTTTAGATAACAAAAAGAATGAAAATTTGGAAATGAATAATTTAGTTAGCGTATTTTTAGAGGAACATCACTTTATTTTCAGGAACATCTTCCATACGCAAACAGACGCTCTATCTACGGGTATCTTATGTATATGAACTGGTACAAATCGTAAATAAATTCATTTCAAAATATGTATTTATTTATAAAGCCTAAAACTCAATTCAGAAATGGAAAATAATAATTTTTACAATTTTCTAGAAAAAAACAGAATACTAGTAAGAAGTTAGAATTTGGAATCTATTTTAAAGAAAAGCTCACTAATACTACAAATGCAAATCCATATAACCATCCAAATCAACTCAAATTTAGCATTTTTAACTCATATTCAACGCCTTTTAAATCCCATTAAACTATCAATAATTTATTAGAGAATATGTCGAAATAACCATTGCACCAATAACCTTATTGATAATATTTTAAATAAGAAAGAAGAAAAATACTAATAGAATATTTTTACATTCAACCAATTAAGGAAACTAAACTGACTTAAAAATTAATTATATCACTTGTATTAATCAATCAAATCTCAGAAAATCATTAATAAAAGTAAACCTCTTGTTACTTTCCCTATATAGTATATATAGTTACTTTCCCTATATAGTATATATAGGGGAAGTATTGTTTTCGTGCATAAAAATGTCTGTGGGCGCTGTATCTCAAAAACCAATGATCCGATTGAGGTGAAACCTTAAACTTAAGGTTTTATCGTTAAAAACTGGAACTGAAAAGCTTTTGGCAAACATTCATGAACCGGAAGTGGATGTTTACTCGAAGCGTTTTATTGATTTTTCTCGATATTTTTAAAAATTTAAAAAATATTACATAACTTTTCAAACAAAGGTTAAAGGGAATGAAAAACTGAAGAAGTTTTATTAAGACATGTTTTTCGTAAAATTCTTAATTTGTGAGAAGAAAATTTAACTTAAGAATTTTTCAGAAATTTCTAAATTTTTCTTTAAAGATTCTTGAAATTTTAGTACTTTCTCCTCCACACTTTTAGTTTTTATTGCAACTTCCTTTCCAAAGAATTTTCATCGAGAAAGAGAAGTTTAGCAAAGATTTTATTCAAGAGTTACAAAATATTTCAGAAACTCATTATTTATATTTATTTATAGAAATTTCTTCGAGGTTTTAATACAATAGTTTGTTCAACTTTTTCTATTGGAAAAGTTTTTTTTCTAAGTTTCTATAATTTTCTCAGATGAATTTTTCACAAGATATTATTTTAGATTTATAAACCTTTTTTGAGGATTCTAGAAGAGTACAGTAATTTCTCTTTCTGATCTAATAAATAAATAGATACTTCCAGAATTTTTAGCTAAGATTTTATTCTAGAGTTCTAGATTTTTCAGAAAATTGTTTAAGATTTTGTTTAACTTTACAATTTATTAGGATTTTTTTTCTAAATTTCTAGAACTTACTTACAGGCTTCTGGAAAATTCAGTAATTTCTCCTCCATATTTTCAGTTTTGCATCTTCTTTTGCAAAGAATTTGATCGAGGATTCTAGAATTTTTTGCAAGATTTCCTTGTAGGTTTCTAGGACTTTTTTGGAGGATGCTAAAAGTTTAAAGTAATTTCTTCTTCATATTTCCAGAATTTTTAGCAAAGGTCTTATTCGGTAGTTTTATAGAAAGTTCGTTTCAATATTTACAGAATTTTGTTTGTGGATGTTTCCAATAATTTCTCTTTCATATTTTAATATTGTCTTATAAATTGTAAAGATTTCCTTCAGGGCTCAAAAATTTAAAAAAATATTTTCCAAAACTTTAGACTTTTTAAGAGCTCAGAAATTTCCACTATCTTTTATTCAGATTTGGATGCTCTAGATTTTTCTAGAAAACCTGTTCCTAGAAATCTAGACTCTTTTCAGTCATTTCTCCTCCAGATATCAAGATTGTTTTTTAAGCTGTCTTTTAAATTGCAAAGTTTTTAGAATAAAAAAAAAATTCTAGAAATGTAGATTTTTTTGTAGAATTTAGGCAATTTCCAGTTAATGCAAAGATTTAAATGAAGGCTTTTATTAGAAACTTTGTTTTTAAAGATCTAGACTTTTTTTCGAGAGTTCAGGAAATTTCTAGCAATTTCTTCTTCACATTTCAAGATTTTTTCAACTTGTCTTCTAAATTGCAAAGATTATCATTTAGGCTCTAGAATTATTAGAATTTTCTTCTAAAAATCTAGATTATTTTCTCGAGGGTTCAGGAAATTTCTAGCAATTTATTCTCTAGGGTTCAAGAGTTTTTTTGAAGTCGTCTTTTAAATTGCAAAGATTTTCTTTGAGGCATTAGGATTTTCTAGATTTTTTTTTCTAAAAGTTTACAATTTAGAAAATGGCTAATAACTTGTTCCCAAATTTTTTTTTTCAACTTTTCTTATTTGCGAAGATTTTTTTCAGGTTCTAAATGTTTTTATATTTCGTGTTCTATTCAAGAATTCAGGTAAATTTCAGTATTTGCTTCTCTTGAATTCAACATTTTGTTTCAACTATAGGCCATAATCTTATTTAGAAAGTTCTAAATTGCGGAATTTTTCTTGGGGGGTCTAGATTTTTTCTTTAATTTTCCCCCAGAAATCTTTTCTTATTTTCGAGAAAGTTTAAGGAATTTTCAGTAACTTCTCTTCCAGATTTCAAGATATTTTTTCAGCTGGTCTTCTAAATTTCTAGGAGGCTCTAGAATTTTTAGAAAATGTTCATTTAGAAATGTAGACGTGTTTGCGAAGGGTTCAGGAAATTTTCAGAAATTTCTCTTCCACATTTCAAGGTTATCTTCTTATCTACTAAATTACAAAAAAAAAATTGGAGGCTCTAGAATTTTTTAGAAAATTGGTTTGTATTTAGATTTTTTTTGAGGGTTCGAAAATATTACAGTAATTTCTAAATTACAAAAATTTTCTTTGAAGCTCTAGAACTTTTTAGAAAATTTGTTTGTAGAAATCTAGATTTTTTTTTTGAGAGTTCGGGTAAATTTCAGTAATTTCCCTTTTTTGAGGCTCTAGATTTTTAGGATTTTTTTTTCTAAAATCTAAACTCACTTTATCAAGAATTCAAGAAATTTCCACAAATTTCATCAATAGGTTTCAAGTTTTTTTTAATTCAGCCCGCTTTCTTAATTGTGAAGATTTTATTGGAAGCTCTAAAATTAAAAAAAAAAAAACACTCATTTAGAAATATAGACCTTTTTCAAAAATTTAAAAATTTCTAATAATTCCTTCTTTCACTGAATTGAAAAAGTCAATATGTTTTAATGACAAATTATTGTAAGTATGGATTATCACGTAGTAATGGTCGCAACCATTCTCTTTATCAAAAAATTTGCTTTGTCAACTTTCTTTTGGTTAAATTTTGTAAATAAAGTTATTAATTAAAGTTAATATGTATATGTAGGGTGGGTGGGTGGCCTCTAATCCACTCTCCAATCAGTAAAACATAAGCAAGTAAAAATGAACATAATATTATTGCAAAATTTAATAGATTTATTCAAACACATTCTTAAATTTAAAATTTTTTTGAAAAATAAGACGTAACTTTTCAAACAAACGTTAAAGAGAATGAAAAACTTAAAAAGTTTTATTGAAACATTTTTTTTGTTCTTAATTTAGAAATTTAGAATTTATTTGCCCATTGCTAATAAACTATAGGAGCTAAAAGAAATTTATATTATTTATTAAACAAGTAAATATAAAAAATATAAAATTGAGCAAATAATTAAGAATAACCTCATAGTTTTCGAGAAAAATATAGGGAAAGTATTATGATGGCCACCAGTTTGAGTAATTGTGATAAGTTTATACTTAAACAGGAAAACAATCATAGTAGGCTATTAGAGCACAAGAAGTCGGGGTAAATAATAAAAAACTAATAGGCATTTTAAGATTGTATAACAATACCAAGTTCACAGACGTAGAAGATTTTAAGAGTTTTCACCGAAATAAAGTAAATTAAGTATATTTGTAATGCACATTTGTTTTGTTCTCCTAAAATTATTAAAATAATTATTATCCCAAATAAATTTTATTTTTCCTTTCTGATTTTTATAGAATTATAAGAAATAATTTTCAGTAATGCAAGTTTTTATTGTAAATTATTATTATTGGCCAATAATATAGTAGTCATATTTAGATTTGCATAAATACAGAATTTATGTATTTGTGGTATATGTTAATTCGAAATGTCACACAACACTACGCAACTCCCTCTAGCAAGGAACATTGTATGTATGTTCGAGTGGTCGACCGCATTTACGGGAGTTGCATTCCAGAAGTTTCGGTTTAAGTGGTTTTAGTACCAGTATCGCTAACTAATTATTAAAATAAACAAGAGAAATATTTTTAAATTAATTGCCTTTTTTGTTTTTGAGCGTAGGAATTATTTTTGTTTTATTTACAGTTTGACGGTTCAAATAAACATAATTAGGTGACCAACATACTACTTTATCTAGACTTATATTTTATTGTATTCTATCATGATTATTGTGTTAATTTAATATAAGTAAATACCTAAAAAATCCTTAAATTGCAATAAAATCTCAATAAAAGCCTAATTTTAAAGCTTCAATTAAAAACTGAAACCTTAATAAACGTTTGTTTTGTATAATATTAAAAATTAATTCTAGTCTATTTTTCTTTCATATTAAAAAATATTACATTAAATTAAATCTTTTTATTGTTGATTACTGCAACAAGATTTACAATTCAGTGGCTTTATCAGGCAAATGAATACTGACTAACAATAAAAAATGAAACCACCCTCCCAACTATTTCGTTTTATTTCAATATATATGAAGTTTCGCCAAGGATCAGCCTTATCAATTCAATATAAAAAACAAAAAATAAACATCTATGCGCTATGAGGTATCCATTAATATTTTAATATATTTTTGATCACTCATAACTTTTATTAAAACTTGATTACTTTGCAAAATAATGTCCGTAACAAAAGTAAATCTAAGAGACCATACATCAGTGTCTACTGTAACAATTTGTAAGATGTCCATACATCAGTGTCTACTGTAACAATTGTAAGATGTAATTCATTGAGCTACAAGCTTAGGCCTAGTTCGTATTAACATTGCTATAAAATAGTACTTTAATATATTTAATCCTTACTGTTAATGCCAGAATCAATATATCTACTTATACAACAAAATTCCACTAATACCAATCGATCTAGATAGATCGATAGAGCTTGCGGGATGAATATCCCTCAAGCTCTTTTAATATTTTAATATTGAGAGATTCCCGACCTAACCGCAGCTTTCCCTATTGACCCCGTGAATCCGCGCTCCACTTTCCCCATAATTGTGAAAGCGTGTTAAAAGGGATGTTAAAAGGTGCCCGTGTGTAACCCCTTCTTCCCCCGAGACGCGCTCCGTTAGCTCCGCTAATAACCAACAACAACAATAACCCGGAGCACGGCAAAGAGGGATGAAAACGGGAAAAATTTCTTTGGTTTCGGAAGCAAAGAGGAGTATGTGTAATTGGATTAAGTTAATTGTACTGCGGAATTTTTCATATCTCGAGGATCGGAAGGTATTTGTGATCAGATGAAAGATCTTTTGTGCGCTTATTACAGAAATTAAAACGTAATTACTCTCTGTTTCCCCCATTTTCTCATCCAGCACATAGGGGGATGCTGTGGGCGTAGCGCTACATCGGATACACAGTGAATAATGTTTTTCATCTTCCCGTCGCCAATAATGCGTGAAATTCGTTTGTCACATCGCGGCTGGAATGATTGATAGGCAATGCTCCCGGATTCACCGTGTCCCATTAATCTCGTTGTTTTTTTCATACACATACGACAATCGGAAATCTCGCTACAATCTCTTCATCAAGCTTTACAACAGATTACATGGAAGACATATTATGGCTGGATGGATTTACTAAATATATGTTATGTGTAATTAAGTTAACTGTTAAGTATGATTATCATAACGTATATTGGTGGGCTTTATTTACTTTAAAGATTTAAAGACTTTTCAAATTTATGAGAATAAATTAATATAAGTTTTGTAGATATTTAATAATGTTGATTGATTACTTACGTGAAGATGATGCAATGTATCTTTTTAGATAAGATATTACATAACAATAACAATACTCTTTAAAGTATACTCAAGGAGAATGAATTCACCGATGATAATAATGGCAGATCTTAGAAACAGAAGATTAATACAGATAGTTCATTTAGGTTTATCTAAGTATTCAATTCGAATACACAATGGTTTAGTATTCTAATTACGGGTTCCAACAAAGCTCTATTGTAATCATTATGTTCAAAGTAAAGCAATAATAAATATTTTTAAGTTAGCACGCACATCAAATTTATCGATTAGAAATTTCGGGTTTCAAAGAAATCGACAACATATTTTATTTGTGAATTATGTAAATAAAGCTACTCTGATCCCCCGATAGGTCTCTTAAGTATACTTCAAAGAAAAAATCAAAATAGCAATCATATTTTGTCAGTTATTAGTTTGTAGATTAAACAATTTTATGTTTTATTAGGTACGCAATAGTGAATAATCAGTAGACGTTTATTGGTGTTCATATTTTTTAAACGAGTTTTATAAAGAAAATGATGGTAGCGACCATTACTATGTGGTAGTTCATTTAAAAAAAGGGTAAATGAAAATAATTTTTAAGTTTTTATACCACTATTTATTGTATAATATACACAAACAAAGTTAGAATACAGAGTATTTTTTTTCATTCAACACTTGATAATGGTCTGCAAAGGTCAAAACTATAGTTGTGTCAAAATTGATAATATATTGTAAACTTTGTTTGTGTATATTATAAAATAAATTGAGTTCTATAAAGTTAAGTTAAAAAGACAAAATTATATTGCAAGATGTCCGTAGACAATGGAGGAGAAAACGATTACGGAAATAAATAGAAAAAAATATATGACATAACAAAATATACAAAAGCAAAATCCAAGAACTAAAATTAACAAAACCTAACAAGAAAGAGAAGTATGAAATGTCTGCACCTTTAAATTTGGAACACCTTTGGTTAAAATTTAAATTTAACAATACAATATTTTGCATTGGAGTTAAATTAGTTAGCACTGATGATGTGACAAATATTTTATCGAGTATACAAACAAATGCTTCGGCCTCAGATGTTATCAACATTTTTATGATTAAACTGAAATGTCCTTATATCATTCCATACCTCACACAAATTGTTGTTTAGAACAGGCTGAGTTTCCTAACATATGGAAATCGGCAACAATAAATACTTAACCTAATATGTAATTGTCTTAAATGCTTCCAAGACTTGCGACCAATTAGGATTTTGCCTATACTTTCAAAAATATTAGAACATGTCCTAAAAAAACTCAACTGCCTTTCTAAATGCCTTAATAATAATCATTTATTACGGAATTCTCCAATTGTACAAAGTAAATACAAAAATATATATGTACAAAATGTAGAGATAAATTAAATTATATAAATAAACTTAAATCTAACAAGTTTAAATTAATCTTAAAAGTATGATAATTTTCATAAAATTATTAATTAAATAAATTAAAGTTATTATTCTTAAAAATATAATTACAAAAAGGCATCATTCTATTAAGAGGACTATTAAATCCATATTGCGTAAGATGGAACTCTAATCTAAATAATTCAGTATTTCTATTTATGTGACGATTAGTATAAAATTAATTCTGGATAACAATTAATTGCATTCAATATTGCCGGATATTAGTTTAAATAGCACGCAAATATCTATGACATTTCTACGATGGTTTAATATCACATAATAGATTGGACGATACAACGATATTTTAAAAGATTTATAATTTTTATTTTTATATTTTATCAAGTCGAATTTTGGTGCACTCAATATAAGGTGACCAAATCGGCGAAACATATTCTAAAACGGATCAAACTAAATAACAAAATAACATCTTTTGCGAGAATGGAGAAAATTCTCTAGCAAATCTACTCATAAAACCAAGTTTCTTACCCGCCAGATTACAGATTTTCTCAATATGCAAATTGAAAGTAATTTTGCCGTCAAACAATACACCCAAATCAGAAACGTAATTAACATTTTTTAAAGGAAGGAGTATTACTCTTGGTAAAAGAAATTGAAACACATTTTTTTAAATTTAAAAATTAATAATTATCTTGACACCATTTCTGTACTTCTTGCAGATCATAATTTAATTGATTACAGTGGGTAACATTATTGATAACATGGAAGAAATTTAAATCATTTGCAAATAGTAGAAAATTTGAATGTTTAATTACTTCACCAATATCGCTAATAAATAATAGAAATAGAATGGGACCGTAACGAGTACCCTGCGGTACCCCAGATGTGACAATAACAAGTTTAGAGATATACTCATTTATTGATAATGATATAATTTCTGCCTCTGATAAAGGGTGTATACCTTCTCTGATATTATTAGACTATAGCAAGGTTTTTAATCATTAATCATGAAACATTAATTGCAATGTTAAATTATGTAGGATTCAGTAAACATGCTGTGAAAATAATTTCTAGTTTTCTAGCAGATCATCTGCAAACGAATTTTCTTATATTACGAAAGTTTCTGTCAGTATTCTTCAGGGTTCTATTTTGGGTTTAATATTATCCTCTCTTAATAGCTGTCAAAAATTTTGTAGTGGAAATTTGTATGCAGATGATACCCAGCTATTTAATTAATTTAATGTTGATGACATCCTTATTGCTGAAAATAATATTAATTGCGACCTAATTGAGCTAGTTAAAATATCCCAACTTCACTCATTAACAATAAATGCTAGTAGGTCTACTAAGTATCAAAATAAATAATGTTACTTTACCCATTGTAGATGATGTGCGTAATGTTGGTAACTTGGGCATACCAGGATTTGAAAATCATCTACTTAATAATCCATCACACCTCGAACCACTCACATTTCCAATTTTAAGAAAACTATCCGGAAGAATTTGTTACTAAAATATCTTTACTAGATGTAAAAATTTGCCATAGTTTCAGTTACATTAATTTTTTTTTTATCTCTACCTTTCTTAAATGATACTATCTATATAAGAGTTATAGAGCTATTTTAGTTTTCATTATATAATAGTGTTTTTGTTTCCTTACATCACGACAAGTAGTTTAAATTTTCTTTTAATGTAGGTTAAGTGGAAGAGTAGTAGTAGTTGGCTATCAACTACATGAACTTTGCGTACCCTGATGAGTATTATTTGTAACACCATTTATTTTTACTAATAAAGACAATTTATTATTATTATTATGTCATAGTAGGTGCAAGAAGCAGCATAATATAAAATAGAAACGAATATGCTAGATGAAATAGGCATGTTGAAAACATATTGGAATTTTGTGTAGTATATAATATAATAATTACTTTTAATAAACACAAAAATATTGTATTGTATTGTATTTAACTTTATCTATACCCAAATAAGAAAAGAATCAAGCAGACAAGCAAAATCTACAATAAGCTTTGTGTTAGTGAAGAAAGAAAAGAGGAAATCAGTGTTATATCATATGTAGGAGTAATATAGGCAGTGATTATTACCTAGTAGTAGCAAACATTAAATAACTGTTCATAGAAAATAAAATTATTAAACTACAGAAAAAAATACCACGAAAGCTTCAAAATTTATAAGCTTATAGATATTTTAAAGAAAGCATGAACAGAAATCAACATCAAAGATGATAATATAAAATTAGATTTATATAGAGATGTGAGTAGAGTCAGTAACAAAAACAAGTAAATTATATAGGACTTATAAAACACAGAAAACAAACAATAAATAGCATGATAGGATGAAAACAAAAAAACATACAATGGCAAAATTATCTGAAAAATAAAACTAAGAAAAACTATTTGTTCCACTATAAAATACTGAAACAAAACCAAGTGTTTATTTAACCCTCTAATTTACATAAAAATGTTTAACCATTGGTTAAGTGAGAACTTAAATCATCATAAGAAAATACCACAAAGGAAACAATGGTAAATAAAAGCAAACTAGGAGAAACAAACCATATTTGGATAAAAATTGTAAACAACAAAACATATTCCATAAAGCACTTAAAAATTTCAGAAACAAAAAGAAGTAGAAGCCCCTAAAAATAGGTAAATAGCAAAAGATGGGAAAAGAATAATACAGCGATTGATACTATAATAAAATATTAGAAGGAGAAAATGAGTTAAACATAATATAGGGCGAGAAAAAATATAAAAGGAGAAGCCAGATATAGAAGAACAATAAAAAGAAAGTAATGAAGGAATAGAATTACAAGAATTAAAAGAGGGAATTAAGGAATGGAAAATCGCTAGATGAACTAGTAGAAATGATAAACAATATAAATAAAATAGGAGTGAATAGATCAAATTTCTACTTGAAATTATTAATAAAATATACCAGAAGATTTACAAATAGGACATATAGTGCCAATATAATATTCCGAAAGGGGTAATGCTACTAAGCGCAATGGTAAAAATTTATAAAATAGTTTAACAATAAAATATAATGAATTATACTAAGCATAAAATATATTAAAATGTCAACGTGACATAAAATATAAGATTTTATTCTGAAAACAAATAAGCCATAAATGGCAAATAAACTGATGAAAGACCACCAAAGTGATCTCTACTTGCAAAAGAGTCATGAACACAGCATTGGACGAGGATGGAAGATCACGTGGACGTGAACTTGAGCCTATCCATTTGAAGTCGAAATTTTTGTATACATGAACCTATAGAATTATTTGTAAGTTTCGAAACAGTTATATTCATATTGGATAAATAAATTAATATCAAATATCAAATATATATTATAAAAATGAAGAAGCACAGAATTATATATTATTATATTTTTGCAATAAAAGAAATTACCCTAAGAAGTTGTGTGAAGGATACTTGAGAGAAGAAAGATTAATAAGAAGCTACCAAGTGTAATTAAATGCACAAATAGCGAAACAAAAAAATGGTGATGTGGCCATCATAGTACTTTCCCTATATTACTCGAAAACTATGAGGTTTACGCAAAAAACTATTCTTAATCATTTGTTCAGTTTTTAATTCTCTACAATTATTTGTTATTTCATGTAACTCCAATAGATTATTAGCAATTGGCAAAAAATGTCAAAAATTTCAATTTTTTTTTCTCGAAAGTTATGAATTTTATGAAAAATATATTTTTACAAAATTTGTTCCGTTTCTCATTCCCTTTAACTTTTGTTTGAAAAGTTTTGTAATATTTTTCATATTAAAAAAAATATCGGCGAAAAACAAAAAACGCCTCGACTTCCGGTTTATGAATGTTTACCAAAAGCATTTCAGTTCCAGTTTTTAACGATAAAACCTTAAGTTTAAAGTTTCATCTCAATCGGATCATTCGTTTTTGAGATACAGCACCCACGGACAGACAGACAGACAGACACACACACAGACACAAAAAAAATTCCCAGAAATTAGTGCAAGGGACCTCAAAACGGATATTTCCGCAAAAATAAAATTTCAAAAAAAAAATCACGATCACAATACTTCCCCTATATATACTTCGTATATAGGGAAAGTAAAAACGAGTTATAAAAAATCTATGTAATATAACAAGGTCTGTGACAAGGAATGGGATTAAAGGCCAATATTATTTATAATATTCATGAACGAAATAATAAAGGAATCAGAAAAAGAAACAGCGCTATTATTATCAGGACATAGAAAATTAAAAATAATAAAAAACAGGAATTTTGCAGATGATATAATAATAGTTGCTTAAACAAAAACTTAAGGCAGTAGAATCATATTATTTTTTGTTTAATACTAGTTTTGAACTTGCTCTGTAATGAACTTTAGAAATTACTTTCAAAAGTTTTAAAAGAGTTCAAAATTCGTTTTGAGTGGCCAGAAATTATTACGCCATAGCTCATTTTAGAATGGAATATTGCATGGTTACCATTTATCAAAACTTTTTTCGATGTGAAATGTTCCTAAAAAGAAATATGAGCGATGTTTAGCAAGTTTGCACATGTTAGATTTGGTTCAAAACAGATGCATTATAATCTTGATTCAGGTTTCAAGTTCCAAGAATTATTGTCAGTGTCTTAGAATAACTTACAGATCAGTTCATTTTCTAAAACGCGCTGTTTTATTTTAGTTTGAAGAGTATTTGTTTTTAGTATAAGTTTATCTAAATGTTTTTAGCTATTAATGCGATAGTGTAGTCTGGAAAATATTAAGTTTGAGGTATAAATATGTTGGTCAATTTTTTTTCTAAAATGATAAACAAAATGAGTCTTAGAATGGATCCCTGCAAGACACTTTGATTTATTGGTAGTATATTTGACCTAGTTGAAAAATAATTTTAAGACTAAGATGATTGTCATATAATACGAAGAATGAATGACACATATTAAAATATATGAAGGAAAGATATAGCAAGTAAGAGTCTTTTAATACCTAACAATTATTTTTGATCTAAGAGGAAGTCAGCATAAATATTTAAATCATATATTATGTATTAAAATCGAATTATACAAAACAATCTTCAGACTTATTGTAATTAAAGAGATATAATAAATATTAAAATTTGCTTATCTGGATAGTTGTGTAAAAATATAAAACACAACAATAATAAATACTGGATCCAGAGTATAAATAACATTAACAGTAATGGAAAGGGTATAAACAACATTTTTAAAACGTGTATCCTGTCGATAAAACATATAAAAAAAATTGTAGTAGCCACTAAAACAGTTAGTAGAGTAATCAAAGTTAACGATACTCTCTTTTCTGCATATTCTTAGCAGTTTCTAAATTAGTACTATTTTCGTAAGATTATTTTCCTCACACACAAACTATTAGCGAAGTATATGTGAAGTAAGTAATCCTCACATATAATAAATTGATCTGTGTGAGAAAATCCCTAACTGACCTAATATTTCCAATGCATTAGTAAAGTTGAGCGGTAATTTCTCACGGGATATACTTAATTTACTTGTCGTAGCTTAACATACAAGCTATATATCATTGTATTAACTGCATCGTTTTAAATTACTGCGTGAAATGAAGTCTAAATTAACAACATATTAATGCTCTAGAGTTAATTAAAATTTGTACTTGCTTGAATGTATTCAATAATATTAAGAGAATACATTGTAATTTTTTGTTAAAATGTTGCAATTCCCGCGCTATCCATCACGCCAGAGAAAAATTAATTCATTTAAGAGGGCAGTAAAAGTTAAACCGCGCCCGAACGACGGGCGTTTCTCATCTCGCAGAAAGCTCCAAAGGGTGTCGGGATTTTCTGTGCGGTTTGGGCACATTTATTCATAGGCGCGAACCGCATTTGTGCGTCTGGGGGGCGATCCGATCAATTCAATCTCCCTTTCGCCATCTCGTCGCATTAGCATAGCCCAATTTTATAGCGCCGCGCCGCAATTTTTTTAAGTGTCCGCGGAGGGCACTCGCGAATATTAAAATTTCCATTCCGCGCGCTTAATCACGAGAAGCGCTTAATTCGCATCTCTCTAGTGTTAAACAGCGCGTAACGTTACACGTTTTTACGGCCCGGCACCTCCATCAATCACCACCAATGCTTTACACATTTTTTTTTCATCCCCTTTCAAACAGAACGATCCGTGTAAAAGTGCAACAGATTTTTATGTTTGTTTGCACTCTATTATTTGATCGGCCCCATTTGATTCACCCGTTGATCACAGGGCAGCCCTCCAATTACTCACCAACTGAATTCCGGATTAAATTTAATCCGGGTTTTCGTGTTTATTTATTTACTGCCGCGCGTCGGTTAATTCGATTTCTTCGATTTTTTTTGTAATTCATTTTGTCGGACGGGGACTTCTCCGATTGCTGTGATTGATGGCGTTCTGGGAGGGTGGACTAACCAGGAGTAATTTCCTGACGGCTAACTCGGTTCCTTCCTATCGCATTTACAAATTAAACAGACACACCGCAGTACTCGCGTGCTACAAAAGTTCCAGGAAGTGGGGAAAATCCTCCCGGCTCTGTTAGAGCCATTATGGTTAAAGAGAATCATGCTGCTCTTATTTAGTAACGTGGGAACTTTTTCAGGGTTAGTTAGGTTTCTTCGTCAAGTTAAAGTAGTATTTTAAATGAATGAAACGTTATATACTTTAACTGACTAATTAATTAAAAATAATTGACTAAGAGGGTAAAATCATTTCTAATACAAATTTTTATAGTATTATCACTGATGAGAGTTCCTTGTAATTTTCAATGGTGCATCCACTTAATTGAGGATGTCTAGTGATACACTTTAAATAATAGATGTATCTTTAATGATAATTAAATCTATACCTATAGATCTAGGCTATAAGCAAAATTTTCCGTTTCAATTGAGGCTATCGGAACTGCTTCGTAGCCTTTGTTAACAGGAATATAATCATTTAATATTTTAACAGTCCTTAATAATTTTTATATATCTTATTATTTATATTTCTAGAGACAGATTATAACAAAATGACGTACCATTTCTTTAATTTACCTTACCTTTACCTTTTAACTTTAATGTGATGATTCTTTTAACATTTTTAACGTTAACCACTCAATTGAAACAGGCCACAAGTTCAGACTAGAAAACGTAAAACTATTAAGAGAATTATCACATTTTCAATTGAATACGTTGGAGGCTATTCAAATGAAAAAACATACAAACCATTTGTTAAATTTTGATTTGAGTCCACTCGATAATAGTTTATTAGATGAATGCCCACTTGCACCGCAGCTACTTAACCATTGATTAAAAGTTAATCAATGATTAACGGAAAATCGGTTTGCACCGCAACTTAACCATGATGAAAGGCTCCTAAAAACGTCAAATATTTAATTTTGGCCGGTTAACGTGCCAAGTATGTAGTGACTAACTTCAGGACGTTTATAATCGTGAAATTATAATATATATGTACATTAGTCAGACATTTTTTTAAAATATCCAAACGCGTCACTATTATCAACTGTACGGCATAAAAATACCAAAAGTAAAAATGCAAACCCTATAAAAACGTGTGCTTTCTATGTTATTACTTTGTGATCAGTGGTTACTTAATCAGCCGACGGTGCAACAGAAATACTCTGCTTAAAGTTAATCAGGATTATCGAAAAATTTAACCAGAGCTGGTGGCCATTAGTGTCGCCACCTTAAACATGAGTTTTCCTAATTCCCCCATAATTCCGTAAAACTTTTACCTATTTATTTACATCCATCGTTTTCTGTGAAATTTTGTTAATTTTCCAGAAATATCCTTATACCTGCCCCCCTGCCCCTACCGACACCCCTAATGCCTCTTTTTTGTTGTACATATGTAAATATTAAATTTGTTTTTTTCGTATTTATATCAAACCATTGATAATGGACACTTTGTGTCCGAAATGTACATTTGGATCAAAATAAAATATTGAAGAAAGGTTCTAAGTGTTTTTATCAAAGTGATTATGATCTTTAAGTAACTCGATATCAACCCAATTAAAAATTTGTGGTTTTGATTCTTTGACAATATTTACCTAAATTTTGAAAAGTACTTAAGTACTTAAGACATTAATCTTATAAGGTAGATACGCGCGTTGTGCTAATTGGCATATTAATTTCTGGTTTATGCTTCTTCAATATGTTTCCATTGCACCTTAAAGGATTAATTAGATATAAAACTATGAAGTTTTTCCTTCCTAGAATTTAAAAATAATAATAATAATAAACGTCTTTATTTGTTCAAAAAAATTTGCGAAGTTTAGCCATTAAGGCTTACATGACAATTTCAAAATAAAGAACAAAAAAAAATAACTATCCTAAACTAAACAATTTGCAAATAATAATAAAATAAAAATTATTTAATTACACAAGATAAGGTAGAACTAGTCAGATTTGCACGTAGCTGTTTTTTAAAAGAGTATACCGATAGTAACGTTGTTGCCCTATTTAATTTAGCGTAAGTGTAATATCATCATCATCATCATATCATCTCGATGGAAAGTGAAATAACTGGCACTAGATACTGGAGCTGTTCCATGAGCAAATTTTGTTAATCACGTCCTACTGAAGTGCGACTGAATTGTTTCAAGGTCATAAGCTGGAGTAAATAAGTGTAGATTCCAACCATGAAAATAACGTGTTTTGTTCTATACTAACGAATTAAGGTCCGTTGTCGCTTATAACCATCCTTAAGTACTTAAAGAGAAGGAATATCGATAATCCTTTTTGATACATCATTAGGCGACTGATTTTTGTAGAGCAAAAAATTCTATCCACTTTAAAAATCCTTTATAATTTTTTTGGTGTTTGTAATGGAGCAAACAAGTTAAAGAGTGATCACTTTAAAACATGGAAAGCATGGTCTGTAATAGTATTTATTTCTCATTTTTTGTCACTAGTATCGTCCTTCTATTATATCTTCACGCCAAAATAGTCTCCTCCTCCTCCTCCAAGATCACTTATTAAGCTTCTTCAGATTCAGCATTGAGATCGTGGTAGTGAAATACTCCCTGGAAGATTATGTGGCTACTTTTGCTCCAGTAAAGATTATTCTCTTTTCCCACTGGATTTTCTTAGCTTTGAACAATTGAGTACATATGATTTTCCATGGCTTGAATCGTTCTTAAGAAGGAGTATTTTCTAGCTGAGCATCCCTCAATATGCTTAGAAATTAGCAAGGCCTGCACGTTCAATTGTAGAGTAGTTCTTTTCGATTTTTTTATAGGTGTCGGAAAATGGTGTTTTCCTTCTTATCTTATCTTACCTTACTCTAAATGAAAACGGCTCTTATATCGTAATCTCTGAAATCAGCACAAATAGTGTAGGTTAGTATATAAAGATAAAGCTTCATTTTATTCTGTATTAAGTTGGCGATAAATTGTACGACCTTTGTAAAGTTGACCCAAAACGCCTGTATCTTGAAAATGCTCGCATACAATATAGTAGGTACTTATATATTTTATCAGGGGTTTGTCTTTCTTGATTTCCTTGGAATTTTTCCAGATCTGTTATGGATATTCTTTGGAGTGATTACAGTTCTTAGATAACGTACTTGGATGCAGCATAACGTGTCTTATAGTTTTAACAATACTTGTTCAAGTTGGCTGCTCATAAAGAGCAGAAGTATGATAAGATTATCTCAATATACTAGTAGCTCTATAACTTGTAGCTCCCCAATAAACCATCCCATACCTCTAAATATTGCTGGTGCATTTCGTAAGTTGAATTGCAATCGTTTGAAGTATAAGGAGTTCGGAGGTTTGGCCAACCTTGATCTGATTGGTTTTCAGAGCCCACCGGTAGTCATCAATGCCCGATTCTTAAGTCTGTTGTGGATGTTCATGACGGAATAGTGATAGCGTGAATGTAATCAATCCTCGGTAATAGATAAACATTAACGACTGTGACTAATATTATGATAATACCGACATTTTTAGGCACTCAATCAACTAGTGTAGCTTAGAATAAACTTTCCTGGATTTGCTCCTTAAAGTATGATACATTTAAGCCATTTTATAGCAGATGTTTGTGAGATTCAGTAAGTCTGTACGGTGGTGATGTAATATGGCAACTGTTTTCGGTATCTATTGTGCGTTCGGCCATTGGAGTTTACTCGTTTAAAAGAACTTTCCTATGAGTTTACTAATTTACAGTTTTCGTGCAGACTTATTATTCACTAACGACAAGCATCGAATATTTTAGATTGGATTTATCGGTACAGCTTTAATACCGTGTATTCCAAATATAAATTGTTGATAAACTTCGAGCAGTAGTCATTTTCAGAGGATGGTTCAAATGTATCATGTATATACGTAAGGAACTATGGTAATAAATAATGCGTTTTGTATTCAGGCATCTTAGGTTTTGCACGTATTGACCAAAGCAGCTTCTTTTACTTCAGGCAACTTTATTACTGCAGTTTGTTAAAAAACACTGACCTACCAGACAATCAAACTGCTTTGTCGGTTCTTCCAAGGAATACCATGTGGTTTATTGAAATAATTTGAGCACCTTTCTTAAATTAGACACCAAGAAGTACGAAAAAATTGATCTCGATTCTTTTATGTTTGACTGGCACACTTAAGTTTGTCTCTCAGAATGATTAGGTAAAGGTGCTGACAAGTGATGACTGCATCTTGACTGCTCGAAATTTGTGACCTGATTCTTTTAGGTTATGTTTATTAGTCGTAAGCTTCCTTTAAAAAAAATACATGTGAAGAATATACACACATATTATTGAAAACTTACAAAATAATTTAGTACGCAATAGTTGCTTATGAGCCATAATTTTAATTTACTGAAAATACTAATGTACTAATGAAACAATTTTTCGTTGTGCTTGCCGAATCACGAAAAGTTGCCGTATTATTGCTTGGCGGAAGCGGCATGTGGATAGTACATTTACTTCTAAAGACGCCAGGTTTTCCTCATAACACAAAATTTTGGTTATTTTTCAAGCTTTTTAAATGTCTCGCGTATTAAGTACGCATACTCTTTGATTATTGGTTTTATTAATTTTACCATTCCGTGTTTTATATAATATGATTTCAATTTCAGACATTAATCGTACTTCTCGTTTAGATGCATGATGCTGCTTCTCGGTATCTTCTCTCTAATATTTCGATGAATCGAACTGAATATAATGCCGATTTAAATTTCTGGAAACACGTGAGCGTTTTTTCTTGTTCATTTAAGTAACAAAAAGTAAAATAATTCGATATGTATGGAGAAAACCGTTTTTAAAATTGAAAATTGAATCTTCTTATTTAGTTGTGCTGTGTACTCTATAACACAATGGCTGAATTATTTGCTTCTGAGGCTTGACTATTAGAATAAGTTATAACATTGTCTGGTCAGTTTTAAGGTTATCAAGACATGGTTAGGTATCCTAACAAGTAGTACCATGAGGATGAGCCTCTGTGCGAGAGATAAAGTTGCTTCTACTACAATTATTCTTTTCTTTGCAATTTTTTTCTGCAAATTCTTTTGTTATCGGAGTACTAATATTTGCCTTCTTATGTTATGAGGGTATCATCATAATGATCTCGCATTCTTGACCAACAGTTAGGTACAAGGTGGCGCAAAAGTAATGTCATAGTTTGAATTGGCTGCCATTTTGTTATAAATGAAAAAAAAGAGCTCTGTTTTCATCAAAATTTTATTTGAAAGTGTATTATTGTTTACATTACTTGGAAAAAATTATATCGCTCAAATGGCCACCTCCGAGTTGATGCTTATATGCGCTTGTTTTACGGCATTTTCAATTGTTGCTCGCAAAACATCTGGCGATTTCTTCTTCAATGTTAGCTTTTAAGTCTTGCAAGGTTCATGGTTTGTTGTGGTAAACGCGAGAAGAAGAAGTCTGGTGCTGTTAGATCTGGCGATCTGGACGGCCAGTTCAATTCTCCAAAACGCGAGATCACTCGACCTGGAAATCGGTGTCGCAAAATCTCCATAGTTATCCGAGCTATGTGAGCGGTTGCCTAGTCCTGTTGAAACCAACAATAATCGAGACCCAATGCAGCAACTTGCGACAAAGAAACTCGTTTAGCATCTGCTTGTAATGCTCGCCATTTACGGTTACGGCAGTGCCATCGGCATCTTCAAAAAAATAAGGACTTATCACTTTTTCACTACAAATGCTGCACCAAAGAGTTACTTTGAGGGGATGAAATAGATCTTCTTGCATTACATGTGGATTTTTTGTTCGAGCACATGGAACACGACGACAGGGAAAACGACGACGAAATTCACGTTGCGTTAAAACAACAGATTAAAAATTTTTCAAATAAGCAGTAACAATAAATCCACGAACTTAAGGTGTATATCGCCCCATGGCTCCCCCCCCATTCTCTATATATCTACATTATAAATGTCAAAGCACACTGACATTTGGTATCTGCAAAAATGTCGGCCAATTAAAACTATGATATTACTTTTGCGCCATCTTATAGAACGACAAAACTAGTATTAGATACTAGAGCAGCATCTAAGGAGAAGTGTATGAAGGATAGTAATTCGGCCAAATGTGGATGAGCAAGATTGTTTTGAGGGGTAAATAAGTCACTCATAAAACATATAAAACAACGTATTAGAGAACAGCTCTAACGAATTAGGGTGATTGTTTGTGGGCTATCTTTTTTGGAATACCCTTAGGAAAGGAATATTTTATCCATTGCTTATTATTGAGCGAACAGCTCGACCCATTTTAAAGTATAGGGCTCTATAATGAAGTTTGTTGCTTTTCCTTCATGATGTTTTGATAAGGAACCAAACAGTCAATAGCATTGCCTATGAGCCATAGTCTATAATAGTCTTGCCAGCTTGTTGTTCCTAATCTTATAGCACTTATAGCGTGTACGAATTTGTATGTAATGTTCTTTCTTTTTTCTTTCAGAAGTACCGCCCTTATATGGTGGGTTTGCAACATTAATATTTAGAGAGAACCAGTTGATCATCATTAGATTTATCATCGGGTTCGTTGTGATATAATATTCTCTGGAATATTAGTATTGAGTATTCTCGCTTCCCATTAAATTTTCTAAGCTGCGCAATAATTGAGCGTAGATATTTTTTCTGTCAATATAGAAGGAGTACTAATCTGGGATCCGATATACACTATGGTTGGTTGAACCTTTTCTTTTATGGTTCTATATAAGGCGTCCACAAGATAATTATATAGACCTGAGATGGTAAGATTAGGCATTTATGTGCCTGATCATTGGTACTAATGGTAACAGGGCATCCCTCTATATAGCCTCAAAATTTTATGACTCAATTGTAGCGTAGTTCTTATCAGACTATAATAGTAATCACCTTGGATACTGAGCAAAGTCTTTTTTCCCTCTATCGATGAGAATGGCTCTTACATTGTAATCTGGCATCAGTACGAATAGTTTCGGTAGAAAAAACATTAATTTTATTCTGTAGCTTTCCCATTATATCGAAGACAAGTTTGGCCTGTCACAGCTGCAAAAAACAGCGAGTACGGAGAATCTGCCTTCAACTAGTACTCGGGATGAAGAATGAAATTAAGGAACTAAGGAAGGACATAAACATGCTAAATGAACAGGTTTGTGATTTAAAACAAGATATAACAGAAAAAGATAAATTAATAAATTCCCTAACCTCTCATAACTTAAAATTCACCAAAAAAGATATAAAAAAACCAAATTTAGCGCAGACACAAACCAAATCTGATCAAAATTCAAAGAAATCTACAATGATGGATGGAAAATTCAACAAGCTGTCACAAGATATCGCATCACTTGCAAATAGGGCTGCATATAGTGAAATTGCGTCTTCAAGCACACGAAATCCGAACACATCATCATCAACGGAGAAAAAACACCCAACCAGCTCTCCAACGAAAACCGAATCTTCGGCAACGGTACCACAGGCAAATGAACGTCTCCAAATAATGAGAATTTTATACTCGTGGAAAAGAAACGTAGAAGAAACAGGGTATCAATCGCTGGAACATCAAATGGAAAACTGGAAATAATGGGCAGGAAAATAAGACACCACTTCCAGTCCGCTGATATAGGGACTGGATCCAGCTGTAACAACAGAATCACTTATGCAGTATATAACAACTATAAATATTAAAGAAGCAGAATGCGAAAAAATGTTTTCCAAAAAACCACAGGAATATTCCTCCTTTAAACTAAGCGTTCTAAAATCAGATGCTGGGATTGTTAAAGATCCAGAAATGTGGTCAGAAAGAGTTTATATCAATCCTTTTTTGCACCATCTACACAACAAAGTTTCAAAATAACAAAGGATACTAAATATAAAAAGCTAGAAAAATCTGAAAAACAAGCATTTACGATAATAAATCAAAATGTACAATCAATAAACACTGCAATAAATATATTAAATAACGTTATATCCGAAAACAAAACTTGCCAAATAATAACGATAACAGAACACTAGAAAACAAATGAACAACTCAAACACTACAACATTGAAGGATACCACCTCATTTCATCGTGTTGCAGGCAAGAAAACGCTCATGGGGGAGTAGCTGTATATGGAAAAAATGGCATAAACGCAAACACTCGTGAAGACATCAATAATCTCTCAATACATCATCAAATTGAAATTGCGGCAGTTGAGCTCTTAATAGATAAGAAAAAGATAATCACAATTGGACTTTATAGACCCCCTAGCGGGAATATTGAAACTGAAACATTTTTTGAAAAAATGAAGAGTTTATATAATATACTGACAGACGAGGGAGTCTATTACATTATAGCCGAAGATTTCAACATAGATTTTCTTAGTGATAATATTAACAATCAATATTTAACTAACATAACAATAAGTTACGAAGCTAAACCACTAATCAATACATTTACCAGAGTAACACATACAACAAAGTCGTGTATAGACAACATAATATGTAATATAGATAATAGTCATAAAGCTGAAGTCATCAAATCGCATATTTCCGACCATTGTGGACAAAAAGTCACATTCGACAATTTATTAACAAAACATAAACCCACAAAAATCTACTATTAGCCAAATATAAATAAAAACGCATTAAACTCATATAACATAAAGCTTTCTGAAATAAACTGGGAAACAATATTACATAAACAGTCATTAAATGATAGATGGAACGCATTCTTAAATAAATTCTTGCTAATATATAATGAATGTTTTCCACTCACTCAATTCAAAACGAATAATAATAACAAAAATCATATAAAACTAACTCCAGAATTACGAGCTACCAAAGAAATGCTAAATTTATACGATATTTTACGCATATATAATACCGACTATGTAAAGGATTATAAAGCCATGAAAAAAAATTACAATGAACAACTGATAGCATGACTATAAACTATAAACTATAAACTCGTGAACACAGCTAACATAAACAAAACCACTCGGGATATAGTAAAACAAATACAACAGTCAACACAACCGAATCAACATACACCTGTGAATGCTAACGAAATAAATGAATTCTTTATCAATACTGCTTTAAGAACAACAACAAAAATTCCCAAAATAGACTATCACGATAAAATAATGCCATTTAAGGCATTCATATTCCTAAAACCAGTCACTGAATAAGAAGTATGCAGCAAAGTCAGTTCCTTAAAATATACAGCAGCAACAGGTTGGGATGGTATCTCAGTAGAGGTAATTAAAAATTGTATCCACTTTATCAAATATCCATTAACAAACATAATAAACAAATGTATTGAAACTGGGGAATTTCCAGATAATCTAAAAATGTCGATAGTCAGACCCATTTTCAAAGGAGGGGATCCAAGCATCCTTTCAAACTTTTGGCCAATCAGTCTACTAACACACTTTTCGAAAATATTCGATAAATAACAGACTTACCTCATTTTTCCATAAACATAATCTATTTCATAAACTACAGCATGGTTACCTTAAACACAAATCAACCAATACGGCTCTAGTGGAACTAATAAATTTCATAGGACATGCAATAGACACTAGAGACATTCCATTAGGAATATTTTTGGACTTAACGAAAGCTTTCGATTGTGTAGATCATGAAATACTACTAAACAAGCTAAATAAATATGGTATAAGAGGAATCAGCCATAACTTAATAAGATCATATCTACACAATCGAAAGCAAAAAGTTCAATATTTCAGAGAAAGTAACAGTATTGAGTCAAATATCTTGAATTTTACTGCAGGAATTCCCCAAGGGAGCATTTCGGTCCCAACTTTATTCATAATATACATAAATGACATTTTTGATAACATAACATCTACGGACGAAACTATGATTAGTTATGTAGACGATAACAATATCATAATAAAAAAACCGACATACACAAAGCTAGTTTACTCAGCAAATGATGTAGTTAAAAACATAATACATTATCTAAATATAAATAAACTCCATCTTAATGAAAATAAAACACTGGCTATAATATTCAGTACGAAACAAGCGACCAACACTTATACAGAAGATATACAACTAAATAATTTTAATTTAAATATCGTCGACTCTACTAAATTTTTAGGGGTATATATCAATAAACACTTGGATTGGTCAAAACATATATAAATACTAAACTATGTAATGTTCTATATGGCATGCGCAGAATTAAACCTTTTGTAAATTTCAATACATTAATGTTAGTCTATAAATCTTACTTCTGCTCCCTAATGAGATACGGAATCACATGTTGGGGGTGTCCAACGACATAATAAGAATACCCGTAACTCAAAAAGCAACAATCAGATTAATTAATTATAAATTCTATAATGTTAAGTATAAGTTTATACTAAGTACTGATGTATGTCATATTTGTGTTTTTTGGTTAGGGAAAGCGAATGTAATACAGGCAAAATCTCTTAACAGAAGCATTTTTTTAAAACGTCAATGTCAAAATCGACATTGAAATATAGAAAACTGTTGATGTTATTAAATGAAATACGTTTTCTTTTCCTATTACAAAAATAATATAATCTATAAAATTTCAGTTCCAAATTCAACCTAATTAATTTCTTCGCTATAAAAAATATTATTATAGAATATTATAATAAAAGGTTAATCCACTGTCGAACTCTTTGAATTAAATATGGATGTTTATAATTATATAGAAAAGGGCAATATTTAAATTATTTACAAGTTTTGATATTGCTTCATAAAAAAAACAAATATAAAAATAATGTTTAATTTTGTATTGACTTCTTTATATTATGGTAAAAAAGGTGAACTTTTTTTAAAAGCTGTATAGAGACATATATGTTTCTGTGTTTAAAATTTGTTATAATACATACGTCTGCCTTTTCTAATACAAAACATGTAGACTATCTAGTATTTTTAAGTACATATTACTTTAAAAACTATATTTCACTATATTGCACTTAATACTCGTATGTAATTAGTGGGCTATGGAGATTTATAATGGACTGGCTTCTGAAAGCATAACTACAGTCCTCAAGCCAATACTAACTATTATGTTCGCATGTTGTTGTGCACAAACTGTAAACCTACCTGTAGAATAACCTCATGCAAGTAATCCATAGTCCATTAATTAATGAATCGGCCTATTGTGTGTAGTACGTAACACTTGATTAGTGAGAAACGACGACAGTACAAAAAGTTTGTAAAGTTCTAATTGTGATCTTAGTTATATAATGGCAGTTATTAATTAGGTTAAATTTTAAATATACCTAATAATATTTAATGAATAATTTAATACTATATACAAAGTTGTTTAAAGTAAAAGGGTGTTTTATTAGGAAAATGCTTCCAGCTAAGTAAATACTATGGCACATTTTCAGAAGACGAAACGTGCATTACACGCCTCATAAACTAGTAACATACACCACGTTTCCTTTGTACACTTAGACCTTCCTTTTTTCGTCTCCACCTCGTTTTCCCACTTTCCGCCATTAACTAATTATTAATTTTATTGCAGTTATTGCGAGCACGTTTTACGCGGCCGTTAAGTAGTAGAAAAGCAATAACTCCCATTTCCCGCGACCTCGTTTATATATAAAATATTGTTTACAGCCGGTGGAAAAGCGGAAAAGCGGGAAAACCCGGCACGTGCGATACAGTACCCGTTGCCGCTGATTTATGCTGGATAATAACGACATTAGATTTCTATTTCCACTAGCGGAAGTGCGCGAAATGAGTGTTAATAGATTTTCAGAAAGTACTGTGATTATTAACGCAGCACGGGCTTGAATTTGCATTAAAATATTATAAAATGATATGTGGTGAAATAAACCCGTTCAAAATTTAGGCCTGTTTGTTTCTCATTTCAATTAATAATGTTTATTTGCGTTGAAAATAATAATAATTGGAAATGAAATAATTAATATAATCGGTGATTTAATTCTAATTGTTCGTAATAAATATATTTTTAAATTAAAATATTAATATGAGCACAACAAAACATTTATTATGTATAATATATTAATTGAAATCTATTTTATGCGATGTATATACATAGGAGGTTTACTTAAAAAGGGTCAGTAAATAAAATCAGACTCACAAGTTAGGTTAATAGTTAAAACACGCATACTGAAAAGTTTTATTTTAAAATCTATGCTCTGAATATATAAGATTACAAATCCAAAAGTAAACTACTTTATAAGGTAAAAATCTTAATATAAAAATTAATTAATAGCAATAAAATGACTGGGGATAATTAAACTAATAATTATGTACAATGTTCATATAAAATATGTATTTATTATGCTTCATTTTAAATTTATTTACCTCAAATTACAGACGCATTTATATTTTTCAACTGGTTATCTACATTATAACTTTTAAATCCAGTGGAAAAGATTTCGCTGAATTCGATCTTATTCTTCTTGCTGTATTCATATCATCTCGTTACGAATGACGGCAAGGACTATTCGAGTTTGAAAACTCTTAAGCTGACATTTTTAACGAGTATGTTCCTAGAACTCATATATATGTTATATAAGGCCAGTTCAATATAAAATAAATAGGTCGTATATTGATTCATAATATATTAAAAATTATTATAAAGGAAATAATTTAATAGCCATTAAAATATCGATAATCAACTACTTAATATTAACACACTTTATTATTAAAGGGAGTCCAAAGTGGTTCAGCTAAAAACCCCCTTCACTGAGATAGCCAATCCGTAGCCACGAGCACAGTCGCGCATATACCAATATTAAAGAACGGATCAATTGTTTTTTTTTTGTACCAAAGAAAACCTCATAAAGCATGAGTAAAATTATTATTGTGCTAACGCCAATAAAATAATACGATCTAATGCAGTATATTGATTATGACTATATTCATATGTTAGAGATATACAACGTGTCCACGTAAGTATGCAACAAATGGGAAACTTTTTTATTATTAATTTCTCAGAAAATTTTATTCTTTATAAAAGTTGGTGCTTGATCTTAAACATACAAAAAAGACAAAACAAATGTCATTCGAAGCTATATTAGCAAGATATTGAAAAAAATATATAACTTTTGTACTTTTTAAGCGAATTTTATTTTGGCAAGCGAATTTTATTAAGTATTCTCAGTTTTGACGTATCTGTCATTAATATTCATTATTAACAATTAATTATTAAGAGTTGTTGTCTCCTAAATTATGGCAGAGCGATTAACTTTACAAGACATAGCAGAGTTGGTGCTAATATGATATCTATAAAACCTGCAGTAAAGCAGCTGATATTTTTAACGACAGGTACCTCCCAAAAGAGAATCAGTTACTTACAAGTGTCAAGAATTTTAAAGCAATTTAAAAGGTCCGGAAAATTTGAATTGCATTTTAAAAAAGAACGTACTAAACCAGTGAGAAATGTGAAGAATTCGCAAAGCGTAGTTGAAAATCCTTAAATATCTGTTTAAAAAGGCGCTAGAACTTTAGGATTGGGAAAATCAACAGTACATAAGGTACTTTGCAAGAACATGATTACGACAATTGTCCTGAATTTTGTTTCATGGTACAAGGTGAAATAGAAATTGATAGTACATTTACTAAGAAGATCCTGTTTACGGATGAAGCTACATTTACTACAAATGGTATAGTTTCATCACAAAACTGTCGTTGGTGGTCAACAAAAAATCAAGAATTCTGAATTATCTGCAAAAATCAATATTCTCGAAAAATAAATATTTGGTGTGAAATATTATAGGGCCCTACATATTTCAGCAGAGTTTAAATTCAGAAAAATATTTAGAACTTTTAAATATGATATTGTAAAATGAATTTGACATGTTATCATTGGCAACAGGAAATTCTTTTTGGTTTATGCAGGATGGGTACCTGCATATAGTGCTCGTGTCGAAGTTGAATATTTAAATGAACAATTTAATGAGAAATGGATTGGAAGATATTCAGGATTTCCATGGCCTGCTCGCTCACCCGATCTAAATCCACTTGATTACTTTTTACGGGAGTTGTTAAAAACAGAGTTTATTCCGAAAAGCCTTTTTCGAAATTTAGAGGATTTGGAAAGTAAAATTAGAAATGGTATAAGACATTTAAATAATCATCCCAATATTCTTGAAAATGTAATCAGAGATTTTAACAGAAGAACAAAAAACCGTAGGTCATTTGTTTTGACTTTTTTGTATGTTTAAGATCAAGCACCAACTGTTATAAAGAATAAAATTTTCTGAGAAATTAATAATAAAAAAGTTTCCCATTTGTTGCATACTTACGTGGACACGTTATATATTCTGATAAATATTATATGCTTAAGCTTTTATAATTTTATCAATTACGTATTTTCCTGCTATAGTTAAATAAAAATTTTAATGCAAATAAATTAAATTTTTAATAATAAATATAATTAATACGAATTAAAACCAAGTATTTGCAAACATTATTTAAGCACGTGCCCTTTCCTTAATAACCTCTTATTTCGGTTTCTTGTAAGGTCTACACTCTGATATTTATCGCTGAGAAATTTATCATGCTCAAAAAAACAAGTCCGCCTTTACTTTATCCTGATTCCTTAACTTCTCTTGTTTTCTTAAGTAAATCTCCAAAGATTTATGTGTAGTTCAGAATAGAAAAAACTTGGTTTGATTTTGTATTTTTGTTAAATTTGTTTACTGCTAACTATCCATTGGCATAATTCAATATTTCTTGCCGCGAATAACATAAGTCGTTGTAATTATACATCGTGTACAGTTTTTCTTGTATTGGCAAGTAACCAAATTAAACTTGTGGTATATATTCTAGTGCTACATTGGTCATCTTTAATCACCTATTCTCTGTACGTACCCGTAACATATAAATTGTCTGGATTCTACTTGATCTATGCTGCTGTACAATCTTCTTGTTCTTTTACTTATCTCGACGACATGCCCTTCGTAAGTAGTCCATTTTTACGGTGTCTATATTGTTTTGTCATTCTTCGTCATTTGCCAGGATTCGGCACCGTATTTTAAGATGGGCTGCACCATCGCTTTCTATATTCTGATTTTAGTGTCTAATTTCATACTTTTGAACCATAGCAAAGAAATGCGATTTTTTCCTGCTGAGCTGTTTCGTATATCTATTTTCGAGTTATATATTCTGGGTCTTCCTGTTCTGTTTTTCCTCCTACCTTTAGATATTTTCTCTTTGCCATGTTAATAGTTAGTCCCCATTTTTAATATTGTTTTTCTACTTTCCTTAGCATGTAGTCCAGATCATCTTCCATCTTCGTTTCCAGCTATAATCCCCTAGTCGTCGGCGAAGTAGAGCCTCGACAGATGTTTGTCATCCAATTTTATTCCCATGTTTTTTTTTATTTTCATTCTCCGTTCATTTAGGGCTTCTTCAATATATATATTATATAAAGTGGGCGATAAACTGCACCCGTGTTTAAACCTTTATTTACCTGAAATGGTTCCGATGTCTTTGTTCCCATTTTGATTATGCATTTTGTTTCTTTATACAGATTCCAAACTGTCCTCACGAATACACTGTTGAGTCCAATTTTTTGTAGTATCTCATAAAGCTTCTTCATGGACACCGTGCGAATGCCTTTTGTAGATCAATAAATATTAGGTGTGTAGATAGGTTATGGGCTTTACGTTTTTCCATTATTGGTTGTAGAACAAATATGTTGTCTAAGCAGGATATTTCGATGCGGCAACTGTTTTGCTCTTCAACCTCTTGAAGGCCGCTTTCTATTATTCTGCCTCTGTAGTTTCTTATCTCCTTTTGTATATGATGAACTACTATATCCCAGGTTCCACTCATCAGGAATTTGATCTCCCGTAATGTTATTGAATAATTCTCTTATCAGTTCTAGTACTGATCCAGAAGTATGTTTTATTAGATCTATAGGGATGTTTCTAGATCCGGTGACTCTCTTAATTTTTGATTCTTTAGGGGCTTCCCTAATTTTGTTTCTGTAATTTCCTTCACATGGTCATTTGCATTTATGTTCTCATCCTCCTATTTTCTTTCAGTAATGTTTTGTGGAATTTCTGCCTTGTTTGCATGTCTATTAAATTTACTTTGCTGTTTCCTAACATTTCTTATTACTTTCTATGCTTCTGATACTTTAGTGCCGCCCATAAAACTACTAATTTCTTCACATTTTCTCATATATCGTTTTTACTTTTTTATATTTGTTTTCTTGGCTTCTCTATTAAGACGTGTATATGTTATTCTATCTTCTAATTTTTGCGAGTTGAGCCATTTCTGGTATGCCTTCTTTTTTTCTTTAATCAGTTTTCTGTCTGTTCCGCCCACCATTCTGCGTATTTCAACTGTTTGGCTTTTGTCGCTGCATGTAAATATGTTTAGCTCTATGTAGAGTGGTCTCGCCGTTTGTTCTTTTTTTAAAACTAATTTTACTTTAGTTTCTATCTTTAATTTATATTAGAAACGTGTGCTTTCTAAGTTGCACACACTTACTTCTAGTGTTCCATTATCATTTCTATCGTCTCTTTTATGTCTACTGGGTTTCTTTCGGTAGTTCAGTACTAACCATGCTACGAGCCTCATTCTGGTACCCGGTATAACTTCGTGTCCAAGTTATTTATTCCAGATTTATGTTTCATGATTACGTAGTCAATTATAAAAGAAAGTCCCCTAGTAGGTTGTATCCATGTATACTTGTAGATATCCTTGTGAGAAAAGAAGCTTTATTATTGTCTTGCATTCAGAAATTTGTTAATTCCAATAGATCTGAAATCTCTACTATCCCCACGTCTTTTAATGATAATGGCATTATTATCAGTAATCGCCAAAATATTGCCAAATATTGCGAAATTTTATGTTTTTGTTTTTAGTATTGTAGTTAGATCATGTACATCAAAACTATTAAATAGCAATACTTATCTGAATTTACTTATTTATTTAGTTATTGTTTTCTTTGTTTCTCTTCTTAAATTAATCTAAAATACAAACTAGTATGCAAAGTATAGCTAAAATTTTAATTGAAGAGGCCTGGGCTGAGTTTAAGATGTTCTTCCACTCTGACCCATTCAACCTATTCTTGTGAAGAATCATTTTTCTGGCGGCTATTATTCAGCTCGTAAGCTCATTTGTTCTTTTTAATTAAGACCTATTTCTATCAAATTAATTGATAATTCAATATGTTAAAATAATGTATATGTGGTATTCTGCATATTTAGGAGGAGCCCAAAATAAAAATTTCAACAAT